>VZTM01014220.1:0-212979 GCA_013400555.1 Jacana jacana
TGGAAATGGAAAATACAGTTTTGCATTCTGCTTCTCGTTTGCAAAGTATACAAACAGGTAGTCCAGATAACCTGCTGTTCAAGTCCTTCACATACCATATACACAAACTAGAGGAGTCAAGGCAGTGTTTGTGAATTAAAGTGTCTGTAGCTGCTGTTTGTTTTGAGCTCAGTTCTGTCTGTTTTGCATATCCAAGGCACGCCTGCAAGATTAATATTTTACAAACAGATGCTGTTCTGCCTACTTTTTAAATGCTTGACTGACATAAGAGGCTAGTGTCAACTGCATTGAGAATTTCTGAGGGTGTATACAGCTGTACTATAGATACTTACACAGATTTTGGGACTAAGTGGTGGTTAAGTGCGAAAGGTTCTTTGGATTTAGGTAGCTGAAGTCAGAGTCCAGTTTTAGGTGTGAAGTCATTTAATTTGCTAGTAAGTTATTTGACTGTGATTTCTAAACTGTTTTTTTGCAATAACTAGGATTTTATTACTTTTAGTATGTAAAGGAATGATTCATAAGTGTAATGAAACATACTGGTTTAGATTAAAGTTACAGTTTGACCAATGTCCTATTTTTGGCTGTAGGTAATACTGTACATTTTAAGGAAAAAACCCAGGTAGGTCAGTGTTAATCCTAGTCTGTGCTCTAGCTTCAGACAATTAGCAGTGAAGTACTGGCTATATCTGGACATGTCTTGATAGCTAATGTCCTTGAATTTTTGTACTTTTTGTACCAGTTTAGACTTCTGGGCTGTGTGACATTATCATATTGTGTTCCACAAATTATGTGCTGCCCAAGGAAAGTTGGACACCTGTGTTCTTGTGCAGTAGGTAAAGGGAGAGATGTAAGAAGGAATGCAGACAAACCCAGTGACTTAATCTTGATCTAACGTTGTGGTAGGTTAGGTAGCAGACTTACTTCACAACATTTTTACTTATAAGCTGATTCTTCTACAGAAGTTCATCACTTTGATCTCCATGTTTGCATTATGGATAAAGCAGTATATTCACGGTTCTTTTGACAAGTAGTTATTTGACAGAATTACTTTGAGCAATAGTGAACCATTCCTCTCTAGAAGAGTTTTTTTTCTTTACTTTCTTTTTTTGAAGATCAGAAATAGGATTTTAATCCGTGGTGCTTTCCTTTACCCATTTCTATCTGAATGTAAAACAAGGCTGTGCTGCAAATGTTAATCTTAGATGGCCTAGATAACACACTTATTTTCCAAGGTTCTTGTCTGTTTTTCCTTCGTGTTTGCTGCTTCATCTAAACAACTTTCTGATTGTCTACATCTATTTTTGTACTGCTATTTCTATACTGCAGTACGTTGTACTTATGGTCTTTGTGGTCTTCCTTTTCTAATATTTTTCTCAAGCTGAATTACTTTTAAGTCTAGAGGAATACTTGTCTGAAAAATACTTGGTTTGTTCTTACGTGTACTACAGGTAAGTACTCCCTTTGGTTTCCCTTATAAATTGTGAATAGGTTTTGGTTTTAGCTTTGAAGACCATCACCTACAGAACCTACCATCTCACACTGTGCTTTAATGTAGGTCAGATGAGAGGGACACAAAGTAATACCTTACAGCACAAGGTATTGGAATTATTCTGGCCTTGTGATGTTGTGTGAATCCTACTTTCAACCTCCTAAGCTTAGTCAAGGTTTTCTAAGTCATGCTGAAATGGATTTTTACAGATTATTTTTTTTAAATGTCCAAATATGTTTGATAAAAATCTGTTAAAGAAGTGTGGGTTTTATTATAATGGAAATATGTCACCAAAAAATGGAAAGTTTTTTTTTTTTTCCAGTTTAGCATATTATGACAGAAAACTTTTATACAATGTCAGAAATTTGGGGAGGCAGCAGTTGGAGAAAACACCTTCTCAGAAGATGACAGAGGTGATGGTACAAAGCATTAGTGGCATTACTGAATGTATTATTTATTGCTGCATAATAGATACAGACATATCATCCAACTAATATCTTAAATGACGGATGTAAATCCAAACCATGAATAGCTGATTAAGCTTAAACCATGAAGAATATTCTAGTTTTCTTTGAACTCGCTGTTGAACATGCTCCATCTTGCAGGGCACTGAAAAAAAAATGTTAACTTGTGTAGACCCCAGAGATGGCAGAAAAATACTGTAGAGCCTGAAAGAAATGCCTTTTGGTTGACAGAAACAAGGTGGATGCTTGTTATTTTATTTTTGGGGGGTTTGCTTTTTTCCTGTGGTTCAGGGTATTTCTTGCCGACCAAAATACTTGTTCTTGATGCCCACATGCTGAACATTCTGTTTGAGATACGTGAAATGGATCACCTAAATGGAACAGGAAACTGTAATACCAGGGGAGGAAAGAGGGACAGCTTTGTATTCACCTTAGTATAATATGATGTGTCATTCTGCATTAGGACACTTGCAGAAATTGGATGATGCTTTTGTCTTGCTTCTTTTCCAAGTAGGGCTAACACCTGTTAATCAGAAAGCTTTAAAACAACGGGTTTTGTCATATTTGCATTGCTATCTTTAAGTTTTATATTTTTTCTTTCTCTATCTAGGCATAGAACCTAAGTTAAACATCCTTGAAATTGTGAAGCCTGTGGAGACTGTGGAGGTAGTGATTGATCCAGATGCTCATCATGCAGAGGCCGAAGCTCACCTTGTTGAGGAAGCTCAAGTGATAACCTTGGATGGAACAAAACATATTACAACAATTTCTGATGAGACCTCTGAGCAAGTGACGCGATGGGCAGCAGCGTTGGAAGGCTACCGAAAGGAGCAGGAGCGTCTTGGAATACCCTACGGTAATATCGTATTGACTGTGCTTGTGTCTGTGTTGTGGTGGAGGCTGGTTATTTGCTTCATTTTGGGGGTTGTCTTTTTTCATAAATTATAATTAATTTTGGTTATATCATTCAAGTGCTCCAATGCCTCAGAGGAGGCTTCTTATGACGTGGGTAAGTAGAATGCAAATACCTCTGTGTAAAAAACAGCTAGAGAGAAGTAGAATCAATGCTTGTAATAGTTTTATTGAAATAGTGGGGTTTGCATCAGAACTTTTTCTTATCATATCAGTTTTTAGAAAGCAGTCTTCATCTTCTTCCCCACCTGAAAAATGTGTATGTTACTGATAAAGCTTTTTTTTTTTTCCACGGGTGTCTGAATTTGAACTAGACTCAGTGCTTGGTGGGAGTTGCCTCTAAAGAGACTGAAACAAATTGTTCATAGACCGTGGGATGCTGGCTGTGGTGTACAGTCAGATTTTGCATGGAAAGCCGTACTTGGCTTCAACATAGGAGAAAGAGATGACTGAAATTTGAATATAACTATTCTGGTACATCTTCTCTTCTGAATTAATGTTAGCAGGCTCCTAATTTAATGTTAGGTTAGAAAAAGCACCTCTGAATTAGGATCGAGCAAGTTTAGGATTCAGCTGAAACTGTGGATTTTAGACCTACATCATGTTTAGGAAACTATCCAGCTGAGTTGCTTGTTGTGACTCCCAGAAATGTACTGTCAAGGCATATTCAGTACATGAGGCTGGAGTGTCTAAGCAGACCTGCAAAACTGGAAATGCTTAAGAATTCCAATGAAGTCACAGGTCTTTGCAGGACATGTAGCTTGACAATATTTTGAACATATTTTTGATAACTAAAGCAATGGCTTTTTCATGCCTTTTTGTTGTTCTCACTGGCAAGCGTTTTCAAAATAGCTTTTATCATGCTATGTCTGCTGATAATAGGGGATTTGATGCAGAAGGTTTGAAGTGAAAAAAAAAAAAAGTGAGGGTTTGTCAGGAGCAGCCTGATACTCTTCAGCAGGCTCTCCCATTAATGGAAGAGGAAAACTACTTAAAACCATGTTGTTGTGTTGAATTATGTTGTTAATAAAGCAGCAACATTAGTAAAGTTTAAGAAAACCATATAACCCACAGTCATGACTTTGAAAGTTTAATGTCTTTTGTGTCACAGGAGTGCAGATTTTCCAGGAAAATCATACTCTGAGCCACGTGGGCATTTCCCCCTTCCCCATCTCCTCTGAGCCTTCTCTCCATTGTAGGGCTTTTTCTGCAAGTCACTTGCCAACCCTGTAGCTTCAGTCAGTCACACCTCGACCCTGTGCAAGTACTTCTCAGCCAGAGCTAAAACATCTTGTTGTGTTGTCAGCACTGGTTTGGTCACCAGCCTATAACACAGCATTGAATGGGCTTCTGTGGAAAAAAATTAACTCCATCCCAGCCAAGCCCAACATAATGGTGATTTTTAATAGTTTAGAAACCGGGTTTATGTGAACGAATTCAGAATGTAATATTTTGTCATAATCATACAGTGATTGCGTTTAAGGAAGAACATCCCCTTGTGTGAGAGAGAATACTATTTTTTATTCTTTTTTATTTGCAACTGAAGACCTATGGAAAAAGAAAAAACAATTATTTTCTGTGTCTGAAAAATGTCAGGCACAGTTCTGATGTAAAAGCTTTTGCAAAAAGAAAATCCAACGTTTGCCGTTTCTATCTCCCCACCAAGCCATCCCACTCTGTCAGCGTTTTAAGAGGAGTCAACTTTCCATCCAGTCCGATTGGGTCATGGTAACTCTGCTTCTTGATGTTATGTACTTACTGTTATGGAAGTTGTTACATAATCGAGCAGGAGCCTTGCAGTGTATATAATGAGCTGATTTGCGTTTTCATCTCTCTCTTTTCCCAGACCCAGTGCAGTGGTCGACAGACCAAGTACTTCACTGGGTGGTGTGGGTGATGAAGGAGTTCAGCATGACTGACATTGACCTCAGTGCGCTCAGTATTCCTGGGCGGGAACTTTGCAGCCTCAGTCAAGAAGACTTTTTCCAGCGCGTCCCGCGGGGAGAAATCCTCTGGAGCCATTTGGAGCTTCTTCGAAAGTGTATGGGAGATTTTTCTGGAACTGATTTTACTTACTCCCTCTCCTCCTCCTCTCTTCTTCTCCTCTTCCTCCTCTCTTCTTCTCCTCCTCCTCTCTTCAAGACGAACTCAGTTGTGAACAGTTGTTTTCCCTCTGTTTAATATTGGCAGTAAAAATGAGGGCATCAATGCAAGATAGCAGGAGGTATTAGGGAGAATGTCTGCTGTTATGAAACATGTCTGCATACTAAACACTGCTTGCCTCTCATTTGTCAAACTTCATAACTAATAGAGAGGAAGTAGCGACTGATCGCTCCTCCTTTGTTTTAATACAGATTTTAGTTTGGAAATCTCCTGAATTTGACAGTTTTATAATTAAATATTGATTGTAAGTTATTTAATGTACATCTCTATCGTATAGAAGTGAAGATTATTAAGTATAGGCAACAACTTTAAAGTGTGCACAACCTAACCAATAAGTGATTCATTATATGTGCATAATACGATACTTTATCAGTGCATTTCAGATTTACCATGCTTGGATGTAACTCGGCAGACTAAAAACTATTTCTATCTTCAGTTACAGAATATAACTAAAGGTTTTTTAGGGGATGGAGAATGCATAACATACCTTGAAATTCACGGTGTACATCCTTATTTCTAAAAATGGAATGGCAGATGTTGAATATCTCTACTTGTAAGACCATGAGCTGTTCATGTCTCTTGCAAGCTGATACTCAATTTTGACTTTTTTCCTCTATGAAATATAGAAAGTTTTGATCTTCAAGTGACTTGAAATCTGTGGGTTAAATAAAAACTTACTATTTTTACTCTAATTTGCAGATGTGTTGGCTAGCCAAGAACACTCTGGAGAAATAGCAACTGTTACTATTGATCAGCGTAAGTACTTCTGCCAGCAGTTAATCCACACAATTAACTGTTTGGAGGTTCAGCACTGTACTTTGGTTCAGCATTGTAATAGTGCAACATCAGAAGATCAGTCAAGATTAGCTTTCCTTGGTGAAGGGAGGAGGGTGTATTTTAAACTTCAAAGCAAAACGCTGGTTTTCTTGATATTTCGTTACTGGGTGAAAGGTGGTGTGTGACCTGAACTGTGGAAATTTCTAACTTTTATGTTGGATGGTGGGGTTTCTGCTCTCTTGAAATAAGCTGTCTAGGAGACATATTTGAGGTCTTGAGGTGTTCTACTTCTTGGGTTATATATTGCACTAATGAATGGATATATTAAAATATTACAATTTCAAAAGAACCACCACCCCCCGTGGCAGGGCAGTTGGAGCTCAATGATCTTTAAAGTCCTTGCAAATCTAACCATTCTGTGATTCAATTTCCAGAAATTGCAAGGGAGTGTGGAAGAGAGGACTTGTTTGGGAACCAATACTAGAAAAAAAAATATTAAAGTAACTCTCTGCTTATTTGAAACTTATTCTTACAGCTGAAGCAGTGTCATCAATTATTAAAATAAATCCATTTTCAGAAGACTTGCGAGCAGCTTATATATTACACAGACAGTGTATTATATCTTGGGTTTGTGTTTAGTTAAAGGCACTAGAGTAGAGCATTTGCATCCTCTTATACCATTGTGATAGAAGAGTATTTAATTGCTGTTTGAATAGCAGGTATGGAGGTAGATCATATGGGAACAGCAGAAAGATTAAAACAAAGAGGGGGGTGTGTTATGGAAGCCTGGAATACACATGATAGTAAATTAAGGCTGGTGCTTTATCTGTAATGTGACATCTCTGTTATGAGTCTAAAACCACAATTTCCACTGTAAGTGTTAAAAAGTCGTTAAATTACTGTTAGCTTTGTGGTTTATATAGTGTCTCTTTTAGCAAAGGAAAAACTAGCTCCTAGATGTTATGATAAAACAGGTAATAAATAATATATGCCTATTTCTGTGCCAGCAATTTATAATTGATGTTCTGCAATGTTCTCTGCTTTACAGCTGTGCAGATTATTCCGGCATCTGTACAGCCTGCTACCCCAACCACCATTAAAGTAATAAACAGCAGCGCAAAGGCAGCTAAAGTACAGAGAGCTCCAAGGATCTCTGGGGAAGACCGAAGCTCCCCTGGGAATAGAACAGGTATTGTCTCTGTTATTTTTAAATGCAAGTGCGGTAAACGCTCACTAATTTGAATCACAGTTTTGTAGGACATGTCTTTGTCACGCTGAATGTGAGGTTTGTAGAAGGCCATGTGGTATGAAGGAGACCTAACCTACAAAACGTATGCCAAGCACGTGCAGGCCTGGCAGGTTGGTTAGCTCCTGCAGGTACTACGTTAATGTGGTCCCACAGCCTTTGAATCCTGCAGTTAATGAGATGCATAAAATTGTTTCTCTTCCTGTCACTTGGGAGTCTGCCCTCTCAAATCACTGCGTAGCATTTATCCAGGCTTCTGAATTCTTTCAGTTTGCAGAAGGGGGAGAAAATAAACTGTACGTTGTAGAATCCTAGTCTAGCTCCTACTTGTTTCCCCGTCCAATTTGATGACTTTAGAATTAAGCAAATTTCAGATTCCTATTTTGTTAAAAGAATACACCTTCTGGAGAACGACACACTAGTTCTGCAGTTCATTTTTGAAATCACTGCTGTTCGTACATACGCTTGGATTATTAATAACACATCTTAATTTCTCTATCTTATTTTTTCTTGCTGTCACTTTTGGTTTGGTTCTCTCCACTGTTGGGAATTTTTCTGTTAAAACTTTTCTTCTCCTTTCCCTTGAATTTTTATTGGTTTTAAACTCCACAGAAGTCTAGTATGATAGCATTCAGGATTATTAGGCTAAGATTTATATCTGCTGGCATCAGTGGAGAATATACCATGTTTCTCCCTTTCAACATTGTCTGCTATCTGTATCTTGTTGAGAGATAAATTTCTAATTGAACTCCATTTACTTCATTTAAAAAGAAATCTTAATGATTGGACATGAAAGATGTATACTGACTTTGGCTGAAACCCCTCTTTTTTTTTTATTTCTAATATTAGTGTTGAAAATTGAGACTAAACAATTTTTTTTTAAGAAAAACCCAACTATTATTACATCTATCTATCTATGTGTATGTGCCTGAAGAGGAATAAGCAGCTCTTGCTAGATCTGTTCAATTTTAGGGGTTGATATGTGTCTGACTGTTTACCATTATGTAATTTTTTTTTCCTTAAGTTCTAGGGACAGATTTATGAGAAATCTTGATTGTTTGTTTATCTGTTTCCTTGTTTTTTTTATAGATTAGTACCTATGGTTTTGCAGAAAATGTTTACAGATGAGTTGTTAGAACAAATGAAGTGCAAGTTTCCCTTCTAGTGTATATTCTGTCTTGGTCTGCTTTAACATGTTGGTTGAAAAATTTTAGCTATGAGGGGAATGTAAGAAGGACTAATTGAAATGGATATTGTTATTCCAATTTCAACAGGAAACAATGGCCAGATCCAGTTGTGGCAGTTTTTATTAGAACTTCTCACTGACAAAGATGCTCGGGACTGTATTTCTTGGGTTGGTGACGAAGGAGAGTTTAAACTGAATCAACCTGAACTGGTTGCACAAAAATGGGGACAGCGCAAAAACAAGCCCACGATGAACTATGAGAAGCTTAGTCGGGCTTTGAGGTAAGAAACTTGAGGAACTGCTCAGATATGAAGTGATTTGCTGCCACTTGGCTACTCCATTTTTTAACTACCATAATGCAAGAATTGTGGGTTTTTTAGTAAAAGGGATAAACTGATCTTCTTAAGCTACTGCTTCCCATCAGGTCGTACTAGTCTCAGGGGCAAGGTTTTTGTTTGTTTATTTTTTAAAGAAGATTTTCTTCTTTCAAGATTACTGAACGCTGACATTACAGTTGATTTGGGAAGCTCCCTACTGGAAATACATTTCTTTTTTATTTATCTTCAGCATTTAAGCCTTCGGTAATGTGCCAAACAATATTGCTCATTGGGGAAAGATACAGAAATATGCAAATAATCTGAATTATTGACTTATCTTTATATTTTACCATAGACTTGTTCCTGTTCCTCTTGCACTTGTAACTACACTACTATGCTTTCCTGTACCTACATAATTACATTTCTGTATGTAACAGTTCTTTCTGTATGTAGTGGAACTTTTTGTAAGTCCAAATATTCATTGATCCATTTCATTATCCATATGGTAGGGATGTTAAATTAAAAAATTAAGTTGGCAGGTAAGTTTTATCTGTTATGATTCCAACATAGTGGGTTGCAGGACGATGGAGACAGACTCTTTTCAGTGATTCCCAGTGACAGGACAAGGGGCAATGGGCACAAGCTGGAACACAGGAATTTCCATTTGAATATGAGGAAAAACTTCTTTCTGGTGAGAGTGCCAGAGCACTGGAACAGGCTACTCAGGGAGGTTGTGGAATCCCTTTCTCTGGAGACCTTCAAGACCTGCCTGGATGCAGTCCTGAGTAATGTGCTCTAGGCAATCCTGCTTTAGCAGGGGAGTTGGACTAGATGATCTCTAGAGATCCCTTCAAACTCTGACAATTCTATGATAGTGAATATTTATCATCTGAAGAAATGGAATTGTCTCATGCTGTCTTCATTCCATTATGATACTATATTTGGTACAAAAATTCCTTTGGTAAAAAGGACTTATATGGTTGAATCACTGTAGGGGATGTGCTTGAGGACAAGGAAGAACACAAACAGCTGAATTTTAGACATTTTTCATCAGGTTGTTTTGGCCTCTGGAATCATTTGACGATCGATTCATTGAAGTTCTCTGAAATCATTAGGATTGAACTTCTAATTTTTTTTATTCTGGTGTCATTAAATCTATTTCTCTTGATTAGTTTTCAGGAAAGGTACTTATTGTTTAACCCCACAAATGATTTAAGCTGTTTTGAGAATTGTATTGCTGAAGTGGCGTGTGGTTGAAGTCTGAGATCTAAGATTTACTTTTCAGTATTTCCACTTTTGGATACACTATTTTTCTAACGGGAAGTAAACTCACCTAGCAAACTAAAAATCAACGTCTACTTAAAAATACCTGTATGGTAAGCTTACCATATTCTGTCTGTCTTTAGTCTTTAAGGGAGGATTTAAATAACATCAATATTCATAGTGCTGAGTGAGTCTTTCACTGGGGAAGAGTGAAATCTAGAAGGCCGTGGCTGGCACAGAGTCAGTAGAGAATGGCTGCTCAGAATCTCATTTACATGAACAAGAGGCATCAGAAGAAACTGGCAGACACCAGATAGGCAGCTTAACTATACCCTTTTATTTTAATCTATACCGAGCTTCTTTAGGCACAGTATTGTGGATGCCAGAATTACTTGACAAGTTCAGAAGAAAGTAGACAAATTTAATGAAAAAAAATAAATGTTTTGAAGGATAAGAAGTATGGGAAGATGCAACTGGTAGACACTGCTGAGCCCCAGATCATTGAAAGCAAGGAAGGGTGTCATTATATGCTCTATTCTCAAGCTTTTCCTTAGACATCCCCTTTTGGTCTCTTGGAGTCTATATCCTGTTCTAGGTAGACTGCTCTTGCATTATTTATATATATGAAATTAGAATTTTACTTTTTTCATAGGATCACAGAGTCCCTTGGGTGAGAAGGGCCTCAGGAGGTTTCTGGTCCAGCCTCCTGCCCAGAGCACAGGGCCTTTCTAGTAGAGCTGCTCCCCCGCCTCTATTGTTGCGTTACCTGTTTTTGTGAATCTGTGCATTTGTATACTGAAGGTATATGTGAAAACTTTCTGGGAACATAAAAATTGTGCAAATTATGCTAATGGCTTTGGGTTTTGTCAACAAGCTCTGCAGAAGATCTCAAAGCCAGCTGAAAAACTTGGGAATAATGTTCTTATCACTGGGATATTAAACAGATGTCTGCACAGTAATTTGCATAAATCACTATTAGAGAAGTTTTGCATTTATATTTTAGTCGCAGAATTACAGAAATCACATTTCTCAATGTTGCCATTTTGGCAGCTGCATCAATATTGACATGTTTTCTAACACTTGAATGTCTGAAGGGATATTTAATGTCTCTTGCTACTCCCATGATAAACACTGTTGTCAAGCTAAAGTTTTAATGAAACCAAAATGTTAATATGTTTTGTTTACTAATGTACTGAAATTACTGTGTCAATCATTGATTAATACAGACGATGATGTTGATAACGTGCTAGATCTTCTGCCCAGGGGTAGGAAAACCAAGCTGCATAGTTATCACCTAGGGCAGGATGAAAAAGGAAGAGCAGCTCTTTTTTGTTACACACACCTTGGTAAAAATCAACATCTGTTTAATTATCCAGTAAGGAAGCGAGACTTGAACAAAAATAATTGATTTCCTGCAAGTTAGTCTTTTAATTGACTTAATTTTGCTGGTGGATGAGAATATACTTTGATTTACAGGCGTGTCACTCAGAGGACTGAGCTAGACAGTCAAGAAATCTGGGCTAGTTTGTGTGATTTGGGTGAGGATTTTGAGGAATTAAACTGGAGGGGGCGATTTTGTGTGGTTTGGGTTGGTTGGTTGGTGTGGTTTGGAGTACTTTTGCATTGGTTTTGTTTTGGATTTTGTGGAGGTTTTTTTATTTGTTTGGTTTGATTCTCTTTCAAATTTGTTATGAGCTAGTCAGGTCCAAGTTACGTCCCAGCCCCTTGGGTTTTTCCATGAGAAATGTCACGTGTGTTCTGTTAAATGCCTGCAGTGAGACAAGGACAGCAACACAACTGTAAAATTCTAACTTCTGTTGGTCATACCTGAAGATGTATAATGTCTGTGGAGTCCAGTGGGTTATACAGACTTTATGGTACCTTTACTGCATTTGTGCTTGGTCTAACTCTTCTGTGACACAATGTAAAAAGTATTTGTGGTTATAGAAGTCAGTTTTAGCTGTAAATAAAGACAAAGGGTGTAGTTCTGCCAGCATATGAGCTATACACAAGAGTACAGAAAGCAAATCTGAGACAAGACAAAACACCCCTCAGCTGTTTTTAAACTGCTCACAGACCTTAATTTCTTAACTGGTGCTTCCTAGTAAAATAATTTACTGTGTTTTGTTTCTCCTTAATGTATCAAGATACAGGAACAACTTTGAACCCTCTTCCCTCAGTATGTGAAATTATATAAGAATCCTGATGAGAAAAGATTCATGTTTTGGCCACTGAGTGACCTTAAGTAGATGACTGATGTGTATGGAAGTTACTGATACTGAAACTGCCCCTTTTTTGTTGGTTTTGGGGGGTTTTTTTCCCCTTTTTACAGATACTACTATGATGGAGACATGATCTGCAAGGTGCAAGGCAAGAGGTTTGTGTACAAATTTGTCTGCGACTTGAAAACTCTGATTGGCTACAGTGCAGCAGAGCTGAATCGGTTGGTCACGGAGTGCGAGCAGAAGAAACTAGCCAAGATGCAGCTCCACGGCATCGCCCAGCCCGTTACCGCAGTGGCGCTCGCCACAGCATCCCTGCAAACAGAGAAAGATAACTGAGCCCTAGGATCTGAAAGTGGGAGCCTGAGGCCTTTCCTGTACAACCGGGGCAGTTGCTGCTCTTACCTTTATCAGAACTGGAAACTTCTTTTGTTTCTTGACAGTACAGTATAATACGTGCATGATTTTCTACCAAGAACTGGGACTCGCATAAATTGGGATCTTTTAACAGCGTCTGTTTCAGTTAAGGGATCACCACAACTTCTGCAGCTTTGTGTCAGGGCCTCTGTGGTAAGCAATCTGGAAGTGGTGAGAGAGGTTCAACTGGCCAACGCTCTGTGTCTGGCGGCCGTGCGCAGTGATTTTTGCAGCGCTTTTAACAAAAATGAAGTACCTCCAGCGAACAGGCCGGTCAGGTGTCTGAACTCGGTCCTTGCCAGTCTTTTGTCCTCTGCTGAACTACCAAATGGTGTTTGGTGCTTTCAAAGTTAAACACGCTCGTTATTCGCGTTTAATCAAGCAGAACCGAAAGACACATCAAACGTTACGAAGCATCAGGTTCTGAAAACAGCTGCTGTGTTTGTGAGCGAAGGAAACTATGACTAGACCGAACTGAAGATGAGTGCTGAAGAAGGAGATCCGGGTTTAGATCTGGCTTAGGTGAAAAGCCAATGATGAGTATTTCATTGTAATATATAGATAACATGCATATATGAGGGCAAGTGCTTACCTGTTTTGAAAGACATTGTTAACGCTAGCCATTTAGCAAAATGCAACAATAAACTTCTTCCCCTGCTAGCACCTCCCATCAGGTGATCTGAGAACTTGGAAAAAAATAGCCCTTGCCCAAAGAGTAGTTTGTTTTGGTGGGGGGTTTTATTGCTCTTCTGCAAGGTGCTTATACCTGCACGGTGGTCAGCCTTAGGAACTGAAGACTTCAGTTATTCGCAGTCAGTGGTCCCTGGTTAGAAACAAAATGCAAGTTGAAAATAGTTTTACAGAGAACTGAAATTTGATTTCCAAATTATTGTACAGTCTAACATATATTAAAATACAAAGATGTATTTTTTTATTTAAAACTAATTTCTTGTTGAACTTCACGTGATGTTTTTGAAGCTTCATAAGCCAAATGCGTGCTTCAGAGCCGGGTGCAATTTGAAGTCTGGATGATGAATAGAAGTAATTGGAAGGTATCCTGAAATCTGAGATATGGAGAGTACTTCATGCAAATACATGTGCAGTAAAATGTAGGCTGCAGCTTGTGAGCTTCTCTACGGATGCCTATTACGCTTTTTAACGGCTGAAAATGGTGAGGTTTCCAGTTTGCTGCTACATTGTTATTAAACAGTATAAATATGATGTCACCATGCATATTTTCCAACATTGTGTAAGAGAAAACCCTCTCTGGTAACACTGAGCAATTGAAATGCGAATGCATAAGGGAAAACCTTTAATTCTGTGAGGGACCGAGCTACTCTTCAACCTTAAATCAAAAGTGTTTGTACAGCGAGGTCCCAAACATACGATGCCTTTATATTGAACAGGGAGAGCGTTAGACTGTTGCTCTGGGTCTGAGAAGGGATGGTCGTACTTGCAGGCAGAAAGCAAAGAAGACAGAAAACTCATGTTTATTTTAAAGGTGCATTGAGGACAAAGCTTTCTCTGTTTATAGGTGGATATTCAGTCTGCAGATTGCTTTTGCTGGACTAGAAATCTTGCATGTAGTTAGCTACAGCCTCCTTTTTTTGTCATCACCACGATTATAATTTGGGGTTCTTTGCCAGATTCTGGCAGTAACTCTTAACGTTGTTTGAGCTCTTCAAGCACTCCATCTACGGAGCGTGCTGGGTTTGTGTTCTGTTTAAAAACAAAAATCTCAAGCCCTGAGCACGATGTGGAAACGCATCTGTGCAAGAGGTGAGGTCAAGCGTCAGTCCACTTACTACTGTTGCAGTCGTCTGATTCCACCAGCTGGCAAGTGTTTGGGGTGATGTGTGCAAGTGGATGCAGATTTGCTTGCTAAGAAGAAGATGAAGCTGAGTGTTGGGTGGCAGCAGCTACGTGTATACCACTGCCCCACTACTGAACAGACGTCTGATACAAATCACTAGTTCTATTTAGCAGAGTTCACAAGGGGTCTTGGTTAAGATAGAGTATAAAAAAGAAGAGAAGCTTGAAATCCCAGCTTTCTAGGTCGAACTGGATGGTGGGAGGATAAACTAGCAGCAAAATGGAAATGTAATATCAATATGTATCCCCCTGAGTGTTTCTGTTGCACAAGCCCTCTAGGGGAAGTTTCTGCTATCACACTTTCTTTGTAAATAACTTCCTGGTTTATTTTTTTGCAGCTTTTCGGTAGGTATGGTAGTCCTTTGGGTTCTTTGTTGTGGGATCTGCTTTTCCACCAACTTCTAATTAGTAAAGGAGGAATCTTTCAGGGAGTATAAAATCACTGCCACGCTCTCTGCAGTGGAGGGAGGAGTCTGTGACTAACTTGATGTCTTCGATGAAAGAAAAGGTGTAGGATGTATTGTGGAAGGTTGTTCCGTTGCTGCCAGAAGGAAAACATAGAAAGAATATTCCCAGTTTTTTGTAAAATGGAAGGGTTTTTGCATACTTTTTACTCTTTAAATAAAGACACTTATACTCTGCTAATAATTATGTATTTCTTTTGTGGTTTGCATTTTTTTGGTAATTTTACATGAAACAATTATTTTCTATTTTTACTCTGATAAAATATTTGTGCATAAGATGTCAATATAGTAAAATAAAAATGTTCTACCGCTGATGCCTGCTGACTTTTACTTTTTCAGCCATCTGTAATGCCATTCGGGGGCAACCAGTTTAAAGATCTAATACCTGCACTTGATGGCCGTGACTCCTAACATCACAGGCTCGTTAGAGGAAGAAGACAGAAGGCAGAAGACTCTCTTATTGTTTGAAGAATCGTTTTCTCTGGCCCTGGGCTTGTCCCGTGTTTCTGCTTTTCACCTGGAATTCCTTGTCCTTCCTTACCGTGGCAGCTTTCTTTAACGTCTTGATTGTGGGTCTCAGAATGGCTCTTGGATAAAGACAATGATGGAAAGGTAGTGGTGGGATGAAATGGAGCCCTGTAGAACAGCTGGGGTTATGCTTTTAGGTGTGTTTAACGTGGAAAGGTAAATCTATAAACTGTGGACTTGGTCTCACTCTTACAAATAGCCCCGCTTATTTCCCGTGGCCCCGCTAACTCAATTGTTAGTGCTGTCCTGCTGAAAAAGAAGGTAAAAGTCTGATTATACTGGTATTACCTTATTTTTAAATAGATATTCTCATTACACGTCTCAACTCCGCCATCTGGACTGTTGAATTCAAGACTGAAATATTTTGTCATCTTTAAACCTACCAGATCACTCGGTTTCAAAATGTTTATGTTTAGCTCAGCAGCGGCAGCATGTAATGGACTGAAAATGATTGCTAGAGCATTTTAGTAACTTTCATCTTTTCAAGTGCATTAACAAGTGTTCAGCATCTTACTGATTGAGATCCTATTATTTCTGTTTATAGTACTGTTTTGTCTTTAGCCAGTGAGTTTGTTTGGGGATTCCTGTTCTGGGGGAAGTAGGAACTTACCAGCTTGCAACTCTCAGTCTTAAGTAAGATGAGCTGAGGTGGGGCCCCTTTGCCTGGGAGTGAAAGCAGGACCATGTTAGGTCCATTGACATTTGTGTAGGTTCATAGTGTCAGGAGGATGGAGCCAGGCTCTTCTCAGTGACGTCCAATGATAGGACAAGGGGCAATGGGTGCAAGCTGGAACATAAGAGGTTCCACTGAAATAGGAGGAAAAACTTCTTTATAGTGAGGGTGAGGGAATACTGGCAGGGGCTGCCCAGGGAGGTTGTGGAGTCTCCTTCTCTGGAGACATTCAAAACTCACCTGGACACATTCCTGTGTGACCTGCTCTAGGTGTTCCTGCTCCAGCAGGGGGATTGGACTAGATGAGCTTTCAAGGTCCCTTCCAATCCCTGAGATTCTGTGATACAGTTTTAGTCTTTTTTTTCAAAAGAGTGTGATAAAAGATCGATTCACACATGTCTACAGAGAAACTGGGGGTGGTTTATTTTCCAAGATCATACCTATTCTTAAAGGCTGGGGTTTTAATGCAGCTGTATCGGGACTGGGTCAATACCTGGAGATATCCCTGATGTGTTTGGGTCGATGCTGCCTAAATTTTCTTTTGGAAAAGCAATGATGCTAAACAGGATGTCACTTAATAATCAAAGGAGTGGAGCGATTGACTGGTTTCAGGAAGCAAAGGATGACACATATTGTGACTCAATTGCATTTTGATTTCAGGGTCGGAGCCCGCAGCATCTCATTGGGCACCAAACAGAAATTTTATCATCTTGTCATTTTAGCCTGTTGACATCTCGTCCATTGACAATTTGAAACTAAAGTGAGAAAAATGCTGAGGAGGGAGGACAAAAAACACCGAGTGCCTTTAATTGAAATTGTTCTTTACTCGTGGAACCGGTGTTCTGGAAACCGAGACTGAATGGTGCTGATGGCAGTGGCACTGGAAGATGTGTCTGTAACCCCTCAGACAGTTCTCATGTACCTGGGAAAACAGAGGCATCGGTTGTTGCGTTTGTGGTTCGTGACGCTCAGTGGCCAAGGGGGTTCTTTTTGCAGGTGGTGTCACCAAAGCTTCCTGCGGTCGGAAAGAAGGAATCCAAAGGTAAGTAATTATTGATCATAGTTGTAAGGAACTCGCACAGTTACTTAATAAAAGAAAAGGCAGTTTAAGGGAGGAGATAACTGCACCAGAAACAGTTAAACCCTCACGTAAATAGTTGTCTCATGTTACTGGAAGCAGCAGAAACCACTGTAGTTTTTCATTTTCCAACAGTTTAAACTTCTGGAAACATTTAATTTTGTCTTTTGAATTGCTTCAGATATTTGCTACTAATGATCTAAATGAGCTGAGAGTCTTCAGTATTAAAAAATCAAACCCACCCGCCGTCCCTAATAGGTCTGACACCTTAAGACTTTTGTTTTTTTCACTCCTTCATTTTTTCCTTGCCTTTGCAGCCTACCTTGTAACATAAATGGAAGAGATTAGCATTTTGGAGTCATATTTCTAGTCCTGTGTGGGCTACATATCTGAATACCACCAGCTGAGCAGACAAAAAGCAAAATTATATAAATTATGTATGTTATATAGTATATCACCTATCAATTATAATTGAAGAAAGTGCAGATGGCACTAAACAAATTATTTTGTAGAAATCAGAAGATTGGTTATTTTTTAAAATTCCTCCCACTTATATATTTTGGGATGAAGAAATATTAGCTGTTTCCCCCTTCATCCCAGTAAGTTTAGGTTTTCCAATATTCTAATTCTCAAGGTCTTTGCAGGAACTGGATTTGTAAAAAGCTTCAAGCACAGAAGACAATGGGAAACCAGTCTGTTTTTTAAAAAAGTCTTGAAAGAGTGAAAGCTGCCAACAGCGTGAATGGGAAAACTGAGTCTAGAAGTGAACGCAAGAGGTAAGATTTAATGAGATTAAACTAGGGAGAAGGACACCTGCAGGGTGCAGTGCTTTAAACTTCAGGGGTAGAACAGAAAAAGCAGTCGTTTCCCACCCCCCCCACCTCCCATGAAAGCAAGATTTTATCCCAGAAACTGAAAGCAGCAGTATTGCCAAAGTGAAACCTGCTCCCTGCCTGCTCGGGCATGCCAGTGTGGTGGGCTTCACAGGAGCTGCCCAGTGCAGGAATCCCTAATCCCCGCCTCGTAACTTTGCTTTCACCGTCGAGATCAGCGAAAAGGAGGTTAGAGACGGTCGGTGAGGGGGTGAGACTCCTGGCTCTTGTCTGCTAAATACAACCCGGGGAGGCAGAACCCACGGGGAAAACCAGTTAGGCTAAACACCATGAATTGATAGGATGACCTGAGCTGTACCTGACAACAAACTAGAAGCTGTAACAGCAGCTTGAACTCGTCCCCAGGAATAATTCACCAGGCCTGAAGTGACCTCTGTAAGAATAAAGAGGGAAAAAAAATATCAGCTGGGGACTACTGCTAGCATAGAGGGGGTTTTACAGTGAAGAGGTGTGTCTGTCTTTCCTTCTCTCCCAACTTTTCAATCCGTGGGCCAATGGCATCCAATTACAAACAATAAATATTCATGAGTTCTGTGACACTGAAGATCTGAGTAGGTGCAATCCCACCTGAATTAGTGTGCCCAGGTAGGAAAATAAAGCATAATTCAGCCTTTTTGAGATCAATAGTATAGGTCTGCAGACTGGCTGCTTGCTGACTTTTTCTCAACTGGACAAGCAGGAAAAGAGAGAAGAGAGCTGCAGTTCATGGGGGGAGGGGAGTGTGGGTGTTGGGATGGAAAGAATTTTATTTTGGAAAATGGGTTTCTACAGGTTTTTTTTCATTAGTTTCAGTGTTGCCACTGAAATATTTTGTCAAAGGAGCATAGCTCTTTCAGGAGAGGTGGAGACCAGCTAGAGCGCAGTACCATACTGATTTATGACACTAAGCTGGCACTGTACTAAAAATAACAATTTTAATTCCTCAAAACTGTTGCAAAAACCTTATAAAGCCAGACAGGTGGCAACAGAGGTGAGTGTTTCCCAGGCAGGAAGGTGAGCTAGACCAGGCCTGCAGGGACAGCGAGAACAGATAACCTTTGCCGGGATACTCTATGGGAGTAATCCAGGTGGCTCTGCACAAGACTGGAGTAAAATTGATTTGTATTGAGGGACCAAATGCCTCCTGACAGAAAAGTGCTGTGTCAGTTTATAAAGAAATACGTGTACTGGGCAGGGGGGACCTGTCTCAAGGGGTGGGCTTCCCACGGGCTCAATCTGCTGGCTTTGCTTGGTCAAAGAGATAGCACTGCACCCTTTGGACATCACCATGCAGCAGGCAAAGCTTAAACAGAGGAGGGATTTTACTTTTTGTTTTTAAGACCTGGCTGACGAGAACGAATCAAAGGAAGAAATCGAGACTTCTTCCTTAGAGGTGCAGAGCTGCTCAGGCATGGCAACTGTGAGGTCTGACATGTTATTTAATAGACTGAACATAAACACAGGTAGAGCATTGATGTCGACTGAAAGTGCAAGCAAGCCAGAGGGGAGGGAAAGGGAGCCATCACTGGAAAAACTCAGGGAAGCAAAGAAACTTCTGACTCAGCTGACACTGAGGAAATGCAGTGAGAGCTGCAGCTGGTGCTGTAAGCCAAGGAATTGTGTCCCGTTGGCTCCATGTCCCAGAGATCACCTGTAACTAAACCAGATGGTTTTATGGTAGATCTTGATTATATCTTCGTTCGCTGCTGACCGAAGCAACCAGCATTGATTATCCCCTTGGGCCAGAACGAGTAACACAGAAATGCAGCTTTTGCTCAGTCATTGGCAGCACTATACACCTTAGAAACATTTCCTCTCTCACCAACTGGGCTTCACTGGAGGCTCACCTGCTCTGATTAAACTTTGGATGTCCTGTGGAGAATAATTTTCAGTATGAGCTAACAGGTATGTCCAGTGAGTGCTGATCCTGGGGAGCAGACAACTTCCAACAGGCCGTTCTATTACAGTGTTATTCAATGAAGCATTTTAAATTACCCATTTAAAACCTTCAGTCCCGAAGCCTCTAAATAACAGGGAGTCTTGTGTTTCCTTTCTTTGACCTGTATTTGGCCTTGTGATTGTAGAAGAGCTCTTGCTAGAGGGAAGAGTACTGTAATGCTCTCTGCTGTTCCTGCAGTTTTTCATTGCTTCTACTGATCACAACTTTCTTTCAACCAGCAGCAAAATTAAAGTTTGGCCAGATGCTGTTTGCTTCAGTGAAACTCACAAAGTACATCCCAGCTCACCGTGACTTTCATAAATAATTTGGGAATTACTGGAGCTACTTAGTCTGGTACTTACTTTGCTCCTTCCCTTTCCTTATATTGTCTTGGAAATTCTTCAATAAAATGGAAGAGCCGAAGGCAAAAAGACTCCTTTTTCCTGACAGTGGTCCCGGAGAGTGTGCTAGCTCGGCACCTGTTGTTTTTACCAAAGGGTAGTGGAGCCAAAACCGGTCCAGCAGTGCTGTTCTGGGAAGCCTAGCTTTTTCCCTTCTCCCAAAAGACATGCAGTGTGCAGACTGATTTTCATAGGGTGCTTCCATCCTCTCTTAAGTTCGCTTGTGTCTAAAAAGTGTGGGGTTTTTTCCCCTGTGACCTTCAGGGCAAACAGATTTTGATATGAAAAAGGGGCAATTTCTCTTGGCACAGTTTGCCTTAGACACTGAGAATGCCTGTCTCTTGCTGGAACTACAAAACTTCAACTGTTAAACAAAATCCTAATCAGAAGCCCTTCTGTCAAGGTTGTGGTGGTTTGGCATATCAAAAGATTTGGCAGTAGCAAACATCACAGCTATTACTGAGTACTACGTAAGAGCTAATACAGCTTTTTTTTTTTTTTTTTTTTTTTTTTTCCCTAAAGAACAGCCCAGTTATTGAGGTTTTTGGCTGAAAAAAGAATCATACACATTTATCTCATCTCCTAAGAAAAAGAAACTTTTTTCAATGCTAATCTGAGTCTTTGAGGGTTTCTTTACCATATTCATCTTCAAGAAGGTTTTCTTCAACCTCACCTATTGCATGGTCAGAAATAAAGTACGTGTGCTCTTTTGCCAAAGAAAAATCTTGGTATATTTCCTGCTCATCTGTATATGCCAAAATTGTCCAAGGTACTGTATTTTACAGTAATTGTTGATACCTTTCAGAAAGCAATATAGTCCTGATTTATGTCAAGATCACATGAACCATGTTATGTTCTTGTATAGTTAATATGTGTTGCAAGCCAAAAGCAGAAATTATTACAAACCTGCGTTGAATCACTTACTATTGTGTTGCAACTGCCTTGCCTTTTAATCATAGAATCATAGAATCATATAGGTTGGAAGAGACCCTTGGGATCATCAAGTCCAACCATCAGCCCTACTCCACAAGTTCTCCCCTACACCATATCCCTCAACACCACATCTAATCTACTCTTAAACACAGTCAGGGATGATGACTCCACCACCTCCCTGGGCAGCCCATTCCACTGACTGACCACTCTCTCTGTGAAAAACTTTTTCCTAATGTCCAGCCTAACCCTACCCTGCTGCAGCTTGCAGCCATTCCCTCTTGTTCTGTCACTCATTGCCTGTGAGAAGAGACCAGGACCAACCTCTCTACAGTGCCCTTTCAAGCAGTTGTAGAGAGCAATGAGGTCCCCCCTCAGCCTCCTCTTCCTCAAACTTTGGGTAGGTTTAGGCTAGACATTAGGAAAAAATTTTTCACGGAGAGAGTGGTCAGTCAGTGGAATCAGCTGCCCAGGGAGGTGGTGGAGTCACCCTCCCTGACTGTGTTTAAGAGCAGATTAGATGTGGTGTTGAGGGATCTAGTGTAGGGGAGAACTTTGCAGAGTAGGGCTGATGGTTGGACTTGATGATCCCAGGGGTCTCTTCCAACCTAAATGATTCTATGATTCTATGATAAACTAAACAATCCTTGAAAACCTTGTAGCCTTAATACAACATAAAAATACAATTACTTCCACCAGAAGGACCAAACACACTTATATCAAGCAGCCAGCCCATCAGTATGAGAGTTGCCACCTCCCACCCCCTACAGGAGCTGATGCTGAAGCTTCATTCCTGTATGCCTGAAAGAGAAAACCCTACTGCATGCAACTCTGTCCTTCAATGAGACTGGCTGCAGTTTTCTCTTGCCCATTTCATGTGTGAAGAATTTACAGTTAAAATTAATAATTAGTCTGGGTAACACTCTTGAAGAGGGCGGTCATTGTTTGCTTTGAGCTTATGGAAAGTTATAGTTTGCCTGAGATTTTGGGATTTCAGAAGAACTGGTGTGTTCTGTGCAGCATGGGGGGAATGTGTTTTTGCTTGGCCGGCGAGGAACTTTAAAATAAAGTTGTGCTCCAGTACCAGCTTTTCCCAGCTGATGTCACTCTGACAATGAATTCAAGCACACCAGACAGAAAAGCGGCACTCTTTATAAAATCTAATGATGCTCCTGAAGGGAGAGGACACTCATCCTGGGGGCGTACGAAGATGTATTAACATATAGGTCGGTGCTGAAGGCTCAGCGTGGGCACAGGTGCTCAGCTGAGCCCCACGGTGCCTCTTGGCTGCTGCGGCTGGGCCAGCAGAAGTGGCATGGGGCATTTCCAAGGTGACTGGACCACTGACCATGGCCACCTGTGGCTCATGGAGCTCTGCCCTTACTGGCTCCCTGGCTCACGCTGCCCCGTGGCAGAGGTCTCTCCTGCAGCCTGGCCTCCAGCGCTGCAGCTGGAGCTGTGTGAAGGACATCACCAACCAGTCCCGTAGCCCATGTCCTCTCTGTGAGAAAGAGGAGAGGGGTGGTGTGTGATTGCTACGGGAACTTGGTGGCTCAGTAGGGGACGTTTCTTGTACAGATCTCAGTAGAGATCCATATCCCAAGCTGTTAGTGCCAGCCCAGAAACACATGAATGATGCTGTCAATGGTGTGGGAAAAAATAAATCCAGAGAAGAGGTAACAATGAGCATGCTCCAAGGCTTTGTGTGTGACTTAGTTGTATTACACATCAGAACAAAGCCCAGAAAAATCTAAGAAGATATTGTGTAAATGCATAAACGAACATTAAAAAAAAACCCTGCAAAGCAAATGAAAAAGATTCATAAAGTCAAAAGCAAGGAAGTAATTAAAAATGGTTAGGCTTAGCACAGAAAGTGAGCACAACATAACAGAAGATTGCCAAGTAATGGCAACTAGCAGGATGTTAGAAAAGGAGAAAAAAACCCTCAATCTTCCATAACTGTTGTCAAAACTCCCTCCTGTGTTACCAAAATAAGACCATGTCACATGGCTAAGTTCTCTGTTGAGGATAGCCTCTTTTTCTTTTTCTTTTTTTTTTTTTTTCTGTAAGAATGATGTTTGTGTTGGTTAATTACTTAATTGGGTGTCTACAAAACACCAAGGAGGTGGAGACCATGGTGACAAAGCACTCGCAGGGGCCCGGGGCTGAATTTGCAAGGAATCTGACACAACTGCACTTTCTTTTTCTATGTATGAACACTTTATTTTTTTAATGCCTCTTCACAACATTTTGTCACAAAGTCCAGCAGAAAGCTTCCCCTTTGCTGCATCTTAGCCCTCCTCAAGCTGCCTGGTTGGGTTGCACCTCCCCAGCTGGATGCTAGTTTCTCCTCCTCCTCCTCCTCCCAACCACCTGCAGCTGCTGGCTCTGGGGAGAGAGCTTTTGCCTTCCTCACTGCAGGCGAGACCTATCTTCTTGGGCAGCAGGGAGTGCATGCAATGCATCAGCTGAAAATGGTTATTTTCAACCCAGGCTTTTCCCAAGTATACGAAAATTACTCCCATCCTTTCTAAACAAGTGCTTTGGTCCTCTGCTATGACGTTCCCTGGAGATGGTTTGTCATGGCTTCTGAGCTTTCAGCTGAATTAGAGTGAGGATGCTTAGCAGAAGTAAGATTAAATTCCCAACAGTTCTCTCTTCCCTAGGGGAAATGTCAGATGGTAGCATTCATACCAGCAAAACAACTGCAGACAGGAGTGCTGTCCCTCTCTTCACATGTGATATGGTGGTGCATCAACAACACTCTCCTCTCGCTGCTATTGATTTGTTCTCTGACATTTTCAGTGGTGTGCTTGAAGCACTTCAACTGGAGTAATGCAGAGGGGAAAAAAATAAGCTGCAAAGCTATATGGTCTGTGTGCCTCTTGTGTTACAAAACTGTGCTGTGATGTATTTGCTGGAGAGGCACTCAGAGCTGCCTGTGACAGTGGGTGCCGCGCCAGCTTTCTCTCTGTTAACCTTGGATTGTTCTCTCAGTCCCTTGCTGGTAAAATCCTGGGTGTATGTATTTGACAAGATGGATGGAGGATATATGTTCTGTTAAGTGCATATACAAATTATAGGGAAATTAACAGAAGATTGCAGTATCAATAATTTGAATTAAAAAATTAGAATGTCATATTTAAAATTCCTGCTCGCTTGTGCTTAATTCCAGCTTCCTAATGAGCTGTTTCTAAAGATTTATGATCCTGTTACCTCTGGCTTCAAAACCGGGGCCTTTTTTATTAAAAAATCATTTCTGTTACACTGTCACACCACTTGGTGGCTTAGCACCAGGGAGTGAGAAGCAAGGGGATTACTCTGGGGCTGCAGCTCACACAGCAGAAGAGGCGCCTGGCCCAGCTCTTCAACCTCCAGAAGTGTTTTATTCAGGGTGGACTGGAGGGTGTGGGTGTGTGTGGAGGGGTACGGTGTGAAGAGAAACCACTGCATCACCTGGATTTTATGCACGCTGCATTAAATAAGCCATGTGTCCTGGCTACAGCCTGATGGGCTACAAGCTCATGAGAGGACAGGATCCAACCTGGAGTCCCAGCTGGAAAAACCGTACCAGAGGTTGATCAGAAACAGCAACAGTTCACGGCAGAGGATTTGAGAAGTTTAAGTTCATTAAAAATGCTGTGCCTCACACACAGGTAAGCCACAGCATTAAACTCATCCAGGTTAAAACTGACAAGTTTTGATGTCTGGGCAAATGTAGTACAAAATACAAGCTTACATGTATGAAAACATATATAGCAATCATATATGACATAATGTATTATTATGTATTCCTAATATTTGCATAGAATAGATAAATTATTTAAAATAACCCTCACAGTATGTTCAGTTAGAGGTATTTTCCAGCTGGATCAGTTTTGTGATCCTGTTAAAGATGTGTCCCTGCGAGCTGTTGTATGGACTCAGTGGAGAAGAGTTCAGGTTTGCCTCTGGCAGCAATGTCCCTGGGACATCATCCCCCAAGGGCTGATGCTGTGAGGCACTCTCACCTCCTAGCCCTGATCCCTAAAGGTGTCTTCAGTTTACTGAAGTTTAATAAACTATCAGATTGCTGGAACTGCAATTTGCAAGGAGAAATGAAGGATCAGGCAACACCGTTCTGTGTCATTAGCACATGTGATGTACAACTGCCCACATCTCCTGAATGCCAGCAGCCACTAAAATTACACTGGGCTGGTGATGTTGCTAGAAAATTGGAGGGGATCCTTCTCGTCTCTAGTTTCATGAGAAGTGGTAGGTGACTTGTCTTGGTGAGTTGGAACTGAGTCCTGCTCATGTTATCTTAGAGGGTGCCATGCTCTCATGTACAGTGACTGGAAGGAAGAAGCATTCTTATCCCCTCAGATGTTTTCTCCTTTTTTTCTTTTTTTTCTTTTTTTTCTTTTTTCTCTTTTTTTTTTCCATTTTAAACCCAGGCTAATTTTTGTTGTTATGAAATGTCACTGTGATGATGCCAGAGCCTATAATTCAATAGTCAGTAGCAGCCATTTCTTGCATTCAGAGTCGGAGCAGGAGGCTGGGTTAGTGGATGCCTAGAGAGAAGTTAAAACGGTATAGCTATTTGCAGAGATTGATTCACTGAAGTGCCTCAGTAAGCAGTAATTTAGAGACACGGGAGTCTCACATTTTGTAACCATTATGGTTTAAGGAGATAGAAGGTCCCCCCCCTTCCTTCAGCCACCATACTAGTCTTCTATTCTGTTAAAACTATGATACTTTTCATTTTTAGAGGCTTCCTACTGGTGCCTGCAATCACGCTGAACCCCAAGACAGCCCATCATGGATTTTTTCAAGAAGCCTCTCTCTCTCAAGACAAGCAAGGCCAGCAAACCCAAACAGATGCCTGTGTGCATTACTTACACTGCTGCTTTCTGTACGGCTGGTGTCAGCAAGTCTGCTCCAGGCTCCAGTGTCAAGCGCCACTGACAGACTGAGGCCATGCGTGAAGGCAGCATGGTGCAGAAAAACTGATACTCAGACAAGTTCTCACAGCATCTCTAAGTCCGAGCTGCTTGTGTCAAGGTGAAGCTCATTGGCCTTCAACTCCTGCTGGGTAGAGGCAGCCACTACTGCAGCAAAGTGGTGTGAAACACTGGTGTCATAGTGAAAGGGGGATAGTAATTCAAATAACATTTTTGCCTTATAAGAAAGTATATAAGCTTTTAGAAGTAATTTTGACTATCTTTTAGAAATAATTCTTTGGGTAAGAGTATGCAGCTGTTAGAGGCCAACGCTTAAGCAAAACTGAAAAACAACTGAAGGTCGAGATGAGCCGCAGCCCTGAGATAATGGGGAACAAAGAGAACATCCCAGGATGCAGAACCGACTCCCCAGCCCTGAAAGCAGGCAGGGAGGTACGTTTGATAAGGAGGATCCGGCTGCACCTGCCATCCTGGCTGGGAAAGAGAACAAACAGGAGCTGGGCCTGTGCCAGAGCAAGAGGTGAGAAGTGCATCTGTGAAGAAGGCATACGGCCTTCATCTTCACCACCCTCGGCGACCACTACCAGGAGACACTGCGCAAGTGCGGTTGGGAGGAATTTTAATATGAAGCGAGGACAGGTTATGCATATGTATAGGCATCATGAATATGTGTACCATTGCGTAACTTTTGCTGAATAATTGAAGGGCAAGTTGCCGCGCCGGGAGCGCAGGTTTGTGGTGGGGCGACCCCCTGTGCTGCCCAGGGCTGAATAAACATACCTACTTTACAACTTTCCAAGTTGTGGAGTCTATTTCTGCACGTCAATAGTCACAAGGTATCCTTGTGATACCTTTTGGGTTCAGGTGGTTTTTTTGCATGTGGTGATGAAGAGGTAGAAATCACTACCCTATTCAACCCTAAAGTAAGAGGCACAATCCTCTTAAGGTTTTCCTACCAGTCTATTGCTTCTGGCAAGTTTGATGCATGGACAAAAGTCAGCAAGACCCCTAAGCCTTTCCGATCCTTCCAAGACCGTCACCTGCACATGCTAAAAAGGGAAACCCAAACATTTTGTCTTAGCAACCTGCTGCCATAAGCCTGAGTAGAGGCTGCTCAGCAAAATCTTGCTCCTGATACTTCTTAAAAAACATTGGGATAGCCTGATCATCTTTTGCCTGGAGAGTATAAAAAAGCTAAACGCATAATGAAATATTCTCCTACACACACAAGCTGTCTGTGTAATAATACTTTCTATGCTGTGATACCTGCTTTGAAATGTGTATATATTATTGAAAAGAAAGATGCAAATGGTTTAGCTATCAAGGTTTGTAGCCAAGACTAGTTGAGCATCGACTGATTAATGCTGAAAAAGACTGTGTAAATCATGCAAAAGCAGGACGATAAATACAGGTTGCCAGAGAGATTACTCCTAAAAGCCTTTCTTGTGACTGAAATGAGAGCTCTGCAATGCTCTCAGGCAGCAGCCTGAAAACGTGTGGCTGGGCAACCTTTCTGCAGGCTGCAAGCAGAGTAGGTTTTCAGCCAGTGATGAGATAAATGGATGAAGAGACCTTCAGCACAAGGAGGGGCCCTGCATTTCGCTGATATGGATGCCCCTGGGCTGCTTTCGTGACTGGGAGCTCTGCAAAAGCTGTGTCCTGCCATAAGGAATTGTTCACATGTGTCTCCCAGTCACACTGGAAGGCACATGGACATATGGAAGATGTCAGGAGTGCTTTTTTGTGTCTAGCTTTCATTACCAGCATTGAGGAAAGAAAGTCAGCGGTTTTGTAAGTAAAGGGAGGCCATCAGGAATGTCTTGACCAAAGAAATTCACAGATGACTTGGCTTATGCTGGCTATTTCTTTTCTCTATTTTCTGCTCTGATGTGAAATTTGTCAGCTACATGGGTGACCCTGACAGCGCACAAATGATCCTGGCCTTGAACTTTGAATTATCGTTTAAACCCCTGCTGCCACTGTGCATGGGATTTGACTGAAGGTATTAGCAAGTTATTAGTGAAAGCAGCAGTCTCCAGTGGGTGTCTGATTAATAAAACTGCAATACAGTTTGTTACAATTGCTGTTTTCTGGTCAGAAAAGGCCCACTCAAGATGGGAAAATCAACACAGCACTGTGACAGGTTAAGGACTACCACGTGCTGCTAGACCTTACAACAGGGAATTAATGCCTGATGCAAATATATCCACTTGTCTCCCCATGCCTATGACCTCCAAAGTCCCCTGCAGTTATTAAGATACAGTGCAATTTTTTCTTAAGTGCATATTTTAAATTCAAGTGGTTATTATGGGCTTCCTGTGCAACGGATAGATTCCACATGCACGCTTGTCTATGGAAATGTCTGAAGTGTAAAAGGGTCTGTTAAATAAACCTCATTACACATCTGTCTGGTTGAATTTATTCAGGCCTTTAGAGAGCAAGATATATCCTATGCCCTCATTTTTCTGAGCCAGAGGATAAAAGGACATGACCAAAAAGGAAAGAAACTTTTCCATGTCAGCATCAATGCTGGAGGAGCTCTCTTGCAGATTTAGGGTTTTGCTAACAGGAATTTTGTTCTCTGAAGAAAATACATGGGTTTGGGCTTTTCTTTTTCCCACTGACATCTCTGTGGACCAAATATTTCTTTGTTTTCCAAAAATGGAAATATTTTGCCTGAAAAAATTTCCTCCAGACTTCTCAATGGAGAAAAAGCCATCTCCCACCTATATGAGTCATTGACAGAAAGGGGAGGCTATCTTGGGCCACCTCTCTTGTCCCTCAGCCCACTCTGCAGCAGCCAGGGTGGAAAGGACATTGCTGATGCAAAATGCAGAGGCAGCTCAAAGCATGGGCAAAGCTGAATGTTGATGTCCAGAGGACAAGCAGAAATTCCTGGTCCTTGGAGTAGCACTGTTGAGTGGGATCTGGGCTGCAGCTGCTTGGCTGCTTACAGCTTTGACTGTGCCAAAAGCTGTACATGCTGGGGTTCTCTTTGGGATTTTCTACGTGTATTTGGTCTTAACAGAAAGAGCAGATGGTACCTTTGGGAAATCTGATTGTGGGATCAGAGCCCAGGAGGATGCAGGGAAGTTTGCCCCACCTCTGAGCAGGCTGGGATGTATTTGAAACATATGGCTAACATGGCCAGAAGGAAGTCCTGGGGTGCAGAGTCTTGGGCATGGGAATGCCTTCTCCAGTGCAGCTCAGGACAGTTCACTTTATC
Source organism: Jacana jacana (assembly GCA_013400555.1). Taxonomy (NCBI): domain Eukaryota; kingdom Metazoa; phylum Chordata; class Aves; order Charadriiformes; family Jacanidae; genus Jacana; species Jacana jacana. The sequence continues at coordinate 29,383 of VZTM01014220.1, forward strand.
CCACAGTGTTACATGCAGCTGGAAATTATTATTTTTTTCCAGAGGATGGCAATACCTGATACTGCATCAACACCTTATTAGAAGCGATGGATGGATTACTAGGGAGGTATTTTCTGAAGCTTATTCTTTGAATGGTTCTATTTTCTTTCCAGTCTGTATAAATACATCCCTTTGACTGCAAAGCCACAATCATAGTGTCGAAATCTTTTGTCACCACATTCTACCATAGCAAGAAAAGAATTATTTTTCTCCTTCCTGTTTTACTGCCATGTGATCATGGAAAGAAGATCAGAAACAGTACTCATGTAGGCCCAGAAACCAGTTTCCTTGCCTCTCTCAGGCCTTCACTTGGTCTTCTGTGCCTTATTTCCAACTCTATAGCTTTTGCCACCTCTCTGGGGTGCTTTGGGATATAGGTAAATAGTATGCAACACTCAGTATAAGGGGCCAGGTGGTACCTCATGCTCCATCCTGAGTTCCTGCAAGCAGCCTCTGCAGTCACACTCCCTCCTCTCTGCCCCTCCTTCAGCTGTCACAGGGGTTAGCTGTCCTCAAAGTATAAAATCCTGCTGAACTCAAATTTTGCTCTGAGCACCTTGCTAACACCACTGCCCACACTGGAGGATCCACGAGGCTCAGCACCCTACTTCAGACCAAGATGAACCCCTCTGTTAAGTACCGGGGGATAACCCGCCTAAACTGTTTGGCCAAAGTGTTGCTCTGTGCCTGTTTTTGCTGAATCTGACAGCCTCCTGCCACACACAATTACCCAAGTCATAGAATCATAGAATTGTCTAGGTTTGAAGGGACCTTTGAGATCATCTAGTCCAACCATCAACCTAGATCTGATTAAAAAAACAACAACCCATCACTAAACCATGTCACTGAGCGCTATGTCAACCCATCTTTTAAATAGCTCCAGGGATGGTGCCACAACCACTTCCCTGGGCACCCATTCCAAAGCTTACTAACCCTTTCAGTGCAGAAACTCTTCCTGATATCCAATCTGAACCTCCCCTGCTGCACCTTGAGGGGATGCTGCCTGCGCTCATTTGTACTCAGTGGCGGTCCACTGCTCTCCCACGCTTTCCAACAGCCCTCTAGCAAGACATGCTCTGCAGGATACAAACACACATGCTGGTTTACCTCCTGAAAAGCAGTCAGAGTGGTGGAAATATGATATGGCCAATGCTACCTACTTCAGTAAATCTGCTATGATGTGAATCTGGAGATTGACAGCTAAAGCCAGAGAAACCCAGGATCAGTGTGAGAACCGTGGCTGAAGAGCTGACTCCTGGGGACAGGGCAACAGGGATGGCTGATGGGGACAACTGATAGGGAGGGGGTCTACACCAAGGCTGGGGTTTTCACTGCCCCAGGAGACACTGCCAGGACAGAGCGGCAGTTCACAGGGAAATACTGCAGACAATTGGGGTGAAATTGGGAAGCGCAAAAAAAAACAGAAAAGCCACCACCCGGGGGCCATTTTGCCATGAACCCAGGGTGCCATCCATTTTGGGAGGTGTGTGTCTGTTGTGCTCAGGGTGCCCGGGGAGCTCAGCAACCCTGTGAGCACTGAGCTGAGAGGAGGAGAGGGTGGAGTAGGTGCTCCAGGCACCCAAACAAGGATCCCCTGGAGATACCAAGGTAGAGCAAATATCCACACTGCAATCCACACACAGAGGAACCCATGCTGGAGCAGATGGGTATTTTCTGAAGGACTGAAGCCCATGGAGAGCTCACACTGGATCAGGGGAAGAGCATGCAGAGAGGAGCTGTGGTAGATTGACCCCATTCTCCATTGCTCTGCACCACTGAGGGTGTGGGGAGAAGGTAGAATAGTTGGGTTTGAAGGAATTTGAAGAAATGTATTTGAGCTTGAGAAGAAAGGGGGTTAAGGGGAAGGTGTTTTAATTTTTTACTTTGTGTCTCACGAACCACCTGTAATTTAATTGGTAATAAATTAAATTGCTTGCCCATGATGATGACAAATGATCTCCCTGTCTTTATCATGTCCTACGAGCTTTTTCATCTTATTTTGTCCTCCTGTTCTAATGAGAGAGCAGCTGTGTGTATGTCTGACAAAACCAAGGTCAACTCACCAGATTTCCCCCCACCTCCTTTATTTTATTTTATTTTTGGTGGAGCTATCAGTTCCTTGGAGCATCAGCAGTTTTAACAGCACTGCTGGAAACCACTTGCCAGGAAGGAGCACAACATGGGCCTTTAAAGAACAGGAGCGTTGCTGCTTCTTTTCACCTAGCCCATAAATTGCTACTCCCTGCCTGGGCTCCCCATACTGTGGCTGCCTGTGGGGGCACACAGCTGCTTCTTGTAATAGCTTCCTGTGGCAGTTGCTCCTCTGTGTCTGTAGTTTTTTGCAAGCTATCCCTGGAAGTATGTTGTCTCTCCTAAGCAATTTAGTGAAAAATCCACTTTCAGGTGCTCCCTGCTTGCCTAACAGATTTATTAGCGCTCTGCAGGTCTGTCCTTACACCATCTCACAGTGAGTCATGGGTGATGCTGGGATCAGTGAAAGCTGTCACACATTACAGCCCACACCTTTTCCTTGACTGTGCTGCCTTTCTTTAGTCGGAGAATTACCCACTGCCCCTGGGGCTACTGCTACTCAAGTCTTTTTTTTTAAAAAAAAAAAAGACGAAAACAAAACCCCATTAAAGGGGTCTTTTTACTTGAGGGTACTACACTATCCCCCCCTGCAGATGGGAGTACCAGGGTGACAGATACCACCAGCCCCTCCACCTGCCACATGTGGTCCTGCAGTGAAGACTCAAGAGAGGGAAACCACCCTTGCCTTGTGGAAAGGAAATTCCTCTTGACATTCTTTTCTTTTAGGCAGAGGTTCCTGTAAGGGTCCCTGTAAGGATGGCTCAGACACCCTGGTGCTGCCTGCATGTTCCTAGTGCACCTGTATACCTAGCCTACCAGCTGAAACAGAGCCCCCCAAATGTTCACCTGACCCCAGATCTCCCCTTACCACATGGTGTGTGGAACTGTAACACAGAGGCGTTCCCTGCAGAAGCTCTCACCTCAAGGGCCTGGGCAAAAGGAGTGGCTGGATCCGAGTTTGGAGTAAAGATGTTGAACACCAATATTGTCGTAAGTTCCCTGATGTGAATCCTCACAGCATGTGCTGTTCCAGACAAGGCAAGTGGGTTTATCAATGCTCTCTCCGGAGACAGTGTAAGGTGAAGTTGGCTCTTTTGTTTCTTTCCTTTTTTTTTTCCCATATGCCTAATCCTTTCATTCTAGCATTACACTAATGATAGTTGTCTCATTTTCCAGGGTTTTATATCAGCACAATAATAGCCACAAAAGAAAGAAATTAAACTCCAGAGGAGGTCAGGTTCTCCCTGTAAGCAGGGGAGAAGCGGGTGCTGGCTGTATGGCCATGGCACCCAGAGCAGAGGGAGGTGGCAGGAAAGTGCAGGACAAAGGAGTGGGGAGAACAGCTCAGCTTAGCTTCTGCCTTCTTCCTCCCAGGAAAGCCCAGAGGAAATTAACTGTGTTGGGTTGCAATACTGGTTACAGGATTTCAAAGTGAGTTTCTCAGAAATTACCAAGTAGGAATTTAAGAACTTTTTTTTTTTCCCCTAAAGAGAAAAATAGATTTTATATAGTCCAACAAGCACCTTTGACTAGTATGGTGGTGTCTGAACCCACAGCTCCAGAATCCTTAACAATGGACCAACTAAAAACTTGTGGAGACAAGAAAGGGAGAGAAATCCGAGGGATGAATTAATCATCTGCAGGCTTCTTAAGCCTGCTCCTCCTTCCCTGAGGCTTCCAGCCTCCCCATTTCCTCTCATGGCCAGGAAGTCTCAGCTGACAAGTCCACTGGGTAAAGCCCAAAAGAGAAGGTAACTCCTGGCTGTTGCCTGGTAACGGCAGGTGTAGCATTCCACTCCCTTTGGGTAAGAGTAGCAAAAAGATTTGTGGCTATCAAAAAGAACAAGTTATTTTCTTCATGCTCTTTCTGAAAAGCTGCCTTAGTCCTGTTGACTACAAACCCTATTAGAGCATGGGGGTCCTACCTGAGATTTGAATGACACCGTACCTTAATGATGTGTAAAAAAAGTAACTCCACATTCAAAGGACATTTAGTGTGAGAAGGTACTTGTTAGTAGGGAGAGAGCAAGTATGTATACCAACACAGATCTGAGCCAAAAGTTTAAGTGACCACATCACAGAGAACAGGTGCAAGCAGAGAAACAAGGTCTGCCCTGCCCCACACCTAATGGTACTTGATGTCAAGTCTGTTAGTCTCTGGTGTAAACTGTATCATCATAAATCTCATCTGGAATGGTCCAGTAGCTGACACCCAACCTTCAGTGCTACTGAGTGGTGTAGGCTCGCTTGCATCCTTGCTCGCACCACTTTGCACCCATCCACCTCAGCCCTGATAGAGACCAGCCCTCCTTACCATTGTGTGGTGGCCCAGTGATCCAGGCCATGACAGCTCACCGATTCTCCTCCCCAGCTCTGTATCACTATCCCCAGTGATGCATGTCAGAGACAGTGTGAGACAGCACAGCATGGGCTGGCTCTGCACGGAGGGAAAATGCAAACCATTAGCTCAGTGCTGCCCGAGGCAGAGCAGTCCTGTGGCAGTGTTAGCTATCCTCTTGTACTTCCCTCGCTCACTGTACTGCTTGCTTTAAATGTGATCACTGAAGGCAACGCTGACCATGTATACCCCTAACCTTTCCCTCATCAGAGTTTATTCCATGTCAGCACTGATGTGGAATTATTCTTCTATTTCAGTTCTCATTCCTGCTCCAGAATTGCCATAATTTGAATTTCCATATTAGTTTTCTGATGGACGTAAAGCAGGAGAAGAGAGCAGCACTGGCTGCTGATCCCTGCTGTCAGCCCATCTGAAATATTACCCCCAATGCTTTTCCACTGGTTTTCTCAGCTGGCTGCAGAGCCCTCCAGGGGGAAAATGGGCTTAACAGTGTAATTAAGCAACTCCTGAGCTGACCAGCTCTGCCAATGCTCCCAGAAGTGTAAATGATCTCCATACCTATCTTACATTCTTATTCTGTGGTCACAGGGAAGAGCTTTTTTTTTTTTTTTTCCTTCCTCCCTGAAGGTTATTTGTAACATGACAAATGCCCTCTTGAATCAGATTAATGAGCCCTCTCGGCCACCCAGCATCTCAGCTCTGACAGTGTCAGCAGGGGAATGCCACTGAAGGTGAGCATGTGAGCCCAACTGGCAGAGGCAGTTCTTCCACCTCACTCTCCCCATGTTCCCGGGCACTGTATTTGGTCTGGTAGGGGATACATCCTCACCCAGTCCCTTTCATACGTATTTATGGACCTGTTGTTAATTTTTCTGGACTTGATTTGGACTTGATTATTCTGTCTGTCCCCTCGAGCTCCTCAGGCAGTGAGTGACAGCTGACTGGCTGCAGTCTAAACATGCACTTGCTCTTCCCTGTTTGGGACTGATGGCCCGTGAGGTTCAGCTGGTGCCTTCAAATTCTGGCTGTGCACAAGGTGATAGATAAGTTCTGCATCCAGCTTTGTGACTTTGTAAACCTTGGGTCACACACACCTCACCCAAAGGCCTCTCTAAATGATGCTTTCTTTGCTTTCTCCAAGTGGCTGATGAGCTCTTTATCTTCCATATAATTGGGAAGGTTGTTGGTTTGTTAGTCTTCGGAAGAGATTATGTAGCTAATGTGTGGGATGTGTAAATGCATTTTTTAGGAGGTTAAAAATAGGATTCTGAAATGCTGGTATCTTGAGTCGTTTATATTACCACATTTATTTTCCTTGTCTATTTTCTTACTGAGGTTTCCATAAGTTGCCACATGTGACTATTTCTGGTTTAGTTCCATATTAATGTTGAGTAACGGTGCATTAGTCTGAACCTCTTCCTCTCATGAACTGGGCAACAGAATGTGGATATTTTAGACAGGCTTTATTTTCCAGCTGTGTTTTGATCTCCTCAAATGAAACAATAAGTTCTCCCCACCACTCACTCTCCCCATTTACGCGGTTGAGTGTAGGGTTTGCTTGGAGCTCATTCAAGAACAGGTACCAGCAGCCAGAATAATTTTGCAGTACATGGCAAAGTTGTGGATCGTCAGCTAATTGGGATGTCTTGAGAACTGCAAGTCAGTCTCAGTGGTTTCTTTTCCACTTCTGTTTCTCCCTAAAAAGCTTCAATGACATTCCCTGGGAAGGAGAAAGATCATTCCTGACATTTCCAGCAGTACACTGATAGTCAGCCTGAATTCTCAGTTTTTGATTCAATTGCTCCTTCCTCCCGCCTTAACATTGTATACCGTTACACCAGTTTGCACCTATTCTGCAAAGGCTAGTACCTTTCTGCATTTTTGAAACACATCTGTGATTTAGTTACAACTGAGTTGTTTCTGAGGGAGCCAGAGACTGTAACACACCGTGCCTGCAGACAGCTAGCACAGACACTGACTGACTGGGAAAGTTTTGGACTTAATCTCCTCTGTGGCACCCAGCCTATTTGAGTCTTCCTTCCCTGGCTCATCCCAGAAGTTCTGTCTCCTCTCCCACAGAGCAAGTGTAGGATGGCTGGCCTCCTAACTCACACCCCAAACCTTGTGGGCTACCATTTCTCCTCTGCTGTGATAAGCAGTATCCACACACCAGCTGTCTAATTAACCATTTGTAGGTACAGAGGTGAAGGTGATGTCTTACAGGAAGAACAGAAATGAGGAAAGTGTTGCAGCTTTGCATCAATAAACATTTATTGTTGAATGAAGCTTTCTAAGGCAGTCATCAAGAGCTTTAAAAAATGTCCTCATCGTCCAAGTATTTTGAGAAAAAGGGTTCAAGCTTGGAAGCACGTGTCATGGGTGACATGAGTCCTTCTGCAGAGCAGAACATAGATGTATATATACATATATATATAACATATATACATAGATGTATAGTGAGGGTCCACGAAAGCTCATGTTTGACTAGGCAGCCTTGGTAGTTGGTGCAGTCAGAACCTCCCTGAGCTAAGCTCGGGTCGGGAAGGTGAGCACAGCCAGCAGCCCCTGTGATTCTGGGTCCCATGGGGATTGAAGGCCTAGAGGATGTGTTATTTTGGCAGCCTCTCCCACTTGTGCTGGTCAAAGGGAGTGGGCTTAGAGGACTCTCTCACAGACCCTGAGCACCACCTTATCCTGTCAGTCTTGCCTACCCCAGACAGAGTAAGGGCTGACTGTTAGGACTTGAATGGTGAGACATCCTAGGACAGTTGGTCCGCTTCTGATTCTCAGGCTGAGCTCCCAAAGGGTGACATGGAGCACCAGCATCCACTCACAGCTGATGGTCTTGACTGTGGTCACTCATTTACAGAAGCTGGATGTTTGCCAGCCACCCCAAGGGTCTTTCGTCCCCACATGTCCCCAAGGCCCTGGGCAGACTTGAATAGAGGAGTCCAAGCGTACTGGCCACTCAGGAGGAAATCATAGAAACATAAACTGGTGAGAGTTGGAAGGGACCTTAAAGATCACCAAGTTCCAACCCCCCTGCAATTGGCAGGGACACCTTCCACTAGACCAGGTTTCTGAAAGTCCTATCCATCTTGGCTTTGAACGCTCCCACGGATGGGGCTTCCACAACTTCTTTGGGCAACCTCTTCCAGTGTATCACCACCTTCACGTGAAAGATCTCCCCTCTTTCAATTTAAAACCATTACCCCTCAGCCTATCACTATACTCCCTGACAAAGAGTCCTTCTCCAGCTCTCCTTTAGGCTCCCTTCAGGTGCTGGAATGCTTTTATAAGGTCTCCCTCGAGCCTTCCCTTCTCCAGGCTGAACAACTCCAACTCTCTCAGCCTGCTCTTATAGGAGAGGTGCTCCAGCCCTCTGATCATCTTTGTGGCCCTCTGCTGGACCTGTTCCAACAGGTCCATGTCCTTCCTGTGCTGAGGATTCCAGAGCTGGACACAGTACTCCAGGTGGGGTCTCATGAGAGCAGAGTAAGAGGGGTAGAATCACCTTCCACAACCTGCTGGCCACGCTTCTTTTGATGCAGCGCAGGAAGCAGTTGGCTTTCTGGGCTGCCAGTGTGAGCTGCCGGCTCATGTTGATCTTCTCATACACAAGCACTCCCAAGTCCTTCTCCTCACAGAAGCTCTCCAACCACTCAACCTGGTTTGTGCTTGGGATTGCAATCCTGCTATCCTCACTCTTTGGGAAAATAACAGTCCAGGACAACAGACATTAGGCGTCCTCCTACTACTGCTGCAGGATTAGATTCTCACCTTCAGCCCACAGCTCCTTGCAGGTCACACTGTCCAAACATGAGCAGGTCGGTAGATGGAGAAGCTGGCTTCATGGTGCCACTCAGAAGCAGCACCAGGAAAGACAGAAATGTAGTTTATCTGTCTAAGTCTTAAAAGGGAGATGATGTGTGTACAAACTGACATGGGCAGTGACACATTAGCAGAAGACAGACAAAAGGACAGCACAGTACTTTCTAGAAGGGGTGGCACGTGATGGAGACACGGTTTGATGGGCTCCTGGAGCGCACCAGACCATACGTGCAGACAAATTGTTTAGCCCTGGGGGCGGGATTATAGATACTCTGAATTAAATACCTTGAACTTGGGTCATAATGGGGACGTGAGACGCCTCAGGACCAAATGCTTTGATCAGCAGATCCACACTTATTACACTGCATTAATTGCTAAGGTAGGCTGAGCCAGATGTCACACTAGCTTTCTCTTCATCAAAAGCAGCAGCAGCATGAAGTTTCCTATGCATCTCAGCACTCATTTCCTGCAGAACAGCTTTTATAGTTCACGGTTCTCCTACTTTCTTTTCCAGTTGCTTGAACAGCTCTCTTTAATTCCACCCTAGAAGAACTTGCATTCCTTTTGCAATATCAAGACCTATGTGCTCCCCACTTTCACAAAGTCCTGAGCTGAATGCTCCCAAGCTAGAAGTGATACAAAATGAAAAATATTGCCTGTTTAAGGACACAATACTTTGTCAGCTTCTAAACTGATTAAGACCTTTCCTCACAGATAAGAAAAAGCTAACACTGCTTACCGAGGTTTAATTAATTACTGAAGAAGTACTGATTTTGGACCGTAGTTTTTTTCAGCTGAATGCCATTAAAGCAGATTGAAAAAAGAAAATTTCAAAGAGTTTACAGTTTATGCAGTCTGCAGCCAGGTTGGAGGAAAATAATCAGAGCAGAGTTATAAAAAAACCCCTTGGTTTTGTGTTAATGGAGTCAGAGTTTGTTCTTGACTTGTGTAACAGTCTGCAGCACTATAAAACTGAAGGAAACATTATGCAGTAGCAAAATGTTGAGGACTTTATTGTGTACATTTACAAGTAGTTTAATCAAAACCATATGGAGCCCTTTAAAATGCCATTCAGCTAACAATGGCTCGACTGCACTGTGTGTATATTTAGTGTTTATTGTAATTATAGGTTCACAGAGATACATGTACAAGTTTCTATCCTTAATATAGTTGAGTGTGTGATAGAGGCCTATTTTTATTATGAACTTTGACTTAAAACACTTCTTGAGTTGTGTATTTAAGCTTTTAAATATATAAGCTTATGTCAATGAGAATCTTGTATTATAAAGCTACAGACCTGCGAGTGTCAAAAAGCTCCCAATTATTTTAAAATAGAAATAATAGTACCATTTTCTGTCTTCCTTTCCAGCCTGCAAGAGAGCTTGTTTGATTAGGTATCAGCTGTGTTTGTGTTTTTGCATGCCACTGTGCCAAGAATGACAGTTCACTGGGGAAAAAGTGAATCTTCGTGCTCACATCTGAGTCTAAACCCCTGGCTCTTGGTGCCTCGCCTGCATACAGGCATTGCATTTTGAACAAGCATGTATTTTAGGTATGCTAATGTGGTGAGATTTCAGACACCAAATGGCTTGCTTTCACAAGCGTGCTATGGAAGTGTTGTTTCTTTGGGTTTGGGTTTTTGTTTTTTTTTTTTAAGGGCAATTTTATAATCACAAGAGAGCAATACGATCTTTTGCTTTGTGACAGTCTCATTAGCATTAGGGTTTTCGTTTGGGCTGATGATGGACTGGACTAATCTCACCAGTATCTCACCTTGCGCTTCGACCACAGCATCACAAACAGGCTGTGGCCCACGTGAGTGCAGCCGAGCGCTTGCAAGTGAGATGTGAGCGTAACTTCAAGGTCCTGAAACGGGGAGACAGATAAGAATGCATAATACATCGAAGTCTCAGGGTCTTGCATTGCTCAAGCACATGTTTGGAATGCATAGGACTGCTAATGCTGCAGAATGCTCCTTCTTTCAACTAAACTTGTTACAGCTCTCACATACGGCTATAAAAACCATATGCCAGGGCTTGTGAGTTTAGGCAGATCAATAGGAGACTGATGTACATAAAAGCTGTGGGGTTGGTTTTTTTTTTTATTTATTTTTTAATGTGTTTGGTTCCCAAGCCTCAGATCAGGTTTTACAGTCAGGGTAATGATTGGAAAGCCCACTAGAGCAAACCAGCAAGAAAAACTGAGGATGTGGGTGTTTATTCCATATCCTCAGGGCTTCAGAGCTCTGCCTCTACTTCCTCTTAAAGTAGGTCAATAAATCCTCCCCAGAAAGTAGGTTTGTATGTCTCCTCCTTCCAGAAACCGTGCAAGGTTTAATCTTCTGCTCATAAAATACAGTTGAGGTTTTGCGCTTTGTTTATTTTAAAGTGATTTTTAACAGAAACCTCCCCAACTTCCTCTACCTGGATGAAAAACAACAACAAATCACCCCTCATGACGACCTTACAGGAACTTTCTTAGGCTCTTTTTTTCTCACAAGCTCAGTTAACTTGATGCTGTAATATGGCACACACTCAGCAGAATAGTCTCCTCACGGTGCTGAACAGCCACCTCACTGTGTAGGAGGGTTGATCTGTTGGGCTGGAGAAATGGGAAAATGTCTGAAACCCCTGCAGCTGCGGAGTTGAGCCCTCTTGTGTCCCATATGCTGAAGAAAGCTCTCGTTATTGAGCTTTGTCACAAGAAAATAGTGATGGACTCAAGTTATCCAAGTTGGTAGGTGGGCATGGGGCTTGAGGAAAGTCAGGAAGGAAATTCCTTAGCACATCTACCCGCAACCTGGTGTTGAGGGGTGGGCAGCACCAGGTCTCATCGCTCTTGCATTTCTGTCCCAGGAGCAACGGTGTGAAACCACAGGCATCTTCCCAGAGTGGGATTTATGTGGCTTTACTGCAAGGGAGCCTGGAGTTCAGATCTGAAAGCTGAATCCACCTTCAGTCTGCATTTATATTGTTTAGATCTAGCCATGAGCTCAGTAGCAGCTTCAACTGAGATCATATCAATTCCCAGTTCTTTAATATTGCCAGGAGGAGACTGAAGGTAGGAGTTCTGAGGAATACGCAAAATTATCATTCTTATTTGCATTATGTTGTTTAACCATTATGTTTAAGCATGATATTATTTGCTCAAAGCCATGCTCAGAATGACGATTCAGCCCTCTGGTGGGACTGGTGCATGTTTAGCCAAATTAAAGAGAGTTTATTCTCAGACATGTCATTCGCCTAAAAGTGCCAGGTTTATTCTAAGGATTCTGTGTCACAAATGTGCTTCTGCATTAAAATGTCAAAATAGGTCAAAGGCAGTAGCAGTTATCTTGGCTAGACACACTCTGCTGTGGTATTTCTGTAACAAAGAGAGCCCGCATCCTGTCAAAGCCCCGTCTGGCACTGCCATATTCTCGACATGCCTATCTGGACCAGGTGCTGTGGAGGTTAAAGGTTTGCATAAAGTTTGCACTAGCTACCATACATTTAGACACTAGTGCCCTTTAAGGAGTCCCGACAAAGAGAGACTGCTGGGGGAGAACACAGTGGATACCTAGAAAATATCTAACAGTACTGAAAGGACAATCTGAGATTAATCCCTCCGTGTTTCTTTCAGTACAAGAACTAGAGAGCATCAAATAGGATTACCATACAAAAGGTTGAAAACAAGCAAAAAGAGGTGATTCTTCACAAACACCTGTTTAGGCTGTCAGAGGACGCTAAAATGTATGTTGGCTTAAGAGTGGCTGGGCAAGTCGTGGAAAAGACCTTTACTCAGGGGAATTAAATACAAAGCCACTATCTGGGTCAGGCAGGTTCTCTGAGCCACAACTTTTATATAAGGCTTGAAGAATACCCACAGAAAGCAGCATTGCAACTTGCCATGCTCCTACACTCTTCCCGAACCTTCTGGTTTTGGTCACCATGGGAATGAAGATGCTGGGTTTAGGTGGACCTTTGTTCTGACACTGTATATATGCATTTGTGTGTTTCTGCTATTTCTTACAGTTCTTTCAGTTGGCTTAGGAGAGCCTTGGTCATGCCACTGCTCTGCAGTGAAGATTGGACTTTTCTTATTTTGAGCCTCCATTGGTAGGTCCTACGCCCTCTGGAAGGTCCCTGCATAGGGCACCAATTATGCATTGAAGAGGGTTGGGGTGTGGTGTTAATTTTTTCTTATATAAACTAGAGATCATAAGTAGGATTGGGATGATGGATGAAATCTTTTTCTGACTCCAGGTGTTTGTTTCCCTCAGAAGAGGCTGAAAGTTTCTCCTTGAACATGAGCCTTTACTATGCCCCTGCATCAACAGGTTTGATAGAGAATGCCCTGATACCCTCTCTGGATCAGGCCAGAACTGGGCTTCACAGCTGTCCTTGGTAAACAGCAGGGGGAGGTTTGACCAGTTGTCCTTGAGGGAAAGCAACTCTTTGCTACCAGTCATTGGCTTGCTCCTCCTGACTTACCCTTCATTTATGGGGGCGTTTAAGGATAACACCTATCCTGGGGAATTGAATAGAGAGTTTAATTCTCTATATTTAGCTTTTACATACCTTTTTTATACCAATCATGTAAATTTAGGCTTAGCAAAATGCAGGCTGTTGACTGTTAAACTCTTCTGGCTACTGAATTTTGGCAGCCCACAAACTTTCGTAGCAGATTTTTCTAGCAACCCTATTGCCAAAACCAGCCAAGTGCCTTGGCAGTGCAGGTTTTCTACACCAGAAAAACAAAAGATGAACTGTATTACAACATTTTGTATGGGTAATGGGTACAAACAATATTTTTAAAAAGACTGGGCTAATTGCAGCTCAGTCTTTTTTAGTTGCTCATTGTTTATGTTAGCTCTGGGGAGACTTTATTCTGTTGCAAATAAAGGGTTTCTGAAGATCATAACTGCAAGGCAGGTGATGATCCTCTTTTGTAGTCGTATGCCAGAGAGCACTGGCAGAGGACCAGGGGCTCCTTAATAGCTCCCCAGGTGCTAAAGCCGGTTTGGCCATGGTTCAGTTTCTTTACAATGCCAATCAGCAGAGTCCTTCCAGGTGCCCAGTCTCTGGGCAGCACGCATGCAAGGCATGGAGTAAACTTCCAGGCCATACTACTGCTGGTATCGTAGAATTGTAGAATGGTTTTTTTGGAAGGGACCTTAAAGATCATTGAGTTCTAGCCCCCCTGCCATGGGCAGGAACACTTCCCACTAGAGCAGGTTGCTCAAAGCCCCATCCAGCCTGGTCTTGAGCTCTTCCAGGGATGGGGCATCCACAACTTCCCTGGGCAACCTGTTCCAGTGTCTCATCACCCTCACAGTAAATAATGTCTTCCTGATATCTAATCTAAATCCACTCTCAGTTTGAAGCCATTACCCCTCATCCTATCACTGCACACCCTCGTAGAAAGTCCCTCTCTGGCTTTCTCGTAGGCCACCTTCAGATACTGTAAGGCCACTATAAGATCACCCTGGAGTGCTATAACATCAAACTTGTCATTAATGAGCTGGATCCCAGCTAGTGTGCAATGGCAGTGCATCTCCATGTTGCCTGAATGTTACAGATACACACAGCTGTGACCCTAAGCCATTAATGCTCAGCAAAGGAGCAGTGTATTCAACATGGTTGGTGTTGGGCCCCCACAGCCACATGGCAGGTTGAAGCACAGAGCCTAGTGCTGTCCCTCCAGGCAGCTCTCAGAGGGGTGCCTATACCCTGCAGTTCCAGGAGTTTCATCAGGGCTGTGAGCCTCATGGAGAGCAGCGCCTGCTCCTGGTGAGCAGTGGCCACTGTGCTGTCATTGTAACACAGGCACAAGCAATGGTGCCAGCCACCAGGCTGAGGATGTCCATGTCCCACTGCCCTGGAGCTGGCTGGCATGAGCCACAGCAGGAATGGCATCTTCCCCAGCTTCCTAGCACATAAAAAAAAATTATAAACCTCATTGACCTCTCCAAAGGACTCTTGAAATTCTATTACGTGTCTGGAGCTTGGTTCTCTCCTGCCAGCCTGGCAGGGACCACAGCTGGCTGTAGCTCAGGTTTGGTCCCATCCCTACCAAGGGGCTGGAGGGGTGCAGGGCTTTTGCCATAAATAGGCAGCATATAGTGTAAATGGGACTTTGTCCGTTTCTCCTGAGCATTCACTCCAATGACATGGCAAGAAGACCCCACACTTGAAATGCTCTCCGGAGCTATAGCCTGAAGTAGCACTTTGGAATAATGTGGTGATCAGGGATGCACATAATCACCATGTCCAATTTTAGACCAGCATCATCATCACTGCTATGTCCAGGATGTGCTTCCCGTGGGTGCTGGTCAGTCTCTGCTGAGGGGAGTCTGCCCTCTGCCAGCTACTTTTTTTCTCTCTCTTTTAATTTTTTATTTTTATTTTAAATTAGCATAATTTTGAAAGGGGGATGTCTAACTTTTGGTCTAGGTGATATCTGATCTGAAATTGGTGTGGATGCTTTTCTTCACAGAGCTACCCTAGAGAAACTGGGTTACAAACCAGGAGGCACTAACCAGGGAGACTCGTTCTCTAATTCAGTGTCCAAATTCAACTGTGCTTTAACTAAGAATCACATGAAAGCCAGAATATTTTATTACCACTCTATAAATCTCAATACTTATATTTGGAATCTTAAAAGATTTTTCTCTATAGTCAGCTAAATAAGTTCCCCAGGACTGTAGGAAGTTGTAGGGAAGATTTAGTGCTTGCTTCTTCTCAGAAGAGGGTGGAAGAGAGAATTACTGGGAGGCAGCAAGAGAGAAGAGCCATCCCGGTCTCACCCAATCAAGACCCTCACTTTCCAAGCAGTGGAAAAATCGCAGAGGAATGCAATCAGGATGCTGCACCCAGCATTATTTGTAATCTGTTCTCATATGTCATTAGGATATTTTCAATCTAGCTGCCTGGAGGCATTTTAACAGCAGCTTACCCACAACTCACAAAATCCATTAGTTTAAACAATAAAAATGGGCCATTTGGCTACACAGCAATGGCCTTAAAATTGCTTTGGTAAATGCAGATATAATGAGGCTACAGACTTCAGAGCTGCGCAAGGATCGTGACAGACCTAATGGAAAAAACAGCCATTGTGCTCTGTTCTCCATAAGGGCAACACTAGGCTTTTCCTAGACCACCCTGTAGCTGGAGAACCTAATTTAGCAAGAGGCAGGTACTGAACAAAGAGCGTGAGATGCATATGTACATTTTTCTGGGTGGCACTCCTACTGTGTGCCTTGTAATGTTCACCGTGAACCTGGTACTTGCTAATCTGAGTGTGTTTGTGTAAACCAAGATGGGGACTGACAGCATCTTTGAAAGCCAGCAGGTGTGTGAGTGGCAAAGGAGGTTGGGACTGGCCTTCACCCCTGCCTGACACTGCTCCCCCTTGCCAGGGACCACCCTCATCAGCTCTGCTCTGGGACCTGCAGTGCAAGCAATCCCTAACCCCATTCTGTTAAAATAGCTCAGGATGGAAAACTTTTCCCACTAGATGTATCAACTCAACAGCCAGGGATATTTTTGTTTTCATTATTTCCTCCCACTAAGAGTAATTTCCTTGAGGCTGGAGAGTGGAATTTTGTTTCCAGTCCATAGCTGCACATAACCACCCCACCAGGTTTATTGCTGAAGTGGATGATGCCCAAGCAATCCTGCACATGGAAGTGAGGTGCTTAGCTGCTGTCCTCTGTCAGCCTCGCTATTTTATGAGCTTGTCAAAATCTTTTTATTTCCTCCCAATATAATTGTTTCACAGTAAGGAGCTTGTATGGCTAGAGACAGGCAGGAGGCTGCCACAGCTACCTGGGAGCTGGGCTAAATGGCCAGGCAGCTTTCAGGGTTGCAGCAGCCATGGGAGTGGTCACGTTGAAGTTTCAGGAACTTTTTTCCACCTCTTGTGCTCCATGTGCACATCAAGGTGTGCAGTTACTGCCTTTCTTTCAGGGGTGTGCCTGTGGGGAGGGAATTGTAAAAACTGATTGCTTAATCAGTGCCTAAAACTGAGTGATTCATTAGCCGTTGGTCGATGAGCAGCAAGAGCAGCACCAGACCAACCACCTCACACTGGAAAGCTTGACTGTCTGGGAATCACTGTTGCAAGTAATTGCGTTTTTCTATAACTGGGACTTCATGGGATTATGGTATTATAAATAGGATTTGTTCTTAAGGCCAGTAGCTCTCTACATCTTATAGAATACTCCAGCTTCTCCTAAAAGGAATTTTCATAACGCTCCTTTAATGAGACTGCACTAAATTGAATTACATCCTGCCTTCCCCCCAGGGTGGGATCTTTTTCTATGATACTGGACATGCACACAGAAGAGAGTCTTATGTATTTCTTTCTAGGGGTTGCGTATATAGGACATACATGAGACACACACAAGAAGACAGGAACCTAACCCTAAATATTTGTGAAACAAAACATTTTTGATTCTTGTGGTGTAATTTTGGGCCTGAAGGCCTCTGCTTACCACCACCCATTGTTCTGGCCTGGCTTTAAAACTAGAGATAGTAAATCCTCCAGGGACAGTCTGCAAATTATAAATAAAACACTGGTACTCCAAGGCATGTGAGACTTTGACTCCTTAGTCTCAATTCCCTGGATATAGCAGGGACGGGAGAGCAAAGGGAATAAAACCATAGTTGGTAACAGGCAGGGAGAAGCTCCATGGTTTCTCCTGCTATTGGTTCAGAGTAGCAGGTGCCTCTTCAGGAGGCCCCAGCTGCCCCTTATAGAATCGAACATACTTCCCAGGCAGCTGGCTAGAACGGCTGCATCCCAGGCCAGCAGGCAAATTGGTTGAACAGGTGAGGTTTTTGTGGAAGATTGTGGTGGGGGAAGAGGGACAAGTCAGTACTGCAGGGCTGGAAACTATCGTCCTAGTTGAGGTCTGGAGTGACTCACACCCTTTCCTGAGCTGTGTAGCCCCACTGCCACCATGCTTCATCTTGCTGGGGAGACAAACACTGCAGGAGATGCTGGACAAGAGACTGCTTTGGCTTGCAGATAGAATGAGGCATCAGGAAGCTTTCCATAAACGTAGATCTTGCTGTCTTTATTCTGCTCCTAGCTCTCCGTCCTCGGTTTTGCTTTATTTCATCTGGTTGTTGCAGAAAAAGAGCAATTTGCTTTCTTTTTCATGCAATGCAAACCTCCAGTTTTACCTCATAACCATTTCTAGATTCAAAAACCGATCTCCAAGCTCAAGCTGAGAGGTCACTGCTATGAGCTGGGTACACAGGCCACCTTCAGATTGCTGGGTTCATTCCCTTGCTGTGGTCTCAACCTCTTGGCACATAAGCCCTGTGGAGTTGGTTACTGTGCTCTCCCTGTGCTGCAGGCATGACCCCAAAGGCCCAGGGGTTGAAAGGAATCTCTGTTGGGCTTCCAGCCAGCAATGGGCAGAAGCTGGTGGGCTGGGGTTTATGTACCACAGCTCACCCATGACTTGACACCCTTCCCAGAGCCTTCGGGAAGAAAAATTACTGGTGGTGCCATTCTACTCTTCCTAAGCACCCGCTGCCACTTGGCAGTACCAGGCTGGATGGTCTTGCAGCCCAGGAGGCTCCTCGTGCTCACTGATGAGGCAGGTTGCAGGGCACTGGTGTCACTGGGAAGGTGACAGCAGTGGTGGTGAGAGAAGAGCTTGCTGGCAAGTTGCTCCTGGGGATGGGCAGGGAGGCAGGAGGGTAGTCATTGACCCCGCTGTGTGAGCGAGGGAGGCTGGTCGGCGCAGAAACACACCACCACAATGGGGCTCCTCCAGGAATGTATTTATTTACATTAAAACACTATTATACAAACTGAAAGGAAAAAAAAGAAGAAAGAGGAAGAAAAAAAAAAAAGAGACAACGTCTTAAGAGGGGCAGATGTGCCAAAGTCAGTGCCCCTCACTCCCACCCTGCCCTGCTGCCACCTTCTTTCCACTCTGGTCTGACCGCAACTGTCGCCATCTGTGTAGGAAAATCCCTTCTCAACCCTCTCTGTGTGAACACCCCTGTTTTCCTTTTAAGTGGCTTTCAGAAATCTTTGTTTTCTACCTCCAAAGAAAACTCTTGCCCAAACGTGTTTTTTTTTTCTTAATTTATTTATGTAACACAGTGTAGAAAGCTATCAATTCATAAGCAATGGTTCTGTACAATCATCCTGCAGAGGATCCCTGTTAATTTTCGACCAGCAGGCACTTTTCCCCCCTAAGAAGTGCTCACAATTAACAGGGATTCTTTTTAATATTTTTTTTAAGATCAAAAAGATACATGGAAAAGAAAATAAAGTTTGCCTTTCAAAGCCTAAAGTGTGCACATAAAACAGGCACAAAGAAACGAATGTGTATTCCCATGATTTCTACGTCACTAATACAGCAGGAGCAACAATCTGTACAATAAAATGCAGCTGCAGAGGAAAAGAATTTCAATAACTCATCTGGAATACTTTTTTAAAAATGTTGTTTTACTTTAAAATGCATAGTGATCAGAAAAAAATGTTCAGCAAAGAGAAGCAGCTAACCCCCACAGACACAGAAAGCATCCCCCATCAATTCTTAAAGCATATTTCAATGAGGACTTAATTTTTGTCACAAATCACAAGAATAATATACAACTGGCTAAAGGAGCTACATGATAAATAATTGGGAGAGAGAATCTATCCATGCACTAGTTAAATACAGCTAGCCTCTTTACAGTACACAAAAAACATTCATTAATAATGTAGTGTAAAGACTGAAATGTAAAGAGAAAGAGAGAGAAAATACATTACTGATTTTATTAATTCAAGTTCAGGCATCTACTTGTGTTACAGCACAGCTGTCAAAAGGCGAGAATGAGTAAATAATAAAACAGAGTGTTTTTCTTTCTTTCCACATTATTCTATAACTGAACACCGATGGGCAGTGAAGCAATCATTCTGCTGTCCAACTCATGAGGCTGCTGTGGTGTCCTAGTTCTGCATCTGTTCAAAGAACTTGTAGGTGGGGTTTTCATAGCCATTTTGCTGCATCTTGGAAAGGTGGCGCTCCTCTGGTGTCACCGCAGCATCCACCTGCCGTGAGAAGAAACAACCGGGCTCAGACTCTTGCTTGATTCACAGCATAACCCACCTTTCCCTGCTGTACAGCCAGCCAACACACTGTGTACCCCTCCCTGTGCATTCAGGCAGAAAGCATCCTCTGAAACGCAAGACAGAGCCTGTTTGACAGGTTCTTCCCTACCCATCTCCCTCTTGCCTTTTCCTTTTTTCTTTTAAACAAAGAGCAATATTAAGTTAGGGCCCAAGCTCAGTCCAAATGTCGTAAGAAAATCTAAACTAAAGGTGGCTGGGAAGCCATGGGGATATTTCTCCACTAAACAGAGTATTAAACCTAGTACCTAGAGGCTGTAACTGGTTTTGACAACTAGTTTTGAACTCTTCTAAGTTACACAGGACTGTGAGTGGCCACATGAACAAAATCAACAGACGGCACTGCCCCCAGCAATAGATGAGAAACCAGCAAAGAGCAACTTGCAAGAGATGGCCTGGTCAGCTTGGACATTCATGGCTCACTTTTTGGGCAGAGTAATACGCGGGTGAAGATAAGGCAACAGAATCAATTCTGCCAGCTGATCAAACTCAGCATTTCGAGTCTCCTCCCATTATTAGGTCTCCCCCCAGGCAATATATTGGCATACCTACTTGGGATCAACTGGATCTCAAAAGAAAGTAAAAAGCTCATTAAAAACACTGAAGGAAGTGGCCTGAGTCTGCCTTCTGTTTATATTGAGCTCCCAGATCCCTTGCATATGTTGTGGTCTCAAACCCAAGAAAAACTAATTGGAAAAAATGAGGGTATCAAGGAAATGCCAGAGTATCCAGGCACCAGCTGATGAAAAAAAACCCTCACAGTCACAGAAACAGAACCACTCTGGCCCCAAGGTTGAGTTTGGTTCTGTTTAGTGACAAAAAGCTTGACATGTCCGCACTGGTTCAAGTATTCCTACTTAACAAAAATTGACCTTTCTTGATTACTTGGAAGACAGGCATAAAGACAGCTCAGTCCAGACTTGTCCATTGAATACCTGCTGCTCCACAAATTATTTTCTTCCTTCAGTGAGAATTACAGTAATATAAAAGTCCATCAAATTAGAGGGGGTGAGAACAGTCTCTAAATGTTAATTAGGTATTTTACATCTGCTGTAATAGAGCTCAATAGCTGCTGTGCATTCAAAACCTACTACATCCTGGCTATTGCTAACCACCTATGAAGAAGGAGCTAGGAAAGTCTGCTTGTCAGTATTTCATTTGATATCATATATATGCAGTGTTTGACAGCTCCTAAAAAAAAAAAAAAGAGGTAAAAAGAGAATTTTACATTGTCAAAATATTAAAATCAGGCAGGTGTGTAAGACTCTACACTATTAGGTACAAACATTTCCTGTGGCTTCCCGTAAGCAATGACTTTTAGGAAAAACAGCCATTTACTTTTAGCACAAAAACAGCCTTTTGAATAACAGAAGGGATATTCCCTCAAGAACTAGTCTATCCAGCAGGCCAACCTCCTCTAACCTGTCAATAAAAAAAGCAAAGGAGAAGTACTTAGGGCTGATACTCATTTTAAATCTACTCTACAATACTGGAAATAACTCAGCTCAGTGAGGACAGACTGTGACCTTCGCTGCCTTGTTATCTGAAACCCTGAAGAAAGATTAAAGCCTTGGTGTGTTCTTCCATGCTTGGACAAATGCACACGGCTCAGCTTATTTTTGCAGCCGTTCTTTTATTGCAGTAGATTGTACCACAGCACCACCTTTCCCACAGTACCAACCAGAAAATAACTCCTCTCAGACCCATCCTTGGTCTTCATGTTCTTTTTATTTGTTACTTAAGAGAATAAATGGTTCTGTGTGGCGTGTGCATTGGACTGTTCAGACAAACCACTAACCCCAAATCTGATTCATTTTCCCATCTGTGCCCCCTCTAAATCTCCTTGTTGATGTTCCAATTCTCAAACTGCATTTTCAGTCAACGCCACGTCTTCCATCAAATCCATTTCTCATGCAACAATTGCACCCTTTTTTTGTGAAACCCCTAACTGCAAGGATAACATACTGCTTTTGCTCAAAAGCTATTGTGAAACTCTCCATAGGTGGGAGTCCTGAGCCTTCCAGCCTTGACTCCTGCTGGCAGGGAACAGGATGCCTGGCAGAATGGATCACCGGGCTGAGCTGAACACTCTGCTCCCAGTGTTTCTGATTCTGCAACATGACTTGGCCTTTCTGCTGCTAAAAAACTGCCATTCAAAGGCTGTCTTTCTCTCTCTTAAGTTGCACTTGCATGGACTAATTCTCTTACACAATAAACCCCAAATCCATCTATTTCTTCACCTGCAACACGCTCTTGGGCAGTGAGATCCTATTTTAGGGAGATGGCGCTCTCGCTTTAAACTGCTTCTTCCAGATTTCCCTTGTTTTAGAAATTAGAAGGGAGAAAAAAAAAAAAAGGAGTTTTTTTTTTTCCCTGCCCCCCAGCAGTAATAAAACAACCATTTCCTTTTCTACTTAAGGATTCAAGCTTCCCCTGGCCAGCCCAGGGGAGAGAGTGGTGAGAGCCCAGTGGCGAGAGCTCAGTGCTCAGCTTGGCTCCCAGCAACCATTTTGATCCATCAAGGACAGGGGAACCCCTGGGAATTTCACAGCCCATCTCCAACTTCTACACCCAAATACCCCCAAGACATTTCTCTACAGCAACTTTGCTCAGCAGCCAGTGTACGACCGTGCACTTGCACTTAAAAGACTGGTCTGTGCCTCCTGCTCAAGTCTCACCTACCCCCAGCAGAGGGCTGTGGCAGGGCTGGGTGAGAGGCAGTGAGAGCTGCCACAAATCCCACCACTCATCCCTTCAAATGTCTCCAGGGGGCTGGGTCTCCTGCTTTCTGCTGCTTTACCTGTCCTTTCTCCAGGGGTTGCCCACCTCTCCCTCCGCAAGGACACACGGTGAATCAACTTCTGACAATTCCTTGCTGCTACTGCCGTTCAGCAGAGCACTTGGGTTTGATGTATGTAATCAGTATAACAGCAGTAGGTCCTAACAAACCCAAATTCCATGTAGGTACTGTACAAACTTGTAAAAAGGCCTAATCCTTACCCTGAGGACCACGCAAATTTAAGTGTTAACTATTTCCATTGTGACAATGTCACCAAATGCCATCTGCTGCTGCTAAGGTCGTTGCTAATGTGGCAGCGGAGGGAAGTGAAGGAAAAACAGGGGGAATGGCAAGTGTTCCTGTAGAATTCTGAGCACTTACAGAAAATAGGAATACGAAGCAAGTGCAGAGGAAAAGCCACCCTTTCCTTTCATTCTTGAAGAGGCTGCTAAAGCATCAAGTCAGCCCTGGTTCTTGTGTACCACAACACCACACTACAAGAGTATCTGGTGACTCTCTAAATCAAGAAACAAGAGCCTCACAATCCACAACTAAACCCACCAACAGATTTCTCTTATAGCATGAAATCAAAGTGCAATATAAAACTCTGGGATTGAGGAATTGGGGGGTCTCTCTGTAACAAAACATGCCTGAAAGCATCTTCCTATCTAGGAAGTCCCCCTCCCTCTAGGCTGGGATGCAGAGGGCTATGCCAGAACCTGTGCTGTGCTCCTTCATATTTAATCTCCAAACTACACTGCATTGAACTCCGTCACTCGTTTTAGCTTAAGCCTCCCACTTGGCACTTCTTATTCAGGACTAGAAGATGTGATAAGCACACAGCATAACCTGCTTGTGGGAAAGAAACAGGGTAAGACAACAACATAAAAAAGAATCAAAGAAAGTGCAAGGCAGAGGAGACTAAAGCATTGATAAGAAACTAGAGAAACTGGGAAGAAAATCAGGGAGGAGAAAGAGATTAGGAAAAAAAAATATGAGGACAGACAGTAAAATCAGACTGAATTTTTAACACCCTTGCACAATATTCCATATTAAAATAATCTCACTTTGACAAAGCTAGTTTATAGTGAAGGTCCAATGACCTCTGAAATATGACATTTATAGATCAAAGGGATTTATTGAGGCTCCTACTTGCAGTCTTAGTAAATTTTTTTCTTTTAAATTTTCCCCTTTAGCCTTTAAAATGACTAGTGCCAGTATTTCCTCTCCTTCCTGTAGCTCTCTGCTGCAGGGTAATCCATCTCACCACCAATCTACGTGCACTATAGCTCATCCTGAATGTCTTGGCTTCTACTCACTTTTGACTCTGCCAAACTCTTCCTCTTGTCCGTTGCAACCTCTATCCTAGGTATTGCTCTGCCAAATGACATGCCTTGAACCCGATTATCTCCTTGTCAGTAAATCCCTAAAGCCCTTTACCATTTTAAGAAGCTTTTTGCACCCATTATGGAGGTGGCAGGAGTTGAACACAGCACCACTTCTCTTTTCTACTACATGATGTCTCTTGAGACCGCAGCTCAGTCGGGTACATAACCTCTTTTGAAACTGTTTGTCCATTTACCCGCTTCTGCTCCAGCTTATGGATGTTTCACACAGAAAATCCTAAGGCAGATTCAGGAAAAGCATTTCTGCAATGCTGCAGAAAAATCCACATGCTGCCACACATGGGGCAGATCAAGTGCCTAGACAGGAGGTGCTTGCAGCCCCCAGAGATGCACTGAACACAACGCTGTTGTTTATACGATGATAAATGAATGCTGCCTAAAATACGCCTGCAGATGGGACTTTGAGACGTGGACTTTGGAGAGTACTACAGCAAGTTTAATGGCTTCTTTGCTACTGCTGAGAGCCCTCCCCTTGTCACTGCCCCCCACATGCTCCTGCTGGAGGTGCTGCCTCAGTAACAGAAAATAAATGAGCTTTAATGAGGAGATCCTGAAAGAGGAGGAGCTGAGACAGTCAGCTGGAGTCTGGAGCACAGGAGAGGCAGGAACCTCTCTTTTGCCACCTGCTTTCACAGGAGTAACCTCCTGCAGACAGCTGGGGTGTCTGCACCAGCAAAAAAATAATCTTCAAAATGTTTGCTGGAGCACCTATGTGCACATATAATAGGGCATTTTCAATCAGTTGATAATTTACTTACTTAACTGTGACAATCCTGCTTCTGAAGAGGCTGAACCTCTTTGAAACATTTACATTCTCAGACTCAGAAGAAAATTATGATGACACTGTCTCTAAATAGGACAAGTATAGTCCTCCTCAGAGCTTCAAAAAAAAGGCTAACAGGATTTTTAATAACATCTTTTGTTAAAGAAGTGTGAAATGAGGAAAAGTACTACAGTCAGAGTTGACTTTTTGGGAGATAAGACTACAGGTGGAACAGGACCTTGTTTGTCATCTTGCATCCATTACCACAGAGTTAAATTCCCACAGTAACTTCTGACATGCAACAAACAGGTGGCAAAACATGTTAAAATATACTCAGCCAACCTAGAGCTGATGTACAACTATTTTTATATCAAGTGATTCTGCTCTATCATGTTTTTTTAGGCACTGTGCACTGAAGGTGCACTGTTGCTAAATAAATCAACCCTCTTCAGAAAGGAACAGCTTAATTTTGAAGACACTTGAATATTAAACATCAGTTGTATATGGATCTTCGGATGGTGGTTTTTTTTTTCCCCCCAAAGCATGCACTAACAAAATTTTCACCAACCTAGGACAAAAATAGATGTTATGCCTTTCTTGCAGGAAGCTGAGACAGTGAGGCTATGCAGTCTGCCAAGAGCACAGAGTAAGTCTGGCAGAATCAGGAATCCTGCCTGCCAGTGCCAGACACAATGCAGCCAATTTACAAGGCGACACCATATAGAGTGTGGTACTATAAATTGACTAATATTCTTGGTAGATCCGTATGCCACAGCTTTACCCTTTTATCTGTAAAATTTTTTATTCCCCAAGTGATGCTGAATTTTGACATGAATTACTTGTTCAGCTTGTGCATGTCATTTCTAGCTGAACGTTTTCAAGTTTGCTGTCACTGAAGAAAGCTCGTAGGAATCCACGATTACCTTTGCCATGTCATTCTGTCAGGTGTGAAGCCCCATCTGAAATGTTAAGGTTGTACTGCCATAGTGGCATATCCACATTCAATATCTGACTCAGTGCTTTGGCCTAACAAGACTCCTGGACTATTCTGTCTTCGCTAAATTCAGCCCAAGGAGGGTAGTTGCACACCTGTTGGCAGCAGCTATCACCCAGGTGATTTAAAATTAAAGCCTGCTGCAGTTTTCTGCAGAATGGGCTGTAAGCTGCCATATGGAAAGTTAAAGCTGAGATTCTTGCTCACGATTTTCTGCCTCGTGGTCCAAATTCTGCACAGCTTGCTGTCTGCTCAAATCTCACCCCAAATGGCCGGTGCTCTTCTGATCTTACCTCTTTGGGAGGTTTCAAACCATGTGGGCAACGACAGCATGGATATAGGGACACACAAGCACAGGCTGAAGACAAAGGCTTACTCAAATATTTTTAAGACACTTCATTGCCACAGATGGTGTAATACACACATGAGGAAATGTGTTTGTCTCCAGCAAGACCAAAGCAAGGCTCATTTGACTCAAGGTGAAACCAACATAACTGTGAACTTGAACAAGATGTAGTTACAATAAACAATTTAAAATATGACTTTGTGAAGGCAAACATATACAGAAGTTTCAAGTGTTGTGTAACGTAAGCATTATCCATGAAGCAGATATTCACACAGCAAACTAGATATCAACACACAAGGGGAAAAAAACAGTTGTATGATCCCCCTTTTCCAGTTCTCATATTTAAGTCTTGATGCTTACACAGACCCTTTCCTACATCCAAGCAACAGATGAGGTATTTTAAGTTACCATAAACTGACCACAATTTTATTTGGTAGATTGGGAAAAGACAAGGGTTTTTCATATCAAAAATCCCATATAAGAGTCTTATGTATTATTTGCTTCTCAAATTTATGAGTTTTGGATTAGACATAATTCAAAAGCTGTTGGTGGCAAAAGAAAATCTTGTTTAGAGAACAAAAAATAACAAAGTAACAAAAAGTAATAAAGTATCTGTGTAGGGAAAATCCTTGTAGAGTGCAGCAAAATCCACAGAAGACCTGCCTCAAATGTTTATTTGCAAGCTAAATAAAGAAATCCATGTATGTGCATTCCCAGTAACAATAAAATCAGAGCTTTCCTCTTGTGCAGTATCTGCTCCTTGGCTACTGTTAAATTTCCCATAAAAATGAACTTTCACATTATGAGGTGTTTGGTTTGGGATAGTTCCAGAAGATATTCTTATGGTTTTACACCCAACTTACTATGATTTATATTGTGTCTGCATTTACAAAATAAGGCAATTTGGTTTAACTCTGCCAGATACAACAATCCAACTCTGAACATGAGGCTAGTCAAAAGCATGGTTTCTTCATTTCTAAATGTATTTATAGAGCAGTGTGTTGCCTGTGCTACACATGTGATACCAGCTGTGCTTAGCAGTCTTTTCTTACCTCCACAACCCCATGATGAATAGATGTGTACTGCTTCTTCTTCAGCATCACCAAAGTAATGACAATCACTGTTGCTATGACAACACCTCCCACCATTAGTCCAATGATGGCACCTTTATTTGAACCCACATCTTCAGCAAAGAACACCTACAAAAGAAAAGTAAAGGAAGGTGTCTAATAAAAAGTTCACTGAGTATTTGGCTAACCTGTCCAGCTGCCACAGCAATATAAAGCCTATTGAAGAATCAGTAATTAAACAGCATTGTATGTCACCTTAATTATTCTAAACTGGATCGCTGTACCACAAAGCTTTCATAATTGGAGGAGAGCAATTTGGGAAATCTGTATTGCCTGTGGTGCAGCAGCGCTGTGGTTAAAGGGAAGACTCATCTCCGTGTCTGCTTCACACGGGTCTTCAATAGCAGCTGGTTGGTTTTTTTTCTCTTGGGTAAGTGAGTCAAGCTAATTACAAAGTGGCTGATAAGCTTGCAGAGGAGTAACCAACGAGCATACAGATTTCTTTAGTTTTTGAATACTAATCATGAAAGTGTTCATTAATCTACATCTGTGTATTTCTTCGTCAAAGGAGTGGGGAAGATCCCTAGGACAACAGTGAAACTTGCACACAACCAGCTGGGAAAATTCTCACACCAGAGACAAGAGTCAAACCCCAGGAGCATGCTGACTTAAGTGACCCCCATAGATGGATCAAGATTTTGCAGGGCAAAGGGAGAATCAGCTACACCTGGATGACAACAACTCTCGTGTGAGATCTAGATGAGGTAACAGTTGTGTGAAAAACAAGAGAAGATCCACTTGAATTATATGTACTGCTAAGGCAAATAAGTGGAGAGCAAGATGCTTTACTATGCATTTAGCAAGACTGGCTTTTAGCAACAGAAGCAGGTATGAAAAGTGGGTGACTGTTTTCACTGTCCTGCCTTGTATTCAAGGAATAAGCTGGATTATTTTACATCTATCCATACTTTACAAACCTTTTGTCCGCTTGTCAATAGCAGGCTTCTATTACTATTATTTTTAACAAAAATGGGCAAAAAGGATTAGAGAATATATTACAATCACAGAATTGTAAGACTACCTCACTCTGAAAGACTAAATACTTTGACAAGTATTTAACAAAAATGCAGAGGGAAGCAAGAAACCAGCTGAGAATTATAATGAGCTGTATAACATTTGCACTCTTTAAGAAACAGTCTTCCTCAGAGAGGTATTAAAGCATGCAGTATAAATATTTATATTGTTCCTAGTCATAAGCAAGAAATGTGTTTAAACAAAGTTAAGAATTCACTAGAAAGCACACACAATGGACAGTGTTGGCATGACATGCTGGGAAGTAATAATTTCCTCTGCCAATTTTACCTGCCTAGGACCAAAATTCTGTTACCATACTATTTCAGAGCACCGTGAAATGCTCCAGCTAATATACATGTACAACAGGCAGTCTGAGCCATGAAAATCAACTTAATGTACAGGTAAAATGTGAACACCCATAAAGGAGAAAATAACTGCAATTTCAGCTCAATTCAGAAGTTTGTGTGTAAAATACAATCCGCAGCTGAATTCAAAGCAATGTCCCAAGGAGACTGTTTCAATAAATCCTACGAGGGCATGGGAGAAGGAAAACACAGATGAAAGTATTTTCTGCTTACTGCTTTTGAATTAAAGCTAATGGAGAAGGGCATCAGCTAGGATATGGCATGTAGTAAACAAGTAATGCCCTGTAAGGCATCAGGCCGGCACCTTCTCAGCAATACCAGACTCCTTGCTCATTCTCACTTGAAAAGATAATCTAGAGGACATCTTGCTGATTTCTAAATAGCAGTTGTACCTGTCAGTAAGAAGCATGGCATGAAATGCTTTAAAAAGTTGAAAAGGTTCTATTTTAAGCGGGACACAGATTACCCGAGTGCAGATTGGAAAGCACTCCCTATCAGCCACCACGGTAAGGGTAGTTTCCAGCACTAAACTGCTCAGGATGGTATCAAGCCACTTAAACATTAAAGATTGCTGCTGGAAAGTGCATATGACACAAGATCAATAACGACTGTGTCTAAAACACGTTCCTGCAAGTTCCTTCCCTTCAGTAAACTGGCACTGCTTTACTCCATATCAGGATGTTTAACCCATCTGAGGTAAGCACGTCAGAATTTCCCAAATTAGTGCTAATGCATTTTGGATTAGCTCGTCAAACTGGGAATTCTCAGTGCTCGGCATCAAAGAGATGGCAGAACATCTTTTCACACAGTGATTGCCTAGTTCAAATGCAAATTTGAGTCCCATGTTAATTTTAATTTTCAGCACTACTTAGCTTTAAGAATATATTAAGAAAAAAAGCTTTCAAGTTTAATATCAGGATATTGAAAGTCAAGGAACTGAAATCTCATCATGTAATATACCTTTACAAAAGAGGAAGCAGAAAAGATTTATAGTCAACACTGCTGTACAGGTTCTTCATTACTTATTGAGGGACTGTAAAAAGCTTTTAGAAGATGCTCATTCTTACTTATGTTGCTTCTGGTTGTAATTTTTGTGTTCCTAAGCAGCACAGTTCAAATCGGGAGTAATATTTTGCCCTGTACCTGTTAATAATTTAATATATCTTAAGGAACAGAACACAGATACAACCAAGTACAAATTAAAATTAAGGCCAGTGCAGAATCTCCTTTGATCCCAAGCAGGCTGCCTTGAAAACAACGATGCTCCATGGAGTTTAGCCTCCTTCATGCACTACCACCATCTGTTTTGACAGAAAAGGAATCTACTCCTGAAATAGTGTCACTCTACTTCTTGTTGCACCATGCTATGTGTCTTGGGTCTCCATCAAACCTTTTTGGTTTTTTTCTTTTCCCTTTTTAAAATTTACTTAGCGTTTTCTTTCCACTGCATCCCTTCCCTTTAGTTATGTGACCAGGAAAGATGGACTGTGGGACAAGAATTGCCCCTATGACTACATCCAGACCACATGGCAGTGCGAGGACAGGAACTGTCAGAATTTCCTCTGATGTGTGACTCAATGGCTTTCCATCCTTTCTGCTGAAATTATTCCTGGTTTACTCTTATTTAAGAGAGAAGAAGAAAAATCACGGTCTGTTCACGTGAAGACCTCTTGTTGGCACTTTCAGCATCCAACATAATGCAGGGGAAACAAGGCCATAATTGCCCGACTACTTCCGAACTGAATCAGCAACTCAAACCACACGTGTGGAAAGTGTCATTTGTTCACTCACCAGCTTTTGATGATGAACTTCATATCCTGAGTCATGCCGGAACTCCGCATCCATCTTCACTTCAGATATCTCTTCTGTTTTAACGTTGGTCAGCCCAGAACCTGCATCGCACCGCAACGACAAGTTGTTAAAGTCATCAACTCCATCACCTCCACCATTACAAGAGCAGAAGGCAACAGTATCGTTCACACTGAGGAGGTGTGATGCAACATGAAAGGGAACTAAGGGGAACGTGAGGTTCATCTCATGTGCCAGTCCCACTGAGGTGACACAGAATGAGCTGGTAAGGTTTCTCCTCTGCATTTCACTGCAGCTATGCTGGTACCAGCATCAAAGGCTTTAAGTGTGAAACACCGCAAGAACTAAGCCGCGAGGGACCAACAGCAGACTCTGAATTGGCTCACAGGATGCAGACAGATCTGCTCTGACAGCCTCTTCAGCAATGTCAAGAAAAATTTGGTGTTTAGGTTGAAATCTTCCTCCTCCCTAAGCTCAGGCTGCTGTGAGGAAAAAACACATACCCGTGGATTAAGGTGGGGAACCCCGGATACTTTAATGTCTTGTTTCCTGTGAGCCTGCACCTTTTGCACAAACATGCACAAATAAGAGTAATTAAAATGTTTGAAGTTTACAGAGTTCTTATTTGGTTTCAGATTTCAGACTGCTCAGAAGCAACACGATTCAAGTCTAGACTTCTGCCTGAGAGACGATAACTGGCTCCCTTGATTAGAAAGATACAGTAAAGCAAGTAAGCAAAGCTTGCAGTGATTTTAATTGTAGATAGCTTGCAGTCCTGTTCTCCCCTTCTGGGTGTGAAAGGGAGATACTGCACTATTCTAACTGGTAAGAAGGCCAGGATTTGCTCCAAGAAAATAGCCTTGAGACAATGAGCAGCTAGACTTAAAACAGCTAAGCAGTACATGCTGTATGTGTATCTATGAATATACCTACGTCCTGAAAAGCTGGCTCTGGCTTATAGAGACCACATGGGT
This sequence comes from Jacana jacana, assembly GCA_013400555.1. Classification (NCBI taxonomy): domain Eukaryota; kingdom Metazoa; phylum Chordata; class Aves; order Charadriiformes; family Jacanidae; genus Jacana; species Jacana jacana. The sequence continues at coordinate 60,404 of VZTM01014220.1, forward strand.
ATTCATGTAGCTGGTTGTTTTCCTTCTCAGCACCAACTGACTGACATTTATACTTCTCGGAGGTACAAACACTGCAGAACCACGGTGTTTATGAGAAGTTATTTTCTCATCCTATCTAACAGGGTAAGAACAAACTGGTTCATATTCCTTGTCTATATTTATCTGAGCATTTTGCCTTACCACTCCAGCTCCTCTCTCCAAGCCTTCATTATAATTCTTAATATTTTGGGGTGACCTTAAACTCTGATGCAGAGGAAGAACCTCTTCTAAAATTCTCTACAGTACTGACTGCTCTTGTGCTCCAGTCTCTCTGGACTCTCAATAAATTCTTGAGGAACTCCCTGTGCCAATGAGCTCCACAGTCTAAAGGAGCACTCAATGCAAGAATTATTTAATACCATGTTATTGCCTTCGAATGTGCCGTTACTCCTGTGCCATTTCCTTTAAATGCTCACTATTTTTTGAATAGACCTTTCAAGAACTTCTCTGGACTGTACAGACAATCCCATTCTATGGTTCTGATTTTTCTTTTTGAGGACAAGAATCACCTGTATTAACAGTTATTTTCTTGAACAGTCAGTGCCAGATTAATTCTGCTTTAGCGTCTTCTTTTTAAGGAATAAAGCACTTGGAGATCTCAAATGTCTGTATTAAGCATCTGATTCTTGATGCCACATTACAGTACTGACACAAGTATGTTATGACATGATGTTTATATATGAGAGACAATTTCTAAATGCAAGAACTGTAAAGTACTTAAGGAACTGCAGTTTGAAAACAAACCATGTTCTATCAAGAAAATGCAGGAGGAAATGGAGATGAAGGAAATAAAAACCCACATGGTACCTGAAAAAAGGTTTAACTTTCTGTCCTTGAACCAGCTATGGTTAGTTTTCCAAACTAAAATAAGAATACAAATTGCTCTCGCTTGCGTGTCTTCTCAAAATAGCCCTTACACCTGCATCAATGGGAAGTGAAGAAAATAACAATGTGTATCTGTCACAGAGGCGCCTTTCCAACCCCACTGCTTTTTTGGGTTAGGATTAGAAGGGGAGGGGGAAAACCCAAACAGTGGAACAGCAGTCCTTCACTTAGATTAAATAGCTGGGGGGAAGGAACTTTCCCAGGACTTGGTTTTCTGCCCACAGTTGGAGTGGCTGAAGAGGTGACCAGCTCCCAGCTGCCGGCCACTGTTCAAGACCACACTTGCTGCCACTTAGACACACTGCCAAAAGCACCACATGGAAACTCCCCTAAGGCAAAGGCCTGGGGAACTGCACAATCCTGCTGCTACAGCTGGCAAATTCACTGAAGCTATGCATATCGATTAGAACATATCCAATACATACATGAGATACATCCATGAAGAATCAACTTGTATTTATGAGAGAAGTCCTGCCTCCCAAACATCTCTGAACTCTGCCACTGGGAGAGTGAGGAAGTGCATGGGAAACAGTTATCTGGCTTGGAGTGAATCTGGATTTCCAAAAAGTATTTGAGAAGGTCCCCAAATTAAAGCTCTGGCAGATGCTAAGGTGGCAAGGATTAATAGGGAAAGTCCTACACGACTTTTCATAACTGGTAAAAAACAGGAAATGAAATGTAAATGCACAACCATTTTTTACAATGGAGGAAGGTTACCAGCAGGGTCCCACAAGGATCTGTGCTGTGCTGTTTGTAAAGTGATCTGGATAAGGGAGTGAATAATGACATGACAAAGTTCATTGACAAAAATCAAAAGGAAAAAGGAGGCTAGTCAAAGTAGAGCCAGTTGCAAAGAGCTGCAAAAGGATATTTCAAATTCTCAGTGCACAACAAAAGGGGAATGGGATTCAATGTTAATACAACATAAAGTGGTCTTCACAGGGGTAACACAGCCCTAACTATACATACAAAACAATAGGGTCTACATAAGCTCTGTTCCACCCAGGACAGAGACCTTGTAGTCACTGTGGATAACTCGCTGTTGGCAGCTGGCTCAGTAGCAGTCAAAAAGACAAAGAGAAAGCTAGGAGTAATTATGAAGGAACAGAGAAATAAGAAAACATTACACCACTGTATAAATGATGCCTGCTTATTTTAAATCTGTCTATCCATTCTGGTCATCCCATGTCAAACGAAGGCAGAAGAACTAGAAAAGATACAATGCAGGAAGATACAGACTGTCACTGGTATGGAATGGTTTCTGCACAAGAAGAACTACACAAATTGGGAGTCTTCAGACTGGAAGAGACAGCCTAGGGGAAACACTACAGAGGTCTATATGACTGTGAATGACAAAGAGGAAGTCTACAGGAAATGGTTATTCATTTTTCCTCCTAAGGAAGCACCAGACACCAACATGGCTATGACACAGCAGATTGAAAACTAACAAACGAAAGTGTATATATAAATTAGCTGGCATAATGCAAATCTGGACTGCGGAACTCATTGGCATAAATCATGAGGGTGTTTAAAATACAAATGAACAAGTGCAAAGAAGAAAGGTTCACTTAGGGTTACTAAACATAATGCTGAAAATATGATTTCCAGTCCTGGAAGTCTATCGATTCTGACTGCCAGAAGCTCAGTGAATGTGCCAGGAGTATATGGCAGAGGGGAGGTCTGTAAGTATCCTGTATGCACCACTGCTAGAGGCAGGATAACAGGCTTGGGCACTTCTGCTCTTGGGCTCTGCCCACTTTCAGTGACAGCAAGCTATCATAGCTTAGACTGAGTAGTTGTTGGCTTCAGTTAAACAGAACCAAATGCCTGAGGCAGGAGTTACCGCAGCATTTCAGGGGGCAAAACAGGTCAGAAGCCTTTACATCAATGAGCATTAGAGAGTGTTAAGTTCACCAGTAGTCTCTTGCTGGAAAAATGCAGGCTCTGGTGTCCCCAAAGCCACATTTTTTAGAGGACCCCTCCCTTCCTCCCATTTCCACCAAAGAGTAATGCTGGAGCCATACTTCCAGCATGCAGTAGGTTAAACAATCTTTTGCCTTGAGATCAGCCAGAAATTTTTAGCTTTGGGCCATGCAATTGAGGTCTGGTGGTCTCCTTGGCCTGACTCACCAATCCACAAAAATGCCATGGTATGTGAACACAAAGTAGGACCTGATATTAGGAGGTTAATGCTTTTAGACTTATTAAAAGTTGTCCCTGGCAGCTGGCATGGGAAAAAAGTCAGAAAAATCTTTTAATAGCTACTTTTCCCTTTCTCCTATCCCCCTTGGAAGCGAGAAAAACTGAGGAAAAAGACTTCAAGGAATACAACTAGGGCAAACTGGTGCAAGAAATTGATTATATAGTCAGAGAGGCATGACTCTGCACTGGAATCAATAAAACACATGGTATAAGACAAAACTATATGGGTTATAAATGCCTTTCTACCATGTCACATTATAAAGTTTAGATCTTTTGTTTAACTGACTTATCTTTATTTTCAGTTTATTCACTTTCCTGTCCTGGTGACTATATACTTAGACCTACATGCTAAAACCAAAGATTTATTTTTCAAAGGTAGTGACTGAAGAAGGAATAACTGAAGAAGTTAAAACTAACTGAGAAGAAAAAAGGGTCTTTCCAAAACTTTTATCAGAGGTGTGTGAATCAGGTAAGATGCAAACATCTATGGGGTGCCTAACACACTCTACTCTTGCACTGAAGATAAATATATAAAGAAAAGTACATATATGACAAGACCTTTAATTCTGACTCAAAATTATGTTTTTTTTTCACTACCAAGTCTAAAATATGCAACCCAAACCCATGAGCCAATGTAAAAGAAAACAGAGCAACAACCTCACTGCAAATTCACAAATAATGATAATTATTAGTGCTTTTTCTTCTGAATTACGTACTACCTTTAGGGAGTTGCATTCCTAATTACCTCAATTTAAAACTGCAGCAATTCAGCTGGTAAACATATTAATTTGCAACTCCTTTGAAAAACTGACAGAACTATTCAGCCATAAAAACCATGGGCTTAAAAGCATCTAGTAAAATAGAGCTAAGATGGGTTTTTAATTATGTTGTTGTTAATTAGTAATGTTAACTGCTTTTAAACATACATGTGTACACTTGCATGCACACACACACACATATCCAAACATCAAAAAGAGAAGTGTATGCAAACCTTATTGTTCCTTGCCCTGAAATAAAGCCCAAGTAGCTGTTTTGGGGAACACTTTATTCTCACACAGATCGAGAGCTTTTGCATCTGTGCAAATATATATTTAGGCTTTAAGAAGGATAAGAATAAGAGGATACAATAAAGTCCACCAAGGATACAATTAGGTATATGTTACCTACTACTCTGCTTGCAATTGCTTCATCTACCGGTTAATAGCCTAGGGAGATTTTGTGATTTTGTTTAGCAAGTATCTGAAACAGTATCAGCTGTGCATGTGGTCTTTGAGTTACTTTTGGAGTTAAAAATTAAACCTCCAAGTGACACACAGTTTAAACTACCAAACCTGGGTGGTCCTGACATAGACAAACCCGAAGGTAGCAGGTTTAAGCAAGAGATGTAATGAGTGCATTGAGGAAAACATGTAACCTCATCTCCATCAACTGTATGTGAGTAATGACAAGAACAAGATAAGATCTGTTGAATCAAGGTCTGTTACAAGCGTAGCAAACAGTTTTATCTGGTTACAGCTTCATCTAAAATAAAAAGGCAGGATGGAAAGGAATGCAGTGTTTGAACAATTACCTGGGTAGACAACTCCATGCTCTTACTAGGAGTTCAACTATTACTTCCATGTAACTCTCAAATTGTGCAATTCATTTCATTTTGAAATGAAAGAAGAATGAAGATAGATTATATACTCACAAAGATTTGAATGAAGACTATGTAGTCCCTTTTGTAAGGACAAAATATATATCTTTGAGGAGTGAGTATGCTCAAGACTGCATGGAATTAAAACTTTCTGGTATCTCCTTAGAAGTTAGTAAAATGGTCATCCATGGATGACTACAGGGCTCTCAAATGGAGAATACAGAAAGTAAGTGCAAAAAGTACTGTTTTCGTTTTTTAAAAATAATGTTATTGGAACTTGCCATCAAGTAATTATTTTTCAGAATTCTGGAGCTTACCTAACGTGTAAATATGAATCACAGAATCTTCATGGCTTGAAAGGACCCCTGAGATCACCAAGTCTGACCATACAGACACAAAAACCCCTAACAAACTAGAGCACGCCCTGAAGTGCCACACCTACACATTTCTTAAATTCCTCCAGGAATGGTGACTCCACCACCTCCCTGGGCAGGCCGTTCCAGCGCCTGACCACTCTTGCAGTAAAGTGATTCTTCCTAATATCCACAACTTCCCCTGCTGCAACTTCAGACCATTTCCTCTGGTTCTGTCATTATTCACTTGGAAGAAGAGGCCAGCATCCACTTCTCTACTACCTCCTTTCAAATAGTTGAAGAGGGCAATGAGGTCTCCCCTCAGCCTCCTCTTCTCCAAACTAAACATGCCCGGTTCCCTCAGCCTCTCCTCACAGGACTTGCTCTCTAGACCCCTCACCAGTTATGTGGCTCTCCTCTGGAAAGCTCCAGCACTTCAATGTCCTTCTTGTCGTGAGGGGCCCAGAGCTGAGCCCAGTACTCGAGGTGAGGCCTCACCAGTGCCGAGTACAGCGGCACAATCACTTCCCTACTGCTGGCCACGCTGTTCCTGATACAGGTCAGGATGCTGTTGGCCTTCTTGGCCACCTGGGCACACTGCTGGCTCATGTTAAGCTGGCTGTCCAACACCCCCAGGCCCTTTTCTGCTGGGCAGCTTTCCAGCCACTCTTGCCCAAGCCTGTACCCTGTATGGGGTTGTTGTGACCGAAATGCAGGATCCGGCACTTGGCCCTGTTGAACCTCATATAATTGGCCTTGGCCCAAGGATCCGACCTGTCCAGGTCCCACTGTAAAGCTTTCCTATCCTGAAGCAGATCAACACTCCCACCTAGTTTGGTGTGGTCTGCCAACTTACTGAGGTGCTCTCAATCCCCTCATCCAGGTCATTGATAAAGATATTAAACAAGAGTGGCCCCAAAACAATATCAGAACAAATAAAATTTGGTAATCTTTCTGGCATGTAAATGCAGATGCTGTGCATATGCACATATAATTGCATTCACAGGTAATAGCTATATGATTTATAATTAAAAACAAAATAATCCAATGGAAATAAATCCGCTAATGATTTTTATTTGGTTGCTGCAGACAGCTGGTTTAAGACAACTGTATTGAACTAACATGACTAAAGACAGGGAAAAAAAACCCATCCTGGCAATTTCTGGCAAGAAAATCATAAATAATTCACTAGGCTGTTTTATGCCCTCACCTCATACAGATTGCAGCACACGTGCTAATGATTCTGCAGAAGAGCCATTAGGCTTCCAGAGCTTCTGCAACCACGTATAAAAAACTAATAATAAAAAACCCTTCAGCTTTCTATATAACATAATAAAGACAGACATGTCATGATTTATCAGCAGAAGGGCCAGAGACAGAAGGAGCTTTATGTGCAATGTCTCCTCAAAATTATTGACTGTTTGCAAAAAACAATCAACTGACAAAGAGTTGGGAGAATGCAAAAAACCCACCCCAAACCATGCTACATGGAAGAAAGCAACACACTTAATATCATAAAATCCTTGCATTGAGATATAGTTACAACTGTTAGAAGTATAATTACAGTTGCAACTTTGCAAAAGATGAGAATACAAGCTACCCTGAACCTTGAACTACCTTAGAATCATAGAATCATAGAATCATTTAGGTTGGAAGAGACCCCTGGGATCATCAAGTCCAACCATCAGCCCTACTCTACAAGTTCCCCCCTACACTAGATCTCTCAACACCACATCTAATCTGCTCTTAAACACAGTCAGGGAGGGTGACTCCACCACCTCCCTGGGAAATACCTACCTTATTACCTTGAACTTCAGAAAATCTGCTGATACTAATCAACATACATTCTGATGGCAGGTTTTTTAATCTTCACTCAATTTCCACAGATCAGAGCTGCTGAACTAACATGAGAGAAAAGGAGCTTGCTTACGAGTATCTAAACATGCTTTTATATGTATTTTCACGTGTGTGTATGTCTCTATATATACACACAGAGAAAAAAAGTTACTAATAAACATATATCCAAAATTCAGCTACAATAGATTAAATGTTCATAATGAAAAAGTGACCTTTGGTGCACAGGCAAGAAAGAAATAGGGTAGAAAAAGCTGTTACAGTGAGGCTATCAAGTAGAGAGGTATTCTTTCTATTGGAAGCTCTTCCTATGGAAGTTCTCAGGCTGGATTGAAGCCTTCTCATATCTCTCTGTATGAAGCAATTTATAAATAGCAAGAAACGTCATAATATCTTATCATTTTGTGCTGTATTAAAAAAAACCCTCACAAATGACTGCTTAGGACATCTAGATATTCTCCTTCCCTTTGACCTCTTATATTATCTCTACTTCATTTTCAGGAAAGAGATTACAAGGCAGGGATTTAGGCATAATTCTTATTTTTTGTTCCCATTTGTGAATTAAAAAGGGGAAAGGCGGAATGTAGAAGCACTCAGCTGCCTTTTCAAATACCAGTGTCAATCACACAGATGTTGTATCTATACTAGGAAATGGAGGTCACCTCAAAATTACTCTCCTCCTGGGACTGATGTAAATCAGATTCAAATTCAAGCTTCAACCACTGACAGCCAAGGCAGAATGCAACACAGAGGTAGGCATTTTAACAACTGACTTAAATTTCAGTAAATGCTTTAAGCTTGGTCCTTTCTCAAAAGCTTGGATTGAACCACTTTTCACATTTCCCAACTTCACTCATAGACCTGAATGTATTTTTTTATTTTTTGAAATACTTCACCACAGAATGATGTGGTAAAGTAACAAGCTTTTAGTTATCATAAATACTACTAAGCACTTCCTCATCTTTTCCATACTGTGATCCAATTCTCTCCCTTGTGGGAAGGGACAAAAATAATCTGCATGATTTTGATCTACTTTTAAGAAGAACATAGTCATAATTTTAAGAATGTTGTGTGGGTGACAAGGATAAGAAGAAAAGGAGAAAAAAGGGCATGTTTGTATGTTTGTCTTAGTCCTTTCAGATTCCCAGTTTTGGACTGCTGCAGGTTGATATGACACCTGTACTTTCACTTTGAAGAAGTAGGCCACCACCTTGTTTGCTTCAGCAGAACAAGTAGAAGCATAAACTAGAAAGTCATGACTACGAAACGGCCATACCTTTCAGGATATCAACAAGAATCTGGGGAACTAAAACAATACAGAATGTTAAAAGCAGCTGATGTATTAATTTGCCTCCAAGTCCCTTGTTAATACGTTTTCATTCTAGAATAATATCCTAAGTTTTCAGATTTTTTTTTTCCGTAAAGAACAGCCCCAAACTGTAAAAACTGACTATCCCCAAAGGACAGTGATTGCAAAAAATACATGTCTTTTCCTTTTTTAACCTTTAGCAGAGGCTACTTTAAACCAGTAGAATCGCTTTTGTATTTCACAATATAATTAAGCATCCATTTGCTTTCCTCCTCCTCCAAAGGCCCCCAGACAGTGCTGATTTTGCATTCGAGCAGAACACTGAGGAAATATCCCATGTGATTTTCACAGTGCAAAATTTACTGTATCTGCTGGAAATTTCAAGCCATAATGGTCATACACGGAAATATTTCTTACCTCTCCTTAGTAGTCTACTGAATACATTCACAAAGATCAGCCATGACCTGTGCTAGCCCTACGTTTAGTATTATTTATATCACCCCAACCAACAAAGCATTCTGACACAGTGACTAAGCATACCATTTCACTCTGAAACTGGAGTGCAACAGCATGAGGAAAATCCTTTCCCTCTCAAGGGACACTAAAGATTTCTGTCATGTGTGTATGTGTGGGGGAATAGAAGGAAGGAATCATCTTTAGTAATAAATTTGGGCTTTATAACAGGAGATTTTTCAAGACAACTGAAATTAAGATAGCTAATAATTGTAAACCTTAGTACTAGAAGAAAATTGCAAGATCCAACTAACATTAGAAAACTCAGATAAAACACATGCATGCTTCATTTGTGATGATATTTCTACTGCTCTTGGGGAAGAAGCTTCATCCAGAAGGCAGAAATAACGTAGTACTGGAGGGATGTTCCCTGATCCCATGATTTTTGGCAATGTTGTACAGCTTGCTCTGCACCTGTTTCCAAGCTCTCTTTGTGGAATGGATTAAGACTCCCAAACACAAGTAAAGATGTCAGACTCCTAAAACAGTGCTAGGAGCACGTCACCTGGCCAGCCTTGACATGGATCCCAATTGCTGTAACAGATGAGCTTATTTTACTTCCCACTGTAGCAATTTCTGTAGTCAGCAAATACCAGTGAGTTATCTAGATTTAAACACAATAGGAGGGTGTTGCCCATAACAGTATCTAATGGACTTTGAGAGGAAAAGAGTTTGAAGGGAGAAAGAAGACAGACTGATCAGTTTGATCTCATCTGAAGAAAAAAACCACAATGATGATGTGACACTGAAATAATTCTGACCCTACTGATCTAATCCCACTATGGGCTGGAGAGTAATCTCTTCTGAAAGAAAAGGACATTTGCTCTCAATGCAAATCAGCCATTTCTAAACAAAATCCAAAACAAATCTAAATTTCTAAATCCTAAACAAAACCAAGGGGAAAACGACATACGAAGCAAGTGAGGTTAGTATGAAAAGCAATCTTTTACTTTTGAAAATTGACTTTGTCCCATTTAACTTTTCCAAACATTTGCAGCCTGACTCAAGCTAGTCATATGCTGTTACTCTGAAATTAATAGGAAGACAGAGGTACCTACAGAAGGCAAATAATCACCCCTCTCTATCCTAGAATAGAATGAATAGACCTATAGAGCTTCCCCAAATGGATCCAGAGGGAGAATATATGAATCATTTTTTAGATACCTGGAAGCAGCCAAGATAAGTATCTCAGCCAATAGAATTCATGACCCCTGCAATTCTAAAATTGTATGCAAGAATCCTTTATTAGCCCCAACTTACAAGAAACTGGATATTCTACACTGAGGATTCAACATTTCTATCGTACCTTCCCAAATTAAAAGTACTCTTTGGACTCGGGGGATACAGCATGTACCTGCCAAAGCATTATTGCTAGAAGGGATGATGACTTGATGTGAGCATCAGCTCTGGGTCCCACCCCCTCTGCAAATACCCGTTCCCAACACCCTTGGCACAGGAGACACTCGCACAGGCTGATGGGGGTTTGTGCGGGAACGCTTCCCTGGTTCATAGCACAGCTTTACATTATTCTAAGAGAGGGTTACACCAAAGAAAAGGTGATCATTTCAGCTCAAGCAGACCACATGCACGCTGGGAAAACCCGGGTTAGGTAAAAGCCATGCAAGTTATATACCTGGTCGTGTGGTGAGTCCTCTGTCTGCAGCTGGGCGGGCATCAACTGGCTCAACTGGGCATGTGCAGAAAAGAAACAAAAAAGCAAACAAAAAATAAACAAAATCCCCCAAACTATAAAGTCAATGTGGTCTTCTGCTGGGACAGTGCAGGAGAAATATACTGCATAAACAAAGTTACCGAAGCAACAGCTAGGAAAGATCTGCCTTCAGTTAACCCTGGAAATAAAAGGAAGGGATAGGCATGACTTCAAAAGGAAAGCTTCACAGCTGATGTGTCAATTTTACATCGTACTCTGGTTACTGCTTGAAGTGAGAAACCATAAAGATCAAAGAACTTCTGTCCATAAAGCAAAACTACACTCATTATGTGCAAACTTTTTCCAGTTGTCCGATCAGAATTGGCTGCAAGACCTGACACGATGAGCGAGTCCTTGCAGCCAGCCTTGATCAATGCTGACTTATAAACCCACAGAATCCTGACTTTTTTTTCCTTTCAATAAGGATTCTTTACAGCGCTAGCACTAGCTCTAAGGTTTGAAAAAAGTTAAGGCACATTTTGAAAATACAAATCAATACTTGTTTCTGACATGTTCCATTCTATAGACAGTAAATTTGCTTTCTGATTTTTGAAGGGGAAGCAAAGGAGAAACACCACTTTCTACCCAATTATGTGTCATACAGTTTTAAAACTGTTTTATTACCATACTAAGGCTTTACCAGCTGAAACCTATGGTTGATGGAGCTCACTGGTATTAATAGAAAGCAAGATGTGCAAAACTTTTACAGCCGTTTGAGTCATTACCTAATGCCTCAGGTAAATCCAAACTAAACATATTGGATAAGTTCATTAAAACATTCAGACTTTTTTTTTCCTCTCTCTTTTTTTTTGTGGTTGTGCCTACTGTTGCTTTCCTTATCTACCAAAGTGCCAGGATCAGAAAGAAATTAATTCAGAAATAAAATTTTGCATTGCAGCTTGGAACTCACACTGAGGTATTCTCAGCCGTTTGAATTTCAGGATTCAAATATGAACCTTCCAATCAGCAGTTAGGGAACCACAATAACACAGGAAACTTGACTGAGCACTGTTTTCAATCATGAACTTCTCACTGTATTCCAGCATCAGAAAATCATGCTAATCTGACGATACTGCTAACTAAGGCAAAAGGGCTGTCCACTTTCTTAGGAAGTCTGTGTCACTTGCTTAGTGTTCCTGTGGGTTTGACAAACAACCTACTATGCTTGTAAGTGAGAGCCTCCGTGGCATTTATGTTATTTGTACACAGGAGATGACTGCAATAGCTCCTGCCTCCGTAAAAAAAGCAGTGAGCCAGCTTTATAGCAGCTGCAGACTTAAAAGCGCATCTGACTTGCTTGCGTTTCCAGACGGGCAAATTTTTCACAGAGCTTGCTGGTCTGGTGCTGCAGAGACAAGCCATCAAACCACTTTCCTTCTCAGCAGTTCGAAGTGGCACTAGCAGACCATGTAATTGCTTTCCTTACATAGCAGTATACAAAACCCAATTTCCGACCTTAACTAAAAACCGCTATTTTGAATATTTTCTTATTTAAGTCTTCTACTAGGTTTTCCAATATTGTCTGCACCAACCTTCAGGTAGATCATCAGTAATTTTCAGTGGAGTGGACTGAAGGGGTGAAACAACCAACGACTGACTACCCAAACTGCCCATGTTGCCCCTGGCTCCCATCTCCACCCTAGAATGCTGGAGGGGTTTATTTCTGTCTCACTCAGCACTCTGTAACCTTACATGCCCATAGTTATGGAGAAGTGAGAGAGCAGGTTGTGAGTAGCAATAAAAATGGGAGTAAGTGAAGGGAGAAAAGGATGGAGGAAGCTTCTATTATACAGTATCATGGACCTGACCCCAGGGCAATGCAGTGTTTGTGGAGCAAGGTGGAATTATTAATAATGAATAATTATTCTTGTGATCTGTAGTTTTGGAAGCACTTTACAGGGGAAAAGGCTAATGTCACTGGCAAATTTCATAACTGACACAACAGTGAAAGGACCTGCTCAAGGTCACAAACCAGTTGCAGGGCAAAAACTGGAGGCACAAGCTCAGAGCCAAGGGTCTTCCAAAGCAGATCGTGATTCCGGGTGCCAAAGTGCAGCATGCCCTGGGCAACACAATACAAAGAAAGACTGGTTTCTGCGCAGCCCTGAGCTGCCACCTTTTGAATTTCACTTGCATTTTAAAACCTGCTTGCTTTTGCCCTTGCCCTGTTATTGATGGATGAACAAACAGCAGTTAACTCCGCAAAATCCTGTTTGTGAGCTTCCTCGCTGCCTGCCTCTCTGGACCACACCACTGATGCAGAAAGAAGTTTAAACCTATTACAGCATTTATCAGTAATAAAAACTGTGTATTATTATAAAAATTGCATTAATGTTGATGCTCCATTATCATTTATCTGTTGAACACATTTCCATGTGCACAGAAGTACTCAGAATCATGACTGAATTTATTTTTCAAATAGTCTCATGAAACTCAATTGGTAGTTAATATCTGCATATGCTGACTAGGGAGGCTTCATACAGGGTACACATCCCAATTCATATCTATTGCTAATACATCTTAGAAGAGCAAGAGAGTTGCTTCTCCTTTCAAAAAGAAAAGAAAGGTGAACCAGAAAGCTCAAAACCCGGTACAAATCAGCAGGGGTGGAGAGCTATCAGATGCTCTTCTACCAAAACACGCCATTGGAGGGAGGAACCAGCCAAATAATAAGTATAACACAGAACATTGACAAAAATCTCACTTTAGTTAAATACTTTGTCATTAAGGCTAATTGTAATTGCATGGTAAAAACAAAAGGTAAACCACTAAACCCAGTTAGTCATTGGCAACATGCTCAGGGATGGTGGCACTATCAGAGCTTCATAGCTGTTAGGGTTTTGCCCCCACTTCTCAAGATGTGTTTCCAATTGCTGAAGTACAATTTCCTGAGAGTTTGGAGGTGCCTTCTGCAGTGTCCTCAGAGGGTATGCTTCATTAACCTAATTTGTATCTCAGTACAGTAGATACACGTTCAGCCATGCAAGTTATGTAGTGTATTACCTGGTGCTTTGGATTTATTTCTGTGGACATTTACTGGGAAACTATATCAGGGAAACAAGATGAAAATGCTTTCAGAAGCTACCAAGCTATACTAGATTTTCCAGGTCTTTGTATTTTTAGGCTATTTTTCACTCATTCATAAGAAAAAGCAATTTTAGTAAAATAAACTGTTTGCATTAAACTTATCCTTTTATCTAAACATGCAGCTTAGATCTGGGAAAATTTCAAATGGAGTTATGAAACCTTGTGATTACATGGCAACGTGCCAGTCTCATACTTTACTAATATCTCTGCATGAAACCTGGGATTAGGTCAGGGCCGTGGAAGAAAACAGGCATGGGAACTAATGACAAATATAGGGTATTTTTTGGTAGCATTTTTACTTCGTCACTTGAACACAGAATAGTGGATACTTTGAAAGAAAGACTTAACACAGTGCATTTCCTTCTACTTTTTCCACAATCACATTTTGGTTTAAACATTCCCCCAAATAGTTAATTATAACCCAGTTCTGATGCTGTGACTGTGCTGGAGCAGGTGGCATCCCAGGTCCTAACCCATCCAGTTCCACAGTCTCTTCAGTTGCCTCTCAGACATCAATAGTCCCATTAGAAATTTGTTTGGACAGTAATGCAAATTTCTAATGAGGTAAAGAATTTACTTGGTGTGCCTGCTCAGGACTGAAGAAAACTACTGCTTATACAACACAACAGGTCTTTTGTAGTGAGGAAGCTGAGACTTGTTCTATCTAGAAACCCACCTGCATATGGTGAGCTGATAGCACTCTAGATTTGTGTTCGTCAGAATTTTAAAAAAGCTGATTTCGGCTTTCAAGCTAGACCAAAACAGTATCAACAACTGAGCTTGTAACTTGTTTGCCCTCTGAAACTTTTCAGGTAGTCTGTTAAACCTGCTGGGCCAACCAACCGCTCAGCAGATTTCCCAGATACCAGGCCGTTCACATGAGACATGATGTGATTTTCTTGATGGTGCTGAGTATTCTCAGCCCTCACCCAACTAAATGGGAGCTGCAATGCTCAGTTCTCTGACCTTTGCTGGCTTGCTCAGCATCTCCCAGCAGCAAGAGATGCTGACTGTCACTAAAACTGCAATGGTTTGTCACTCTACCGTATTTGAAGTTTCTCTAGCATGTGATTTTTGAACTTAGGCCTTTTTTGATCAATGGTTTGATCAACGTTATGAAGCAGCAACCACTTGCTCAGTGCTGCGTAAGATACAAAACCTCCCTGCCTGAGGGGAACTAATTGTGTGAAAAACGGACTATTCACAAAGACCTTCAGTGGAGAGGGGAAGGAAAAAAGAGGAGAAAATTGTGTCATTTGTCATTTACTTCTTGCTTCTTACTCAAAGCATATTATAACAAGACAGACACGTGTTTTTGGAAGTAATTTAAACATAGATTAGACTATGGTTACAGATGAAAAAAATTATGGGAAGTGAGGACAAAAGGCACAGTTCATCTTGAGTTTCTGGAACAAAAAGGTGGGAGACAAACACAAAGGAAAACCACAACGGCTGTGAAATTCACCTTTGATATTGTGGACAAAGGTATAGAGAAGGTATCTAAAAAGAGAAGGAAGGTATTTTAGGTGTGATCACATTAACAATGTTGTGATTTGGGTAGATGGCAGAGGAGTATAATGGGAAACAAGAAGGACTTGAAGAGGTTAAGTAAGTACATAATTTCTATTTCTAACCATCCAGACTTAAAGGTTAGCCTAACAGAGTTGCTTACTGCAGTAACTTCATGACAGATATAAAAAAAATATTAAAAAAGAATATATTTTTATAAAAAAACCCCAAACCTAAAGCCCAACAACTAAAAGAAAGATGTTCCCACAGTAAATTTTAAGAAGTGCTGCAACAAACCATGTAAGCACATTAGAATACAGAGGATTCATAATTAACCAGTATATTATTCAAGGCACAGCAGTTTCTGTTTCTTATTTGCTGTCATGTATTTTAAAAAGAGAACCATGCTCAGAATATTTGCCAATGGGAATTCAGTGTCACATTGAAGTGTGGATCTCTCATTATTAAATTTTGGGCTTAGCCAGGTTTCCAAAGGAAAAAAGAGGCTTGTGTGATCAAACTGTGGTTATATGTCTGGGTACACCTCTCTACCTCATAACTTCGTAACCAGGTGGCTGAAATCAGTACATTTTGAAAGCTGGGAGGACAGACTTCAAAAGTAATTAATTCTCCCCTGGTCTCCCAAAATTCATGAAAGTAGGCAGTGGGTATAGAAACTGATGCCCTACATGCCTCAGCAATATGAAAAACTGTAATTAAAATTGTATTGGAAAATTCCTGCAGGACAGACACCACCAGCCAGACTGTGGCCTGCCTCTGGCAGACAGCCTTGACACAGGCACTATAGGATGCTGCAGCTGATTCCCCAGGAAATTGAAGTTTAGCCTGCCAGCTTGGTCAGCTGTTTCTACTACTCACCAGTACCTGACGCAATCCAGCCAGCTGCTCTCAGCTGCTCAGCACTTCACTTGGCTGCACGTGCCCTCCAGACACGTCTGGAGTCCTTGTCACCACCTCCTGTCTCTGGTTCTTGCTGCTGGCCAGTCCGTTGAATTTGTTCCATCTCTCTGTGCTCTTCTCCTTGGCCCTTACCTGTAGTGCTGACTCCTTGCTCCTGATCAGCTTCTCCTCTTCCCCTCAAATCTGGTATACTTATGCCGCTCTGATTTGTTGACCTTTGCTCATATTCTAGCCATGTCATTTATTTTGCCTGCTCTAGGGCTTCTCTGAGTCCTGGGTATGACCTGCTTTGACCACAAAACTGGTTCTGACTCCATTGATTTCACCTGGCACCAACACCAGATGTGGCAAATCCATGCTCATAACCCACGTGTCATCTCCCAAGCACCCAGTTGCCCCCAGTCCCTCAAACATGGTGCTGAAGTGAGACTAACTGCGTACGCTTCATCTCAAAACTCATTCTGAGAGCTGGTATAGCCTAACCCAGTGTCAAAATTATAGCCTAACCCAGAAGTCAAAAGACTGCTGGAGGATGCTAAGGCCTGTGCAGTTCAGCTACAAATCACACATTTGCCCGAAAAGAGACTTCTGTACTTAGAGTCTCTGTGAATCTACTGCTGCTTTGCAGTAACAAACTTGCACAAGTGTGATTCACTTACCACTAATGGCACTGGAGTTGAACTGATAAAGGGAAACAAACACAACAGGAGGGACTTGAATGGCATGATCGAACTCCCTCAGGTTTCTGATTAATTTGCTCTGGAACCTAAGTAAACTACCAATTCCAGATTATACATAAATTATTAAAGTATTATGCAGTCACTTCAATAAATAAGTCCATGAGCAACCTAAAACACTCTTCAGGAAACAAACCAGTTTTCACTAGCCAGTTGCATTGCTGAGTATGCTGGAATATTTCTGCAGTACATTCCCAGCAACCAGTGTGTGTGTGTGTGTGTGTGTGTGTGTGAAATAAAACCAACTCTCATTCTAGGACTGTGCTGGATCTGTAATCATTTTCATGGCAGCAAATAAAAAGATCTTCTCTAACTAAACCATTCATGTCATCATGACACAAATCTAACAAATAGTCTATCTCCCTTAGCTCATCATCATATATTTTTTAAGACTGTCACTCATAATTTGCTGGAATTCATTTTGATTTGTTTTTAAAGGAAAGTAAGCTTAACACCGAAGTTTGCGTGCCTAAATTCCCAATTTTAGTCAGGATTTTCAGTTCCATCAAAGAGACAGAGCAGGCCAGTTTTAAACTGACGTTTGAGAACCTCTATCCTGCTTACATCAGAAAGATGTCAACTTTCAGGAAACAACGTGAAGAGAAACTGCAAAGCTCAACTCAGAATATTCTGCGTTTTTTTCCCCCCTATTGTACGTACCTTCATTTTCAGTATTGGCTGGAACAGAGTCAACACCAAAGGGATGCCATGGCTGGAGGTCATCTAGGCTGAACTCGCCATCCACTGGGAGAAGTTCAACCGTGGTCTTGGTTTCCGTCAATGAAGGCATGAGAGCATCGTTTCCATAGCTGATTCTGGGTTCGCTGATCATATTGGCCAAAACATCATCAGAATAGTTTTGCTCTTTCTGAAGTAATTCATCTGCAAGGGAATTTCAACGAAGAAATTATCTGAAAGAGCCCACATTTCTGAAGACCTGTTCCCAATGCTATTAAAGTAATAATTTACTGTTGGGAGATTCTGCTTTCTTATGATAAAGAAAAACAAATCCTTGGAATAATCAAAACTGTGTGATAAGCACTGCAGCTATGTAAGACATTTTTTGAGACATCAACCAGAATTGTTCAATACTGTTTCCTACCCGCATTACCACCATATAAGAGATCACAGGCCTGTGCTTCTAGGGGATTCTTTCCTCACCACTTTTAATGGAAGCACAAATCAATTCCCTCAACAAGCTCCCATAAGCCAGCATGTAAGAGGCCCACAGAAAAGAACGTCTTTGTTACTTCCCCTGCCTCTTAGATGTTCACTATTAAAGCTCATCAAGGCTTTTAGATCCCAGATCACCACAACAGTTACTGTATTAAACTGGGCATTACTATAACGCACTGAATAGGAAGAAACATTTGTTCTTTCACCATATGTAACTTTGCCAAAATATCAAAGTAATTATTTATTAAAAATATTAAGCAGTAATAGGCATCTATAGTCAAATTATTTTACAAGCAACCAGGTCCTAAAGCTGTTCAATATTACATAGGTTGGGGGTTTTGGACTTAAGCAAGGTGACAACAAATTACTTTTCAGATCCATCAGGTGCATAGAACAGACTGCCCAACTCAGTGTTAAAAACAAGCTTGGAGGTTGTGTGTGCTTCCTTATTCCAACTCCCTTCTCACAACATTTACCCACTCTTATCTCCCCCTTCA
Organism: Jacana jacana; assembly: GCA_013400555.1. NCBI lineage: Eukaryota > Metazoa > Chordata > Aves > Charadriiformes > Jacanidae > Jacana > Jacana jacana. The sequence goes on from VZTM01014220.1 coordinate 78,833, forward strand.
CTGCCTTTTTTTTTTGTATGAGTGCATGATTAGCTGCAAGTACTTTGAGGGAACTGGGTGCACAAGAGCGCGTTCACGTAAGCAAGCAATTGCAATGAAGAAGCTAAATATCTGCTACTAATGCACCAATGTAATCTGTATGCAGGTATTACAAAGCTACAAAGATCAGAATTGAAGACTAAAGGTTACATTACTAGAGTGCAAGTGCTTGCACACATATGACAGCTGATGATACAAAAGCTTTTATTCAGACTGGCTTCTTTTTTCACTTTGTTAAGGACCTCCTGACTGTCATTGCTTCACACCCACATCAGAAACCTGTAGCAGACCCTTTATGTCACTCTGTAGGGGCTGACTTTTTCCCAGTAGCATCAGTGAGAAAGGGCATCTAAATTTGCACATCAGAGCTTTAGACTCCTCAATAAAAATTTTGGAGTGTTACTTCCCCTCCCAATGGCGCACTGCACCGTAACCACCACAGAAGTGCACGGCACCCATGCAGCAGCTCTCAGTAAGGAACCCCACCAAGTCACAAGCGTTAGAGCTGGCACTACTTCAATGCCTTTATCAATGATGCTGTAAGTGGGGCTCTGCATTGTTAACACATCTTGTAAAGACCATCCTGAGATAGCTGAAGCAACTTTTCACCATGCTTATTACCACACCAAATTCCCAACAGCAAAACTTAAGCAAAAGGTTGTAATCCCAGCCCTAGGCTGAACATGCATCTTGAATCTTGTAGAATTATGTTTGAAAACGAATTTTCACATTTAAACAGTAGTTGTTTTAGTAGACAGCAAGCCTAATGTGTATAAAAATGTAATTCTGCAATTTAATTTATTACAATGAGTTACTAGGACAGGATAGAAAGCCTATGTAACACTGAATAGTTTTTCCGTTCATGTTCATTTTACTGAAAACAGTATTATTATTAAGATACCTAATAAATCTTCAGCATGAAAGGCAAGTCCACTTTTGTCTGTCCACTGCACTTATGCTAATCCTTTATCAAATTAAAGTGTCTCCTTGTATCAGAGGACAGACAAGTGAAGCACCTCAGTATTCTGAGCAGACATTGTATTACTTGACAGATGTTAATTTTCATTAGCTAGGAATGAAGACCCTACAACAAAAAAAGGAGCTGGATGTTAGTGTCCTCAGCAAGAAGTCTGGTGTCCAAGCACCTTGCAGGGAGTCACATGATACCAGCTGAGCATGTTACAACACCAAGTCATCACAGCCTCTTCGTGCATCCAAACCTCCTGCATGCAAAAAAACCATCCAGGAAACAGAAAGGTTTTGGGGTTCAGCTCCCCTTGTTCCCACTCTCCTCCCTGTCCCCGGACAATCATGTGGGGCAGCTGCAGCCCATGCAGCAGTGGCAGGGAGCAGTGCTGGGGTACTCTGCCCTAGTTGCCCCTTTTCTCCAAGTGGTGCCCATTCTCCTCAACTCTTGCTCGTTCCCTGCCATTGATGCACTCTGTGTTACCTGCAGATATCTCTTGGAAAGGGACAAATGGTGCACAGAGGGGCAGGAGCAGAGGAGGAAGGACCTGGCCTACAGTGGTGGCAAAGTGGCACTGGGGCTGGTACCAGGCTCAGGAGGAGGTTGTGGCTGGGCCCACCAGGGTGACAGCAAAGGGCACCCGACTGCCATCACGACACTGTGATCATATCCAAATCCCTTGAGGGTGGGAGAGATACATATACAAAGTCTCTCTGTCAATGCGACCCAACTGGGAGCACGTCGTCGCTGGCGCTTACAGGCTCTGTTGTCTCCCACTCAGTTGTGGTGCACAGCAGGGACATTAGCTGACCTGCACCATAGCTCAAGTGAGGCGGACAGATATTACAACCAGCAGATTATGATAACATCCATTTTACAAGCAGGGAAACAATGGCCAAAATGAATCAAGCCTGTCTGATGTGATGAATCAGAGACTTGAATGATAAGGAGAAATTGGAAGTGTCTGGCTTGGAAACTGCAGTGGAGTCCATCAGACTGAGGCAGCTGTGTCTGCACCGACTAAACGATTTGCAAACAATTGCTTCACTCGCTGAAACTGCCAGAAAGTTTGCCTTAGGATTTCCAGTTATCGACACTAGCTGGCAAAGTCCAAGATCAATTTTTCAGTATTGATGGCTAGTTGAATCATCAGTTACGCTAATGGAAAGCCGTATAGCCTTGCTGTTACCCATCAAATAGAGTATTCCCTCCCTTTTTCACAGTTGCCAACTCAATTCCCCCAATCTGCAAAAGGCAATTCCCTAAATAAGCAGGGAGTATGGACACAGCTGGAACCTAGGATGTGCATTCAAGACTGTTTCATGGGTTTTCTTTGTGTGCTGAATATCTTCATTATTAGGTGCTGAAAATAGAAAGATTCCAGGCTGCTCTTCAAAATTTCATATCCTGCCAAACCAACAGGATAAAACCCCTATGACAATCTTCCTATAATAAACTCTTTTGTTGATGTTGTTGCTTGGCTCACTATCTCATTATCTCCTTGTAGCGTTCTGCTAAGTCCTGCCATCAAGAAGAGTAAGGAGGATGTTGAAACTTTTTGCCCTTCTGAGACCATGTGCTCAAAAGCAACCATGACCTTGGGAAAAACCCATGGTCAGCTGGGACCTCAAACCTCTCAGCAGCTTTGGATTTGGTGTGAGGGTACACAATTGCTGCTTCCCCTTGAAGAAACTCCTCTTTTTTTTCAGAATGAGACACAGGCTCACTTCTGGTACTTCAGTAAAACACGTTGCAGACTTATCTCTAATGAAGTTTCACTCATTCTTGGGCTCGCTACCGGCATTTCCCCATGGGTCACTATTACTCAAAAACAACACTTCAAAAATTGAAGTGAAATATGTTTGCGGAGCTAGGTAAAAGCATAGTATCACTACAACCTATTTTCAAGACTTTTCTCTTATCCTGCAAAGAGATACATGGAGTCAAAAACAAAGAAGGAGCACAGGAAAAGAAATAAATATTATTATAAAAATCTTCTGGTGGATACTGAAATTTTAGAAGCCATTCATCCACAATGGCCCTAGACCACACTTTTACTTTGAAGGCTTTGCAAAGAGCGTTGCACCAGCAAAGATACCATGACAAATGCCAGCAGAGGTGATGGAGTCTTAGAGTGACAAAACCAGTGCTGTTTGTAACTTTATCTACTTGTTACTGGCATATACCATTTTTTCCAGTGGTGGGTTCTGGGGCACACCTACCCCAGCCCTTGACTGGCATAGATATAATGACAAAAATTTCACATGGAACAGCTCCATTTACTGCTCTGGAATGACATCAATCCATTAGTTACCTTTCAAATCATCATTTTTATTTAGTTAATTTAAAATTTCTGAAAGTAATTACACTAGTTATTTGTTACGTTCTCTTTTCAACAAGCGTATCTGCCAGAGGAAAAGCTATCACTATCACGTGCAAGACTTCTGAGTTCACTTGAAAAGCAGTTTTAAAATGGGCAAATGTAATTTCTGAAAGTTCTATAAAGCAATGTAAGTGCAACAAAGTGCACCCAAAACTGCCTCTTCTAAACAATAATTTAGACACCATCAAATTACATGCCACAGTTTTGACCCAACACCAAACCTCCTCTGTAAAATGACATCTACGTGATAGAATATATATTGATTCAACAAATACATGTTTGTGAACCAGCTCAAAGAAACTGGTAGAAATGCAGAGTCCTATCACCTCGTATTTATCACCTTATCAGTCACCATTCAGTCTGAACTGAAAATATGTTTTTCCCAAAGTTATGGTTGATTGTGAGCATGTGCTTTCAAAATGACAAAAATAAAGTGTCAGCAACTCCTTATTCTTTTTAATGGCAGAAATTACAGAGTCATAGTGATTGCTTCATTTGCACATGCACACATATTATACCACTTTAAAGACTGCTTAAATAATGCAGATGTTTTATGCCACAATTCGGATTCACTAAGGATATGTACACAATCATTTATCATAGTGCATAGGATAAGAGGTAACATGTTTAGATGCAGTTTTCAGTTGTATACCTACTTTACAGTCCAATCTGTCATAGTTAATAATCTGGAAAATGGCAAATATCTGCAAACTGGTAAATATGAAAAAAAGGCCTGCTTAAAGGATTTGCTTTGGCAAATACTTTAAAACAAAGCAAAACCATGGCATTATTTACCTGTTCATTTGCGCTTATATTAGAGCTCTTACATAAACTTACAGTGTACGTGTAACTCACAGTTAGGGTAGTAGCACTTCCACAAACTTGCAAAGGAACAGACTTATTTCACATTCAGAAGGTACATGTATTTCCCCCCCCCAGTCATTTCTACTAAAACGTACCTTAAATAGAGATTTATGTAGGGAACCCCCAAATACAAAGTATTAGTAGCACAAGTAAGGGTTTTAGAGAGGTAGCACTTACGGTTCAAAAGGCTTTCCTGTACCTGTGATAAATAACAATTCTACAGAGTCAGAAAGGTAGTTAAGGCAGTTGTGTATCCTGTGGCTTTCATACATGTAACTTACTGCATCAAATAGGAGTTCCTCCCCTGAGGTGAAAGGAGAGAATATACCAGAAAATACCATGGGTATTTCCTCCAGCCTCTGCCCAAGTCAGAGGGAATTTCAAGTCAGTGCTTAGATTTAATCACACTGAAGTCTGCACCTAACCACAAAGAGTTAAGCTCCACTGAATTTCGAGCGTATTGTTACTCTAAGGTGTTTTGCTGAAAGAAGCATTTTAAGATTATAATGTTACATACTACTAGATGTCATAATTATAATATTATCAAACTGCAAAACATAATTACGTGGTATTCAGTGCTGAACTAATTCATTTGCATAGCACAAGTCAAATATAATTTAGAAAGCAACTCTGGGTAAGAACTTTATTGGAAGCGACCTGCCTACTGGAAGGTGTGAGAGTGGCTTTGCTGTGTGCACGCTTTGAAGATGAAAGAGCGATACGCTAGATCATTACTGTGAAATACTGGAAATGAGCCGAACCTGCAATGCTCTGATCCATACTGACAGAGAAACGTGACCACCCTTTCAGATTCAAGCTTCTTCTCCTGTTGAGCCTGTGAAATTACACCACAGGTTATCTTATCTGGAAATTTTACAGTGCAGTATGTCTCTCTCTCAGGGTTAAACTGAGACTGAAAGAGCAAGAACCATGGAAAACAGTATTTCATAGTTCTTATTTTCTGTCCTTTAGAGACATCACCACTAGGGCAAGAGCAAGTAGCAGAAGCAGTTTTTCAGATTTCATAAATTTCTTATGTGCATGAAAAACTTGTTCAATAAGGTGAAAAGACTATGCCCTTTTCGAGTTCTCAGAAAATGAATGCTTAAGCTATTATGAAACAGTTGAGCTAAGAAATTTTCCTTAGAAGAGAATAACCACTCCATAGTCTAAGAACCAAACTCCTGAAGAAATACACCCCTGAAGTTAATAGCTGCAATATTTAGAACCATACTAAAAAGAACATGCTTCTAACATGATTAAAAAAATAAATCACAACTTCAGCACTTTTGTTTCTTTTCAATTTCTTACTTCTTCTGCTCTTTCAGCACATGCACTTCAGTATTTCCCAAATCACATCACAAAAAACAACCCAAGTGCGTCTCCTCCTGTAAACAGGTACATGTAATAATGTTTTAGTTAATTTGCCTTGCAGACTGCTTCACTTAAATTATAAAATACCCCAAAATATTTAACTCAGATACAGGGAAATTGTCCTTTTACTGGTAGTTCATGTTATTACAGCTTTCTGGTAGTAAACAGTATTCAAAGCTTGAGAAAGCTTGCAAGACTCAATTCAGTAAAATATTAATTACCACGTAATGATTAATTTTTATTAATATGACCTACGTGTCTTTTTCATTAGGAATGGACTTCAGCAATTGCAGAGAGCTTTGAGCAAAGGTTTGTGAGAATTTCCACATCACTTCATGAAAGAACCAGAATCATCCTCTCCCATTTTCACAGCCTGCTATGAAACTCAAGGTCTTGAAATTTTTGCCTAATTTTGTAAGAAGGGTGCTATGACGCTCTTTACCTTCGCTGAAAGAATACTATAATTACTACAGACCCTTAGCTACTTGACGGGTACATAAATTAGTTATTAACTAAAATTAAATATCAATATATGGCTATAGATGTGTACATATATACAATTTTTTTTAATATTTAACCAGTCATCTAATTAGAGACTGCATTTCCCCTTCAGTTAAAAGCAGAGTATTACAGAAAGTTCATGGGATAAACTAAGTCCAAAACCATGAGCTTGTGTTATTTCTGAAAAAGAGTTACTAAATAGAAATTACAGACCCTGCTCTGCTGTTTCACAACTTCAAGCCTTTTTGTCTATTTCTGTTATCTACTTCCCGTCCTGTCACCTCTTTCTCATTCAATTTGGTTACGATAATAATGCCGTCTCAGAAAAAATAATTCTCTATTCACAGCCTCAAACGCTCTGTATTAAAATGCAGAGAAATCCCACTCCCACGTTACGGCACTCTTCTGGGTAAAAATTCTGAATGAAACATAGCTTTTTGTACTAGTATGTGCAAAGTTCCTCTTCAGTAAGACGATGGCAACCTAACATCAAGGTAGACAAGGAAATATTAAAAAGCACTTGGGGAAAAAATGGAATTGAAACTCTATACTGCAATCAAGAACATACCTCGTGTATCACCATCCTGATCTACATAAGGCAGTGACAAATTCCCCAGGTTTAAATTTAACTCCACATTTAATTCCAAATTAACATATCATTAAGTGCCCCAAAATAGGCTGAGGAGTCTAAATTCAAACAAATAAACAGCCCCCCGAATTGTCACTGATATTTCTGCCAGATCAATCAGCATTCATTATTCCCCCTCAGACTTCTGTTAAGTAGAAAAAGCCAAGTACATTTCCATCCCAAGTAAGTAGGTTATTAGGCTTGTAAGTGTAACTGCCCTGCAAAAAAGAATTTATAGGAAAAAAATGCAATGGATTTTTATTATCTTATTTTCTGAAAATGATTATCTACTTATCTTTATTTATGAATTATTTATTGGTTTTATCTACTGATAAAAATGATCCGACTTATTTGCCAACCTTACAATACACAGTCAAACTCAAAACTGCAGTAGAACCTAAAACTGTAGCACTTTATAACACCTGAGAGAAGTCAGTTACCCAACATTTTCTATAAATACTTCTAGAGGTCAGAGCACAAATCCTACAAAAATTTTTGATTTGTACTGAACTCAGAGGCAGCTGAGGAATCATTAGGTAATCCATAAAAATATATAAATCTGAAGATTAATGTCTTGCATCTGATTCTTGGTCAAAAGAGAGCAGTTTCGATTTGACTCACTTATAATAGTTTAAATTAGAATTCATCAAAACCAAATTGTGCATCTGCTCTAGATAATATATATTTTGCCTATTTATTAACTGCAGTTTTAGCTTCTGATAGGCTAAATGTATCCTGGGTTGCCTGAGTTTTCTAAAGAGATGCATAGATTAAATTTAACAGGATATGGCCTGTTCTGATAGTTCTAATGCCATTTTTCATATGCATGATCTAATAGCGGGAAGCAGAACAGTAAAAGGACTGGAACCCAGCCTAGGTAGCAGGATTCAGGAAAATGTATTTTTCAATTAAATTGCACATGAGAATCTCACAGCAGGAGAAAGCTGCGCTGATGAAAGATTGCTTCATTTGTAACCCTGTGTGCATGTGAACTGAGTGTTAGGGGATTACTGAAATATTTCCATCAAACCAGCCATTCTGTAAGGTCAGGTATCCTCAGTGATTCATTTTCTTTTGTATCCCAATAGTAAGAGCTCAGCCAGGAAGATACTCTTGGCCATAATAAGCACCTGTGAATGTTCACTCTGCCTGTCTGAAGAGAAAGTTACGCTCGAGTAAAGCAAAACCTAGTACATCATTTGCACTAGAGGCATACTTAGCCCTTCCCCTCAGGATACTTGCCCACAGTTAAGCATTTCAGACTTCAGTGTTTGAATTCCCCTTCCTAACAATTCCAAAGTCTGTAATTATTCTCAGAAGGTCCTGGTTTTCAGCACTAATACCTAGATGATGAGACTGGATTTCCTTAAAGGTGCAAGTGAGACAGAACAGAGGTTTCAAAACCAGAGTAAAAATATTTTCTTAATAAAATTCGTATGACCTTTTTATTCTGATGACATTTCTGAAAAGCTGATGCAAAGCAAAATGTCCCCTGTCTTTCCCTGATTAGATGGCCACCTCAATCCAGAGTCATGTGAAGCTGCTTATCCTTTTCACAGTATCTTTAAGATCTGGAGGAAGCCGGCTCTTTTACAGACTAAAGACATGTTCACAATATTTATGAGATTAAAAGAGGGCTTGTGCACACAAGAAATCAGGATTCGTGTCTTTTCTGAAGAAGATTAGTGCCGATGACAAGACACAATAGACCATTTAGCTATAAAAGATGGGGAGGATATAGTATGCTACTAATGAAAGCATTTGAGAACATCAATGTCAGTGAAGTGCATTTATATCTATTTTAATCATCTACTATTCTCTGCCTAATTTTCTAGGACAGTTAAATAATCTGGAGAGAAACTAAGAGATGCTTAGAGGAGGAAAACATTGGATCTATTTCCAGGATCTTTTTCCTTCTCTCCTAAGCTGCAGCAAAGGGCATATTTTAATAGCAGACAGAGCTGAGTCTCCAACCTGGAGAAGTAACTGAGATTTTCCAGTTCTTCCCAGCTCCTGAATGGCATGTGGAATTTACAAAACCTCAGCAACACGTAACTGTCAGGCCAGTGGGCAACTAGCATTGCCTAAAGAAACATAACACACTAAGGGGGGGACAGTTAGTTATTTCAACTGGAAGTGCAAAGTCCTGAACCTGGAGAACAGACAGCCCCATGCACCAATATAAGCTGGGGGCTGAGCAGCTGAAAATCAGCTCAGCAGAAAAGAACCTGGGGATCCTGGTGGACACCAAGTTGAACATGAGCCACACATGTGCCCTTCCTGCAAAGAAAAGGTATCCTGGGTTGCATTAGGCAGAGCATTGCTAGAAGGTCAAGCAAGGTGATCTTTCTCCTGTACTCAGCACTTATGAGGCCATACCTGCAGTGCTGTGTCCAGTTCTGGGCTCCCCAGTAGAAAAGATAGGTGGACACACTGAAGAGGCTCCAATGAAAAGCCACAAAGATGATGAAGGGATAGGAGCATCTCTCCTGTGAGGAAAGGCTGAGAAAGCTTGGGACTGTTCAGCCTGAAGAAGAGAAGGCTCAGAGGCATCCTATCAAGCTATATAAATAGCTGAAGGAAGAGTGTAAAGAGGATGGAGCTGAGCTCTTTTCAGTGGTGCCCAGTGAGAAACTAGAGGCAATGGGCACAAACTGAAGCACAGGAGGTCCACTCTCTGAACATCAAGAAACTCTCTTTTACTGTCAGGGTGACTAACACTGACAAATGGCTCTGGGTGGCCCTGCTTGAGTAGGGGGCTTGGAACTAAACAATCTCCAGAGGTCCCTTCTAGCCCCAGTCATTCTGTGATTCTGTGACATCAGTTGGTTCACCACATAAACAGAATACATCACCTTGCTCCAAACAAATAGCTCAATGGTATCTTACTGAGCTATTTATGGCATTTAAATAATTATTAAAATATTTTATAGAAATAACAAAGTTGCAAAACTGGTAGCTTAGTAAAGACCATAAGCTTGTGATGATTGAAAAAAAAAAAAAAAGCTGAAGTGTGTGGGTGTGCACACATATATTTATATACATCTGTATGTAAACTAGTCAAATGTTTTAAAAACTCGTGTCCTTTGACGGAAGAGATCTTAATTGCTTATCAGACAGTACACTTGGGCCATACCATGTTAGTCTTTATGTATACAACAACTACCTAAATGCTGTGTAAAGCTTAACACAGAATTAATTCGCTTTTGTGGGAGAACTCTTGGCTATTTTTAAACCACTGACCCAGCAATATATTTCTTGTGAGAGTTCTAACAAATCGTGTATTCAGCTGAATGCTATAAGATTTCAAGGGAGAATATTAAAGGTAAATAACCACTTCACAGAAAATTCAAGTTTCCTTTGGAAAGGTAAGGTGTGCAAATATGTGCAAAAATGTCTTCTACAGGGAGAAGACACAGGCAGTTACTGCTGCAAGTCACTCTAGGGTACCTGTGCAAATATATTCTCTGAAGCCTCCTTTTGTCTGCTTGTTCCAGCTGCGTTATTCTTCTGGGCAAAGTGAACTGAGCAGGAAGAACACTAAGCCTGTATGACACAGCACAGACACACTAAACGGTCTCTTGAAAACCAGAAGGTAGTTTTTACAGTACCTTAGGGTAAGACCTGCACATAATCAAACTACTTCCAGAAAACCTGCCTAAAGTTTGCTAAGAAATTTCTGTATGCTGTAGATATACCCATCAAAACTAAACGGAAGAGCTGCTGCCATGGAAAAATGTGCTGGTTTTAAAGAAACAAAGGTGGAAATTCAACACATGATTTGGCAAGATGACATTTCCTTGTATCCGAAATTGAAGGCTCTCCCTCTCAAGTACTAGCCAAGTGCCGGGTCAATTTAATTGACCTCCAAAACAGGCAGAAAGTATAAAACTTCACAGGCATTGTCCAACCTTCCTTACCTACAAATATTTAGAACTACTGCAACTACAGTAGTTCTACAAATACAGTTCACACTGGATTTCTGGCTGTTTATTTTACCCCAGGTTCAACTCCGTTTGACTCCTTTAAAAAAGAGAAAAAGAAATACTAACTGGAAAGTATGGATAACCAAAAACAGAGGAACTGTTTTTCTTCAGGACGAACATCTTTAGTTTCCCAGTCATCAGCATACTTCTCCGCACAGAAGGTGTCTGTATTTCCAACCAAGAGGACATCTCCAGTGCCTGTTCTCAAGAACAGCCAAAAAAACAGGCTTATGCTAGGCAAGTCATGAAGTAGAACAACACAGTACATGAGGACGACTGAGACGTTTGTTACCAAAACATACTCTGATGTGAGCTACAGTGCTACTACAGACAGGCCCAGGAGGATTTACACGGACTGGATTAAGCAGGTATGTCAACTGGTGCAAAACCCAACTGTCCTGAGGATGAGTACCACCGATGACAGTATCTCACCTTTCTCTATGCCACTTCACTGAACTTGGTCTGTCCAGTAAAGATTAATCCCGGAGTGCTTATTCATTTACCCATGCTTCAATATCCCAGCTTTCCTTCCCCAGAAAAACAAAAAGGCATTATAACCACTCTGACACGTGATCTCAACTGCACAAAGCAATTGCTGCCAGTACTTTTGCCTCTATTCTAAGAAGATGAGTAGAACTGCTTCCCCTGAAGCAGACTAGAATTGCCACCTCCTTGACCAACAATGAACTCCATTAACTATACTGTTCTCTAAATCCCATTCCAATACCCTTGGTAACCTTACAACATCATTTTAACATGCTGTTGATACATGTAATGTATACCAACTTCCGTTTATTATTCTGATACCACAAAATGGCAACCCAGCTTCAAGTAAAGGCACAAAAATTCTAGAGCATCACTTCATGATTTTGAATACTTTTGGACGGTAGAATTCTTCCTTTCAGCTAAATGTCCTCTCCCTCTACTCTGTCCTGGTGAGGCCCCATCTGGAGTACTGTTTCCATTTCTGGGCTCCCAAGTTCAAGGACAGGGAACTGCTGGAAAGGGTACAGCAAAGAGCTACAAAGGTGATTAGGGGCCTAGAACACCTCTCTCATGAGAAAAGTGTGAGGGACCTGGGCTTTTTTAGTCTAGAGAAGATTGAAGGGGGTGAATCTGATCAACGCCTATAAATACTTAAAGGGTGGGTTGTCTAGAGGTGGTGGGCTCTGTCTCTGGGGTCATTCTAAACCTGCCTGGATGTGTTCCTGTGCAACCTGCTCTAGGTGGACCTCCTCTGGCAGGGGGGTTGGATTAGATGGTTTCCAGAGGTCCCCTCCAACCCCATATCATTCTATGACCTTAAGACAGAAAGTACAAGAAAGAGTGACAGAAAAACAAGACACTGAGGAATCCCATTGCAGTCTGAAAGACATTACTATTTACATGTTAAAACCCACACATTTTAAGGGAGAGGATGAAGATCACAAGAAATGGCACCAAACAGGACAGACACAGAATTTTCTTTTGCAAAGCCCCCAAAGATATGCTTTGGTTTTGAGATATAAATCTCCAAACCACAACTGCTGTCGTTTTGGACTGTCAGCCTGTGGGGCAAGCAACTAATGCTCTCAAAACTTCTGAAGAAGGATACCACAGAATGAATGGAGAACAGCATCCTAATTCAACTCGGGGGGGGGGAATTAGCAGCTAGAAACAAGAAATCAACAATTAGTCTTATAAATGCTGAAGGATCAGAATCAGCTGAGGTGGAGCTAACTTTGCCCCTCCACAGATGCAGACTAACGCGTACAGGGATCTAACGGTTAAAAAGGAAGGGTGAAAAGAAAGCAAGTCTTCATATGCCTTTAATCTGCAGCTTGCCCTATATTTAGAGCTTTTCCTAAAAATACTTAAAAATATCGTCACAGGAAGTTGTGAACAAAATGTCAAGAGGCAAATCTCTCTTGCTCAATTTTTTTTATGCTAAGACAGAGCACACAAATACTTGAAAAAGCACACGATCCACAGCACACCATGTGCATCTGAATGCAAGCAATGATCCAAACTGATGATCCATTTGTCCTCTCTCCCATCTATATCATGTGAGTGTGGCACCCAGAGCATGTTGCAGAACAACAGGAAAGGCACAGTGGAAAGAATAATAAAATAACAATAGCTTGATTTTGTTTGTCAAGGGACAGATGAAATCATATTCTTTTAGTGATGGCTCATACCAATGTTTCAGAGAGTGTAGTTACAATACTGCTGTGGTAGGCGGTGCTGAATTTTTCATCAGTGGTGGGCTAGAAAACATGGAGCTGAGGACATCAGTTTGGAAACAGAGCAGCAAAGACAAAATTAAAAATTCAGCCCACTGCCTGCCCATTTGACTGATGTGCAAAGCTCTGACGCAGCTTCTGATTCAGAAGCTGTGCCTGCTGTGCCACTCCCAGCAATAAGTTGCCTTTTACATACATGGATAAGCAGTCTAATCAAATAAGGATTTAAAGCAGGATGTTCTCAAAGGAACTGCTGATTTCTCTTAAAGCTTGCCATTACTCTCTCTGAGCTTTTGTACATATTAAATACTATATGAGATTTATCAGAGGGAAAAGGTGAGTACAAACACCAAGGTAACCAAGTAATCTGCTCACCCAGAGTGTGCAATAAATACATCTTCTCAGGTTTTTGTGCATGGGCCATACTTCTGCCTGTGAAAAACACCACTTATCACCAAGAACTACATCAGTTGCTGAGACCTGGTTTCTAGCACATCTGCATCACTGCACCCAGAGAAATCATTTGCAGACAGAATGCCAAATGGTCTCCGACAGAAATGACGTGTTTATGCTTCCCAAGCTTTGTCCTGACAGTCATGGACACCCAGACCTTTTCTGCACCTCTTACACTGATCCTCTTTTTCCTCACCCCAACATGAGTGAAAGAAAGACAGCAGTATTCCTCCTTACACATCTGGAATTTGCTGCTGTCACCCTAATGGGCTGTTTGTACACTACATATTGGTCAACTGCTAGGAAAAAATATCGTCACTTCATGTAAGTGCTGCTGGTCTTCTTACATATCTATACACTCAAATCGAGACATCTTCTGTTTAAGCCAACAGACATCTACTGGTGATGAACACCTGCAGATAAAGACTACAACTCTCTTAAATTTTACCATAACTTCCTGCCACCATCCCTGCTGGAGTTCTGAAAATAATCAGAAGTTTTAAAAGGCTGCTTTTAGCATAGAAGCTAGATTTCATGTTTTGGATTCTGCACCTTGAAACCATGGCTGTAAACCCACTTTTTGCGGTAGGAACTTCAAAGATATCCTGCACTTTTACAGAAACTTCCAGTGTCCAACTGCTGGACTATGATTAGTCTGATCACCACGCATTAACTAAAAATCTTCAGATTGTGGAAGAAAACGTTCTCTATGCAGCTGCTATGCTCCAGGAGTAACTCTAGATTCTGTTTCATGTAATTAAAATTCATTGCTCAGCATAAAGACTTCAAAAATAATAAGTGTGCACCTTATCCTTCAGGCACATACTTTCTAATGACAGAACACCACCTATTTTCTCATGGATGAACCTTTGGTAGTGGACTGTCAGTAAGACATAAGGGAAATGTTAATGTATTCGTAGTTTAGTTTCTCCAAGAATAATTAAATCCCAAGACCTGAGATTCAAATTTGTCAAGAGCTAATAATGGAGAAACTGTGCAAAATAGGGCATAATATTTCTAGCAATGAGAAAATCTAGTAAAAACCATCACCTTATTAGATATTAGAGGAATTAAACCCATGCTACAAATTCAAAGGAAACTGGATCTCATTTATTTTACTGCTCACAGAACTATTTCTTCAATTTAGGGAAAAATCTATTTTTGTCAGAGCTGCACCTTCTAAAGCAAAGATTATTCATTCCTTAAGGTGAAAGCTGTTTGTGCAGAACTCTGCAATAAAGTGTAGGAACTAGAAACCAAAAATATAATGAACAAAAAACCCTAAACTAAAACGTTAGCCATCTAACTTGCATCCCAGCCTAAGAGAAGTACTACTTTCAATTATGCTTCCTTACATGTAATTTACTATTCAGACACCGTGTGTGTGAGATGTTCTCACCTAAGTTATTTTTCAACTTTTCCACTGACTCAGACTTTTAAAGTCACTGGTTCTAACAAAAGGTATTTAATGAAACATTTGTCTGTTTTAATGAGAGTTGTAATGTTTCCTGGGAATGCTACATGATGCAATTTTATTAGTATTTTACTTCTCCACAGATCTGCAGCTGTACTAGATTTCGTTCTCCATGGGGTTTTTTTTGGAAGAGTATATCAGAACAGAATTTGAAACAGATTGATCAGTGCTCAAAGCCACAAGAATACTGTCTCCTTTAACAGATGGAAATGACTTCAAAAAACTTTCATTAAAACCAGTATGCAAAACCAAGTACACAGCAATGTTATCAACAAGAAGCATGTTGATACTGAAAGAGAACAGGCTTTCTTTCCTTACTTAGAACAGTTTTATGTAGTTCAGCCCAGATCTCATGGCGTCGTCTTTCATTTTTGCTGACTGGTGACTCCCAGTATGAGAACGTATTTTTCATGGCTTTAAATGCTGCAATGCTTTGAAGAATTTTTAGTATACCCAAAACTCAAGGTAGTGAAAAAGTACTCAGAGACTGTGACAGACTTTTTAAGACATCTCAGTTTCTCTCATCTTATTGCAAAATAATATCCTACTACTTTCAGGCTTCCCCCCCCCCAAAAAAAAAAAAATTAGTATTACATTTGAGATTAGGAGTCAGATTTTTGTAAACCACTTAACAGTTAATAGACTTTTGCTCCCATGTCACTTCAAAGCCTCTGAAATTCCCATTCTATTTCAGTATTTAGGAGGGAAAAGAAAATTTGGAAGAATGCCCTCGCCAGCAAGCATTAATACTACCAAGAATAGAAGGAATTAAAACTTCAAGCAAAAAACCCCAGGGAATTATAGCTGGTGCAAAAAGAAAACAAACTGGGTATCTTGAAGACCTAACAGTGTCAACATCCCCTTTGCTACAGAAATTATACACTTTCAAGTGATCTATAAGGCGTTGGGTTCCCCCTCCTCCAATGACTGCCTAACACTACAGACTGAGACTGTTGATGGTGCCTTGTAATTGTGTAATACAGAAAGTACATGCTGCAAGATAATCATTAACTCAAGTATCTTTTTGTTTCTTCCTAACCCCTTCCCCAGCTTCCTGATCTCATCCCCAGCCCTCTCAAGCTACCTCAAAAGTAGAAGCACATCTTCCTAATGTGTGCTCTGAGCAAATGAATCCACAATCCACTGCTACTCCTTGTTTATCCCCTCCCTGTGTCCTAACTGCATCCTGTTCCTTACCACAATGACACGCCTCTCTCCCTTGTGTTTTAAAGAAACCAATCATTTATTTAGACAGCTTAAGTTTGTTATTTGTGAAACTAAACTATTAACCGCCCTTTGGCATGAGTATTACATCATGCTAAAATAAGCTCTTCTAAGGACAATGACTGCCCCATCTCTGGCCTTTGCCAGACCATGGCATTATTTTGGCTGATCCATGCCCGACCATAGGTTATTTTTCTTAAAGAAGCAGATTAGCAATACAATGTCTAGAGCCATAGCTGAAATCAATGTAGGCTAATATTGCCCTGCTGCAAGAGCACCACGCAGCAGTCGAGTGCTGCGATGGGGAGATCTCTAGGCTGCAGCAATGCCAAGCCAAGAGCAGGAACCTGAACATGAAGAAATACCATTCTCCCTCTCAGGTACACTGTGTGACAGCACTCAAGGAAGATGCAAACATGGGACTGTTGCTACGTGACTAGTTCACAGCCCAGCCTGTTCACTGGAAAAAATGGGAAGAAAGGAGATACCCATTCGACCAATTAATCAAGAACTACATGCCTGACCAGTAAAATACTTCCAAGTTGTACTTTGCAACTTCCAGTCGATACTTGACACTTTTCTCAGATGGTTGGATCTACAAGTAATTTTTTAGCTGGGGGATCTCCAATATGTCTACATCAGATAATTTAAATACTTATCACATAAATTAACCATCCAAACCCAGGAAGGATTTGTTAGATGTCACTGTCAATAGCTGCTTCCATATAGAATAGACTCTCCAAATGTGAACTAAGATATTTCAGGGAAAACCTTTACAACAATATGATGATGCTACTGCATGGATTATATAGGACTTGTCTACAAACTATTCATAATTATTTAATTTATAATTTAAGAACATTGGCAAGTTTACTCTCCTATTTTTCAGCTAGAAGATTGTATCAATAGGAGTAAGATGCTGTATTTTAGCTTTTGGTGGTAACTTCTCATCACAGAAATATTTCCCTTTTTCTACATTAATAGTTTGCATACCAACTTCATCCTGGATCTCCTCTGCCACAGCAGGCACATTGTAGAGGAAGGAGAGAGACTGGTTCATGCGTTCATATATCACACGTAGATGCGTCATAACCTGTGGAAATAAAAGTATTTTAAGGAAGGAAAGGCTATGCTAATTTGACATTATCACAAATGTTACAGGTTACAGAGAGCAAGACAGTTTTCACTTGTGCCTGATACAAGATTTCAGTACGCTCTATGCACTGAAACTGTCAAATCTACTGCAAAATTCACCTCTCCTATAGCTGCTACCAAAATAGTGTTCTAGATGCTCTTCCCTAGCAACTAACTGAAATATCATGGGAATGCAGCTATTTGAAGTAGGGGGTTACATTTGCTGTGGGACAGAGCATGTACACAAGCAGCAATTGTGGCAGAAAACCACAGCCTCATTTACCCTTCAATAATGTTTACATTTGCCCACACCTGTAAATTTTGACGTAACATACAAGCCGAGTGAGGCACAGTGATTGTTGAATCAAAATGTTTCAGCTGTTTGGTTATTTTTCCTGTTTTTGTCTTTATTACAAAAAGAAACATAGCTCTGAAAAAAGCTCCAATGTTCTTAGTAAAAACGTTTGCAAGCATTTTCAGCTGAAACCAAAAATATTTCCACCCAGAAGCTGTGTCACAGCATCCCAGGATATATGCTCCCCCCAAGGTACTCTCCACAAGTATCACCTCTCTTCAGCAGAAAGGGAAATTGAGGCACATCTTAGAAGACTGACAGGGCAATTAGGCCTAAAGAGGAAAATGGCTTGCAGAGATTAATTTCAGTGAAGAAAAATGGTATCATTTCTTATTGAAATACAGTATTTATGCCTTTGAAAAAAATTGTTTTCCATTTTCCACTGAAAAAAAATCCCCATTAGATCCTTGAGCCTGCATTCCCCCAACCTTCTGACCATAGAATCATATAGGTTGGAAAAGACCCTTGGGATCATTAAGTCCAACCATCAGCCCCCACTTTACAAAGTTCTTCTCTACACCATATCCCCCAACGCCACATCAAAACAACTCTTAAATACATTCAGGGATAGAGACTCCAACACTTCCCTGGGCAGCCTGTTCCAGTGACTGACCACTCTTTCTGTGAAAAATTCTGTCCTAATGTTCAGCCTAAACCTGCTCTGCTGTAGCTTGAAGCCATTCCTTCTCATTCTACAGCTAATTATCTGTGAGAAGAAACCAGCACCAACCTCTACAATGTCCTTTTGAGTACTTGTAGAGAGTGATAAGGTCTCCCCTCAGCCTCCCTTTCCTCAAACTAAACAGTCCCGGCTCCTTCTATTGCTCCTTCTAAGATTTATGCCCCAGGCCCTTCACCAGCTTCGTTGCCCTCCTCTGTACTTGCTCTAGCACCTCAAGACCTCTCTTGTGCTGAGGTGCCCAGAACTGGACACAATACTCAAGGTGTGGCCTCACCAGTGCTGAGGACAGGGGGACAATCACCTCCCTGCTTCTGATGGTCACACTATTTCTAATACAAGCCAGGATGCCATTGGCTTTCTTGGCCACCCGGGCACACTGCTGGCTCATGTTCAGCTGCTTGTCAACTAGAACCCCCAGGTCCTTTTCTGCCAGGCAACTCCAGCCACACTTCCCCAAGCCTGTAGCGATGCATGGGGTTGTTGTGGCCCAAATGCAGGACCTGGCACTTGGCCTTGTTGAAGCTTGTACCATTAAGGCCCATTGATCCAATCTATCCGAGTCCCTCTGTATGGCTTCCCTGTCCTCATGCAGATCAACACTTCGCTTAACTTGGTGTCATCTGCAAACTTACTGATGAAACACTCTACATCCTTGTTGAGATCATCAACAAAGACATTGAACAGAAATGACCCCAACACTGAGCCCTGAGGAACACCACTTGTGATGACCAATTTGAGAAGTAAAGATACTGTCAAAATACTCATTCCCATGAGCATACACTAAGCAACACACTGCACTTCTTATATCTAAATGTCAGCTTCCAGTCTTCACCTGTACTGCCACACAATCTGTGTAGTCTGCAAAATTTCACTGCTTGCTGTTATCAAATACCCCAGTATTTTAGAAACTAAAACCTCATGTTAGATGCAAAACCACTTGCTTTAATACTAAAGACAAGGAAAAGACAACTGCCACTACACTAGACTGCTATAAGTGTGCATTTCTAACTCTAAAAATTTCAAGACAGCATGATCTCATTGTACAAGTCTGGCTGGAATAGATCTTTGAAAAGGCTAATAAGCAAACTTTGCTATCAGGGAGGTGGATGGTCTTGATATGGCTTTTAGTGATGGCACTCAGTTCAAAAACCATGGCTGGAACAAAGCTTCCCATTGCATCCTGCAGAGGGAACAGCAGAAGATTCTGCAGATTACAGCACACATTTTTACAGCTTATACACTGTGCCTACAATTTTATAATTTTAATTGCCATTGTGAAAGCCAGCTACATCTTCATCTATTTTTTTTTCTATCTCACCCTCCATGATTTACAAAGGGAACATAAAAGCTATTCCAAAACATACACACTGAGGACTGCAGTAACATTCAGCAGTTAAAATGCCATGAACTACAGTGCCTATTTGCAAAGAACATGTTAAACTTGAATGCATCACAGTAATCACATTTATGGACACCATAAGTACCTCTGCAATGACTATAGAAAGGCTGGTTGAAGGCTATGCCACTTCTGGTTCTGCCACTTCAGCTGAGGGAAGCATAATGCGTGTGGTGGCTAAATCTACTACTGACATTTTCTCAGAGCTATTACTTACCAAAGCACTAATAAAGGCTTTGGGCATTAAAGCTATGGAGGGCTCCTCGGGAAATGCCCACGACTGCCTGATGTCTGGATAGACAGAAAAACTGCTTTGAAGTTTGTTTCAGAAGACAAATTATACCCACCCTACTCCTTTGTCACTTTGCCTTAATCTTCTGCTGGAAAGCAGATTATTTTTCAGCGCATCCAAAGCTGTCCACAGAAGGGAGTTAGGTATTTTTTTACAAAATAAGTTGGCAGAAACTTCACAACAGTTACAAACTAACACAACATCATTAACCCTCAGTGGAGATTACCTGAGATCTGATTTGGGCAGCTTTCTTTGGGTCTACCATGCGGACATGTTCGAAGTGTTTGAGAGTATGTTGTCTGTCTTTCTGCTCAGCACGTACATACTTCTTCAACATGTTGAATACATGACGAGGCTACAGGGAAGAAATAGAGAGAAAAAACAAACTAGTTTAGAACAACACACATTTTTTGTTCCTTGCACTGGAGGTGCACCCCCAATCACAAGCACTTGGCCAGCTGGAGCCTACAGCTATCTTCTGAAAAGAGGTCTTGCTACTATAAGGAACATGCCCTTACTCAAACATTTGGCAGGACACACCATTGAACAGAAGCTGTAGGTAGTAGATACAGTCCCTGGGGATTTCCTCCTTGACCATAAGAGGAAGTTTGGCGGTTGCATCTCCTTGTCTAACTGCTATAGTATTGCCCAAAAAAGACAGCAAGTGACACCTTAGCATGTTAATGTACACTCAGCATCAATTTGCTTTGGGCTTTGCTTCCATTCTCTTCATCTGACTACACTTCTCCTCTCCCTCAAATCCACGATCCAAGCTCACAGTTTTGCAACCTCTACCACCACCAGGCAAATCCTTCCCAGAAGATCCCCTGAAACCTGGACTCCATCGGAAGCATTTAAAAGATTCCCCGTATACACTCTTCTATCCTGAATACTCAGCCTGTATCAACATATGTCAACCACTGTTAAATTTTTAGCAACAAAAA
The DNA here is from genome assembly GCA_013400555.1 of Jacana jacana. Lineage (NCBI taxonomy): Eukaryota > Metazoa > Chordata > Aves > Charadriiformes > Jacanidae > Jacana > Jacana jacana. The sequence continues at coordinate 99,751 of VZTM01014220.1, forward strand.
AGATTTTAATTGGTAAGTTTTATCAACAGTAGACTGAATGCGTGCATTCAGATTCAAATCAGAAGGTAACCTGCCCAAAAACTGCACATAAGACCATGGGAAAGAACTACTCTAAGCCAAGAAATAATCATCAGACTTGAGTGCAAAACTTAAAAAAAAAAAAAAAAAGGTAGTAAAAATTAAGAATTCAAGATGTCTGTGTCCTGTCACTACTGCTATGCAACCATGGAGAAAGAAAAAGGAAAGGAAACACTGAGCCAAGGTACAGAAAGTACACATCCACAATACACAACTGACTGAAAAATCCTAGGAAAAAAAGGGCCACTTACTTGGTTCTTCTGAAGGCACTCAGCTTGGGTGCTAGACTTTGTAAAAATCTTAGCATATATACATGTGTGTGTGTGTGTGTGTCAGGTAATTTTAACTAGTAAAAGCAATTAAATATATGCCTTAAGGCACAGAATTGAATAAGAACAAAAGAAAGGTCTGTAGCTGAAGGGAACATGAAAATATACACAGACTGATGGCAGAGCAGTGAAGACTAAGAAATGTGTATTTCTATGTACTTTCCTACACTGTACAACAATACAGTGCCAAGACAGGAAAGCGTATGCTGGCATTGAGCTAAGACATTAATTTTTAACTCAGTGTTTATGATGGATTCTGGGAATCCACCCCCTGCTCCCCTCCAGCTCTGCTTATGCTGTGATGCTTGTCCATCCCACCTGAAGCTGCCGAGCGGTGAAAAGCATTAAGCTGATGCAGGTGAGAGGAAAGAGAAAGGTGACCTTACTGTGCAGTAGATTTAAAGAATGAGTGGAAGTGGTGAACAGCTGGTCTGGGCACTGGCAGGGATACAGGGAAGAGGGTGGGGAAGTGACAAAATAAGCATCAGAGGCTCTGTGCACAGCTTTTCGAAGCAGGAAGAACTTTGGGTGAAGCTGAAGCTTTAAGAAGAGTTAGATTCACGGTCAAATATAAAGCCTAAGCTAATTTAACATTTACACAAGTGGTGAATACTGAGCTATGAAGCCCAAGGATTTAAGAATCTCTTCAGCTTAAGAGAAACAACAGACTTGAAAATGTCTGAGGAAAGTAAACCAAAGGTTCTGTGAAGATTTGTCGAATAGAAAGAGACAGATGTGAAGCCATTCCCTGACAAAGGATTAAACTTAGTGCCTACGACTGAAAATTCATTCATGAAGCAAACAAGCCCAAGCCCCCAAAGCCAAGCACTCTGGGATCAAGTTGCAAGAAACTGCGGACAAATGTTGGAAAGTAAGTAATCCTCACAACATTTGGCAATACAAACTGAAATGCCAACTGTAAAGCTTTGTAGGAACAAAGGATAGAAGACCAGAAAGCTTAACAACAAGCACATTTTGAAGACACAAAATTTTACTACCTCTCCTGACACCTCAGCTTTCCTTGTCCCCAAGACACATCAAGATACTAGGTTCAGACAGATTAGAAAGAAAAGGATTAATTTCTGTTTCTTCAAGAGATATTCCAATTTAAGTGTCACATCTAACATCAGAAGGGTATTATTTTTTTTGTTTTCCCTCTGTATGCTTGCATTCACTATAATATGTCAATGAAACCTCTACATTAAGAGTCACGAGCAGATTTGTTAATAGCAGATTGTTTTTGTCAATAACAATCTTGAAAACATCTGTCAAATACCACTAACAGTAATAGTCATTTGGGTAAACTGGCCCATCTCTAATGCCTTTTTTAACTCAGCACTGGTGAGTCCACACCCTGGGTATTGTGTCCAGTTTTGGGCACCTCAACACAAGAGAGATATCGAGGTGCTGGAGCGAGTGCAGAGGAGGGCAAGAAAGCTGCTGAAGGGCCTGGGGCATAAATCTTATGAAGAGTGATTGAAGTAGCTGGGACTGTTGGAGGAAGAGGATTCTGAGGGGAGACCTCATCAATCTCTACAACTACTTGAAAGGACATTTGTAGAGAGGTTGGTGCTGGTCTCTCCTCACAGGTAATTAGCGATAGAATGAGAGGGAATGGCGGCAAGCTGCAGCAGGGTAGGGTTAGGCTGGACATTAGGAAAGAAATCTTCCCAGAAAGAGTGGTCAGGCACTGGAATGGGCTGCCCAAGGAGGCGGTGGAGTCACCATCCCTGACTGTGTTTAAGAGTAGATTGGATGTGGTGTTGAGGGATATGGTGTAGGGGAGAACTTGTGGAGTAGGGCTGATGGTTGGACTTGATGATCCCAAGGGTCGCTTCTAACCTGAATGACTCTATGATTCCATAACACTGCAAAATGCCCTTTTCTTATCATTATAAAGGAGAAACAGATATGCATGCCTCTAGTGTGTCCAATCAAGAAATCTTCCTGTGATGGCAGCACAAAATCATTATTCAAGTATAGGACAATGAATAAAGAATATTAAATGCAAATTGTTTCCTTACTGGGGCAGCAACTTTCCTTCTTCTCAAGCGAAAAAAAAGTTCCATGGAATGGAACGTATGTAGGTAGACATAAGTGCCTGAAGTCCCAGTCACACTGGATCAGGTCAGACCTCCAACCTTCTTAACAACTTTGCAGTGCTATTGCTTCATAGCTTCAGGGCCATGGCTGATGGCTTAAACTGCCAGAGCTGGTGACAGACAATGACAGCTCTCCAGTGGGCTTTGCATACCTTAGGGTGCCATAAATGAGGACCAAGTTTTATAGCTGAATCTAACTTTAATAGCAAAAAAAACCCTACCATGTTAATTGATCATTTTCTCCTCAATGCATAGAGCTGCAGACCTAATGCTCGCCCAATTTTAACAAATTTCTGTATCAGCACAAGTACATCTCACCCCAAGTCAGACCTCTGCAATGTATTACACACACATTTTCTTTTAAATGTCATTATGGAGTGAAATGGTTCTGCTTAAAAATCTCACCCATACAAGCACTTTTTGCAGAGATACTTTCAACAGGATTATCCCCCAAATCTAGTACCCCGAGCAGCTATATGAACTCTTGTGAGGGCAGAGTGGACAGGCCACAACAAACGCTCAAGCCCAGAGGTGAGAGGAGGCTTCACAGGCTGAGGAGATGCTACCAGACTTTGAGTTTGAAGCTATTATATCCATGGCTGCCTATTACGTTGACCCTGAGCAGGAATCTTCAGATTAAATAAATGAAAATGGTGCTATTGTCAGCTAAATTAAGGTCCTGAGGTCTGCGCTCTGACACTGTCAACGGCAGAAAAGCAAATGGCTAATGTATTCCAGGGCCAGCCTGGCACCTCTCACTCTTCATAAATAATGCACCAGCCACCAAACTTCATTAAAATATTCTGGATTTAGCACTTGAAATTCTGCTTTGCATCTTGCCAGGGAAAAAACTCAATGTATTCACATCTGTTGTCATCTAATAAAAATCATCTTGCAGCATAACTAACATGTATCAGCCACCAGGGGCTACCTAAGCCTCATTAAATAATCCCACTATTTTCCGTTGTCTGCACTTGTTTTGTTGGCTTGGTTTTTCAGCCTTCCTCTAAAAGCGACCAGGATACTCCCAATATGACTTCCGTTATTCCCATGTTTTTAGTCACAATGGCTGACGCTGCTGGCGATTGTCATTTATCCAGTGACAAGAGTGGCCAGCAACTTCCTGAACAGCAGGACCCAGCATCAAATTCAGAATGCATATTATTTCACAAGTCCTCAAGTACACGGTGCTGCTGATGGCTACTTGGTGACGAGTTCCAGCCTCACTGACTCTGTAATCTCTTGCTTTTACTTCAGGTTGCTTCAGCATCGAGATAAATTACTCCCATAAAGAAATCATATATGAGATCTAAAATGACTGAAAACCAGTTTCTAGTAAATGAAAAATGCAGACATATATATGAATATTTATTGCAAGCAGATGCCTCCCCCATGAACTCTACATCGTTCCTACGTTACTATTTCAGATTTTAAGGGAGTGATGAAACAGTGCAATTTCATTGAGCTTGGAAAATGGAAACATCAAATGTAGTTTGGATTGCTGCAAATGTAACTTAACGCTCTCCCCATGGAAATCCAAAATACTTACTACAAAGAAACAACACAAAAATCGTATTAAAGCACTTCTGTGTATTTTAAATACAACTTCCCAGCTCTGTGTCATGGAACTTCCACAGGAAATTCTGAGCTGGCTTGTCATTTTGATCAAAATTCTCTGTAAATCAGAGAGGAAAGTTTCACAATGCTGCGTTGTGCTATTTAATCTTGCCTTTAGAGAGAAATCAATCACCAGTCCTTTCTGATTACTGCTCTGGAAATGTGCTACAATTGCTCCTTTTCATTCACTTATTAGGAATATCTTGTTACTCATATTAGGTATATATTTTATCTGCTATGTTATTAACTTGCAGGTCATGTTTGACATAGGCATAGCAGTTCATTTTAGCAACATTCAAGAAAGCCTGGCTAGGATGAATGCAAGTCGTGTTTCACCCATGTGTTTCACTCATGGGTGAAACACAACTAAACCCCCATCCAGCTACCTTTCATGTGGAGTTCAAGATGCTTTCTCATAATTTCTGTTAATTTTTAAGAAAACATGTTATCCTACATATCACAAATACATGGCTAAAATGGTATGCAAACCCTCCCTTTGCCTACCCTCCCAAGAGCTTTTCCTGGAGCAGAATAAAATGAAAACAGTATTTGATTCAATCTCATTATATATTTTTCAGGATTTGAACTTACCCAACTTTGACAAATTAAGACAAATTTTCCTTCTGCTCACTTTTTAAATACTTAGCATTTTAGATATAATGAAACTGCCATGTTTTTGCAGAGCTTAATACCCATCTGGAATTGCCTCTTCTGTATTTAGCTCAGTCTTACAGAAAAACCTCCAAACCTACTGGCAAGCCTAGGTGTATGACTATACCATATGCTCAAGCCCACAGACTTGGGAAAAAAACTAGGCAGTCTGGTTTTCTTCACATAGAAGCCTCAAAAGCTGCTCAAAACTGGAGGTAGGTGACCACATTTCTCGAAGTCTGACCCGAATTAAGAGCAGAACTGAAATCCATGCCATGTATCTCACAAAATCCTAGCAAATTAAGTGTATGTGAGAAATTCCACAGCTGTAAGTTTATGGGTTTAGAGGAGTGGAGCTAAAGGGTGGAGTATGAGAGCCAGGCTGCTCTTTCCTACTGCACAGGAGGATTTTTATCACTAGATCAACAGGAATGCTTTGGCGTGCTTCCAACTGCGTATTTCCACAGCAACCTCGTTGGACTCAGGAAGGGCCTCGAGCTTCCCCAATGCAGAGGCACCGAGGGCCCCTCTGCAGTTCTCTCTTCCATGTCCAAATAGGCAAACTCGACTAGTTTCAGCCCACACTATGCTCTCTCTCTCTGAACAGACACACTTCCCACAACAGAAAAGATACCAGAGAAAATTCTGAGGGCAGCAAGAAAAAAACACATGGCAAACCCCCCTCACATGGATTAAGGTACATGCACAGGTTGATCCTAATAATTCTGCTCTGTTTGGCAATAACTGGCCACAAAATAGCGCTGAACTAAAGAGACACATTTAAAATGGATTTTAATCATTATAAATTCACTTTATCCTATAGGCAAAGTAAGCAGGTTCATTAATGACCTTTCAACGTTTTCCTGTCTGCTTCCTTGCTCTGAAACCCTTTATTTCACCACTAGGAGCTGGTTATCTTTTCTGCTTCTCTTTGCACCCCGCTATTAGCTTCCCACAGAGAATGTGCATCTCTTACCAATGAACATTAAACAGCGGAGATGTAAATCCAGCAAAATTTGACATGCATGTGAAAGAGGGAATACAAACAAATTACAGAATCAACCTGCTCACAGAGAATGATGGATTTGAATTCCTCTATTTAACTTGCAAAATGAAGGGGAAAATTTCCAACTGTTTTAAAAACTAGAGGCATATTGGTTCCAGCTGCCACTAATCCTCCTTTTCTGTAGTAAGGCCATCAAATAGGATGAAACAATACAGTGTTTTGACACTGGATACTGAACATCTGCACCCCATTTTCAAAGGCAACAAAGTATAGCAGCCCAGCAAATCAGACATCAGGGATGAGGATCAAATGTTAAATTTCTGGACAGCCTACATGACAGTACTTCTGAGAACAGGAAAATGGTAAAAGTTTTTGGTTTTGCTCAGATTTTTTTTCTAGTAGACCCTGAAGCTATGTTATTTCATCCCTATACAGTCTTGGCCCCCCCTGCCACCCCAAAACACTCCTCAGACATCATCTGCATAACACCTGAAATAAATCTGCAGTTAAGACTTTTGGTCTTCTACAGAAGCTATTCATAGAGGATTCCCAGAATTTTGTATTTTTAGGTAGAATGGCACTGAAATCCCCTGATTTCTTAGGCATGTATGAGAACATAATGACAACACCACTGGCCCAGATCAAAGGTTCCTCTACTGCTATCCTACAAGGAAAGCCTCCTCCAAAGGAGCATAAGAAATGTTGATACTTCTCCTCAAATAGCCTTCAAGCTCTACGCTATCCATAGTGCAAAGACTTTCCAAGCTGAAGATTCTCTTCAGCTCCCTTGAAGAGGCTACCTGATGAATGCAAGCATCACATAACCTGTGTATACGTAGAAAACAGGAGTTCCCAGAGGATGAGGATTTTGTCACTCATGGAGAACAGTGCACCACATCCACGATCAGTGTGACGGCACCAGGAGTGCCAGGATTCACCATGTTCCTGTGATAACTGATCTGCAGGCAAAGACTGGTCATGGATTTCCAGACATCCAAAAGCAAAATGAAATCCTGCTGCTTCAAGTGGGCTGCCACAAGTCTTGGGAAATGTTCAAATACAAGTACAAGGCAATATGAATATGTGAAAGTGATTAAACAGCACACAGAGAATACTTTTTGCACACATACACATCTACACACATTATATATACACACCAACTTATGGTAACACTCCTAGTTGTTTGCACTTCAATAAAAAAACCTAGCATATTTTTCAATTTAAGTCCAAATTCTGTCATTATAACTTCAGAGAAAGAGACTCCATCCCTTTCAATATTCAGAATCTACTTTTGTAGTAACTTTTGTAGTAACACTAACAGCAAACCATGTAATTTGAAGAAGGCTGTGGAAGACGGTTCTTAAAAATATTTTTGGAGAACTCCCAAAAAACCCTCCCTTTTGGAAGATTACTTAACCAGACACCAGTAAGGTTACAACTTACTCTCCCAAAGACAATACAGTTGCATCAAATCTACTTTTAGTTTACTAGGAAACTGCCAGAGAGAAATATAGCTAGGGCATCAGAGTTGAATTTTCCATTAATCCCATTTTCTCTTTGGCTAGGCAGCCAAAGTCTGGATTTACAGTGTACTCAGATTTCTGGCTCCATATCCTGCAAAGCAGTTAGCAGGCTGGATTCATTCATTAGGCCATTTAGCTATCATCAATCACTCGTAAGGTTTTACCCTCTGCACCACAAGAAAACCAGACAAATCCTCCTGCTGAATTCAAGGTCACTTTGTTTCATGTGCTTTGGCACACTTCTGACCAGCAGTTCAGAGGCACATGCCTGAACTGTCATTAACTACAGAAAAATTCTGAGGCAAGGACAGTACAATCAACAAGACTGGCAAAAAACCCACTTAAAGACCTTAGTTTTTAAACTGTTCACCTCCATTAGTTTTGAGATAAGTCCCTGTTTGGTAGAACCTTCAGCTAATGTTACCTCCATTCTTGCTGCCTGCTCCATTAAGAATGATTAACTTTTGTAGGGACAAAATACAGGATGCACTTCAGTCTTTTAACAGTACCTGCAAAATTTCCTTATATTGGAGTCACGTATCAAACGCCATTCATCAACGCAGCCTTTCAGATCTGATGCTCTCACACTAACACAGTAACTGTATTATTTATTTTTATGTCCTGGGAGCTGACCACAAGCAACCCAAGCATAAAATGATTGTTTTCCTGGTCCCAAAGTTGGTGGTAACATTTTTACCCCTTAGTGTTCTGCAGCTGAAGTTCATTTTTTCACCCTAGTTGAGATGTCATCTGCATTCCACAAACATTAAAGGCTGAGCTCCCTGTGTGAGGAATGAAGTTGCACATTTTCACAGCTCCACTCTGCTGCTATCTGTGGTTCCCATTTCCACCTTCCACAACCTCAGATACCTGCAGAACCAAGCTGTCAGTCTCATCCACACACAACTTCAAATTAAATAATTTTTCTGGGATTACATTTGCACAAGGCTCAACTTTACAGCACGAACTGACTGGCTAAAGCCAAATGTGAAATCATGTTTTAGATGAACTACCCAAAACCACACCGCAAGAGAGCCACAGACTCCAGTTTCCTGAAGAAAGCCACATCCCAGCCTGTAACTCACTACTCTGGCTGCTAATGCGACACTTGAATTTAAGCCCTTCACTAACTTCACAACAGTCAGAGGCTATAATATGCATCTCACACTAGGACCAAACAACTTCCAATTTCATACAGACTAGCTTCATTTTCCACAAATTAGGATGTGGCAAAATGCAGATTAACTCCCCATACAACTACTCTGAAGTCTCCCCTTCACACTTAAGTAAAATAGTTTTCTTCTAATTTGCACACAGTAAAANTGATGGTGATAAACAACTAAGACAACAATCACTTTTTCATGCTCACTGAATATCCAGGTTTCTCTTCAGAAGGAAATTAATTTAAAACATGTAACTCTACCCGGTTAGCCACATTTATCTAATTCCCTGTGAGGACAAATTCAGGATCTAATGGCTACATCTTACACCGCTGACCCAAAAGTCTTTTGGTAACATAATGTTATTTTCAGCTAGGAAGCGTTCAAGAGACAATTAGGATATAAAACATTTAACTGTCTTCCCACAGCGTTTGTGCAGATTCTCTTCTTCTGGAGGCCACAGACCTGTTATTTTTGGTATTGAATAGAAACATCACAGATATGGAGTCATTAAAAATTCCATTCAATCCACATGCTGAACTTAGTATTTATACCCACCAATAGCCATCACATCCAACATAGACAAATTTGAATTGCCATCCAATAATCCTCACAAGATCCTTCTCCAAACTTTTCAATAGTTCAACAAGCAAAACAGAAGACTACAACTACCCTCATCTTCAAGTTCCACCTTGACGCGATGTAGTATCCTACTGTGCACCACTTGTAGAGGTGCTTCATCATCCTTCTGCCAAACCAGTGAATGGCTACAATTTTTGACAACCAAATCACTTCTATGTTCTTTGCTTAATATCTTTACATATGTATCTCTCTCTCTAGGTGTGTGCTTGTGCCTACATTGATGTGCACACAAAGTCTAAACTTCCGCACTGGCACACTGGCTGACTGCTGTAGTAGCTCTTGCATGGGGAACGCATGCTCACTGCTCCATAGCTGGACTCTACCTGGGCACACTTTTCTCCCCAGGACAACTACAGTGATTTTGGCACAGCTGACAGAGGTTTCGGTACTGCACTTACCCTGGGTGGGACAGTCTGCAGGGCTGTGATATAGTTCTCCAGAGCAATGCGGCGACGGTCATTCAGCATGGCTTCTACCCGTGCCATGTGAGTCTCCACCAGCTGCTGTCTTTCATTTGCTGCTTCTTGTTCCAGTGATTCCACTTTCTCCTGGAAATGCTGAAAAAAACATCCATCACAACGGGAACAGTTGACAACAGCAAAGACCAGAGGATGTGAACATCCCCATCTGCAAATCACCAAAGGCTCTCCCCACGTCACTCCAGCCTGGCTCCCAGGAACTCTGCACTGAATGCACCTTCTACTGATTTCAGTGGGAACTGCTGATGCCCTGTATTCCTGAACTCATGGCTATATTTTTATTAAACTAATCAAATATTCCTGACATGTTCAACATAACCACCAGTGAATCCTTCATGTGCCCCCTGAGACAGTGGTTCAGTGCTAGAGAACTGTGCCTAGAGGAGGGTGGAGTTTGGCAAGCGTATGCTCCCTGCTGCCGTGAGGGCTTTCCAACTATCACCATGATTTCACAAACAAATCTACATGGGAAGCTGGGGTGGGGGGAAACATTCCAACCTGAACGGAGCAACTATAATTTCTTATAAACTGGACACCAGCAAGAAAAAATGAGCTCAAGCTTACTGTAATAGAGGAAAAGATTGACTGGGTAAAAAGCACAGAGAGCAAAGCAATGCAATCTCATTCCGAATGTTACCTTTTTATAGTTTTGCATTGAAATCATTCTAGCAGTACTGAATAATACCTGAGACAGCCACAGCGGGGTTCAAGGAGTTTCTGGCTTGTCAGAATTTTTGAATTATGGTATAATTTTGGATAAAATAATTTTTGGCTGAGGGTTTCTTTCAGATAAAACTGATGGTGATTCCATCCTTAAATCACATTTTCCGTCTCTGCTATGAGCCTAGGCCCTGCAGATGATATTAGTTTATCATGGCCTAGATTTTGAAAGGGGCCAGTGGGAATGAACTTTTCAGTTCTCACTGAAGGCGAATCTAAATTCAAGTGAAATTCTACCCCTCCACACAATCACTTGCAATGTTCTGCACTGCTGTTCCAGGGACTGGCTGCAAGGTGCAGAGACACCCAGCAGCCACTAACAGCTGGAAACAAAAATAGCAACAGCAAGAGCAGAGAATGATATTAAATCACCACAGACGCAGGTTTTAAAATGATATCGCGCCCAGCGCCGCTTGTATTTTAACTGCGTTCCCAGGTGGTACGGTTGTGGTTATGTTCTCCTTTACCTGGATAACAGCTTTCTTGTCGGCCTTTGGCAAGTTCTTCGCTTGGTGTTCTGCCTCTTCCCACTCTCTCATGACCTAGAAAACAAAACAAGCACCATGACTTTCGTATTTACCCCTCTTGTCTCAGGGCTTAGCAACAGACAAGCACTGCAGCTCCGACAGTCATCCTTTTATATTCCTCTCTATTATCTCTATTAAAAAAGCAGTTGTAACATTTAACGAAGGTAGGAAGCTGTTATTAAATTACACAAAGACAGTACTTCTGTGTCTGAACGCTGTGTCTAGCTCTCACAACTCCGCTGTGAAGGAACTCCTCTCAAGTGAGGGAAGTGGAGGTCTCTATGGGTGAACACACCGACCGCTTTTCATCTCAGACAAACAAAACTGCTTCCATCTACTATATGTCCTTGGTCAAAATGAGTGAATTTCAACTTGTTCTAAGTTAGACTTTTTTTTTGGTATCTCAAAATTTTTTAGATTTATTTGGACTACATTGCTGGACTTTGAGGAGGTGCATCGATCAAGACTTACATGCAAATTGTGCCAGTCTGTCCAGAAATAGGTGTCCAACACTTCAAGAACCGAATATATTTATATTATGTTTATATCTCAAGTACAAGGCAGACAGAAAGCTATGTAGGACAACTTTCAGTACCTTTCCTTTCAGCAACGTGAGAGGCCACCTCCTCCTGTATTTAAATAGTCAGGGAAAGGGTTACTCTTAACTTGCTTTCCATGACATCTGAAGCCTTCCTGTGGTTTTACTTAGGGACTTTACTCATTTCACACCTAGATAGCAATCTCCTCAAGTAACACATTTTATGCAGGAACAATTGCTCTCACTGAATACAGTACACACAAGTAACTTGTTTATTTGCAGGATTATCACAATGTCAGAAGAAGACAGAAGAAACCCACAAGCACTCACTTAAAATGTGCATTTCCTTTCCTTCCTTCCTCACCAAAACCCACACTTTCATACCATTTAATAGAAATAGTCAGACATACCCTTTCTAAAGAGGAATTTCTAAAAGCTCAGAGTCTGCAAGTGTAACTGAAATTTTACCAAGGTCAATACCAAAGGCCAGACAAATTAGACCTGTTGTATCTCACATCTGCAAGTTGAGCCTCCACCCGTCAGCTCCTCTCTTAAGCTCCCCAGTTTTCCCACATGCTGAACATGGCCATTCAGGCTTCTGGATGGACACACTAGAGAGCACTGGTAGTGCCCCAGGGTATCTAGGTGAGCCTGTGCCTTTAAAAAAAAACAAACAAACATAACATGGGCTGAGAGACTCTTACAAGTCCCAGTCCTTGAAATGTAATCCCTTCAGTCCTATATAGAGCTTAGACCCTATTGATTCATTATCATGCAGACATCTGTGCTCAAGACTGACTCTATGTATGGAATTTTGCTGTCAGGTTTTCACCTTCCTTTTGACCCAATGCCTGGGAATCTTTTTCAAGACAGTAATAAATAAGTCATAGTAAAACCAGATTAACTCACTCTCAGTGAACTTATTCACCTTTAAGAGATTCTGGCCTCAAAACCAGCCCAAGAGTGTGGAGACACATTTTAGGAATCATATAGTTTGGGTTGAAGGGACCTTAAAGATTGAGTTCCAACCCCCCTACCATTGGTAGGGACACCTTCCACCAGACCAGGTTACTCAAAGCCCCATCCAAACCAGCCTTGAACATCTCCATGGATGGGGAATCCACAACTTCCCTGGACAACCTGTTCCAGTGTCTCACCACCCTCACAGTGAAGAATTTCTTCCTAGTATCTAATCTACACTTTTTCAGTTTAAAACCATTACCCCTCGTCCTCTCACTACACTCCCTGATGAAGAGTCCCTCCCCATCTTTCCTATAGGTCCCTGCAGGACTGGAAGGCTGCTGTAAGGTCTCTTGGAAACCTTCTCCTTTCCAGGTTGAACAACTCCAACTCTCTCAGCCTGTCTACATTGGAGAGATGCTCCAGACCCGTGACCATCTTCATGACCCTCCTCTGGACTTGCTCCAAGAGGTCCATGTCCTCATGCTGGGGGCCCCAGAGCTGGACACAGTACTCCAGGGTGGGATCTCACAAAAGAAAAGTAGAGAGGCAGAATCACCTCTTATGACCTGCTGGACACACTTCTTTTGATGAGGCCCAGGATGTATTGGCTTTCTGGACCGTAAGCACACATTGCCAGATCATGTTAGGCTTCCCAGTCCTTCTCCCCAAGACTTCTTGTTCCTTCTCAATCCATTTTCTACCCAGCCTATATTAGTGCTTGGGATTGCTGCCATCCACATGCAGGACCTTGCACTTGGCCTTGTTGAGCTTCATGAGGTTCACACAGGTCCACTTCCACTTTTCAAGCCTGTCCAGGTCCCTTTGGATGGCATCCCTTCCCTCCAGCATTTCAACTGCACCACACAGCTTGGTGTCATCAGCAAACTTGCACTCTATCCTACTGTCCATGTCACTGACAAAAATATACACCGACTAAAACAGCATCAGCCCAATACTGACCACTGAGAAATGCCACATGTCACTGGTTGCCACTTGGACATTGAGCCGTTGACTGCAAGAATTGCACTGCAACCTGCATGAACTGTCAGCCTAAAAGTACCTCCTTAATTTACATTGTTTTCTCATCAGACAAATGGGCACTGACATGCAAATTCCAGCCAAGCTCTAGGGAGGTAGCAAACCAAAATTTACAAGAAGAAATGAAAATTCATTTGCAAGGGGTTGTAATAAGCAGCCAATGACAGAGAACATGATGCACGGTGCACTGGAGTTACAGGTCGCCCCTCCCCCCCAGTTACTTTCCCAGTACTTGAGCACAGGAGATAGATGAACCAGCACCACAATTTAGAGCACCATGTGTTCTGGAAAAAACAAAGCCTTACCAATGCTCGTAGTGCTGCTGTGCCTTACATACACATGAGGTATTCATCTCTGAATTGTACACTTAGGCTGCATAATAGTGGTGGCCAAGAAAACTTAATTCATGTATACAGGCAGTACCTTTCTAGAGACCTGAAATGTCACTGCTGCCAAGATGTGACCATTACAGAAGACCATGAAATTATGAGGTTAATTTAAGTCATAAACTACAACGATGTGCTCAAGCTTGAGCCCTGGCCTGGTTAGCAACTTAATGATTTTGTTCTCCTTCCTCTCCCTTAACGTTTTTAAATCACATCGCTGACATCTGCTTAACTCTTTTTTTACTGTGAATGAGCAGTTGATGGGTTTTCAGAACAGCAGTCCCCTTGCCACCTTTATTCCCCAAACTAACCCTCTGCTAATCCATATGATGAAAACAAGTCTTACAGGTAATGTGATAGGGAGACATGTGGCTAGACCAGGTCTCTGCTTGCTTTACTTCTCTCAGACTTTTAAGGCATGAAAGTCAGGATGATAAACTGACAGCTTACACAGCTAGTTGGGAAGGATGTAAATTACAGGCTTCAGAGTTCAGCGCTGGTGCAATGAGAGTGAATGGCTTGTGATAAAAAACAGGATGACATGGCTGTTTGCAGAAACAGTGCTCAACATAAAGACTGCAGAAGCTGTGCTTTGACTGCAAATTTTTGCAATTGAGAAGGTTTCAATGGTTGAAAGCATGCCTGTGTGTATGCTAACTAACTGAAGATACAGCTGCCCCACAACTACCTACAGGCAGTCATACTACCACCCACACAAGACTTCTGCTCTCACTGGTCATCGCTTTAGAGAATGATGAGTGACTAAGAAATATGACATAGCACTCTCTAGGAGTGTTAGAGCACAAAGAGAAAAAAAAAATCCCCAAATACACATGTGCAGAAAAAGACTTAACTTGGCACTCTACGCACTTATAAACCTCTTTTCCTTTGTTAAATGCATAGACCTTTCAAAGCCACACAGATTTACGGCTCTTCAGAGCTTGGCAGCTTTGTGCAGGGAAAATTACAATCTCTGGTTGAGATTCAAGAAACAAGCCATTTTACAGTCAAACTTCTTCAGAACTCAAGACTTAGTGCCTAGTAGACTCTTCTGAAATTGAGCTGGACAGGACAGCAAGAGGAAGAAAGGAAGTATGGGAAGAGTCATTCATTATTAAGAGAGATGCTAAACACAAAAATCTCAGTGTATCGAAACCAGCAGAATTTATTCCCGCTTTTTACACTGGAGCACAGAAGCAGCATATCTCCAAGAGAAGAATTAGGATGGACATTTTGGGGTTACAACATTCAGACCAGCAGAGGTGCTTGCCTGAAGGTTTGCTTAGTTAGAAGGTCAAAGTCATTCCCATAAGATGCCTACCTTTGTCAAGGGCTTTTGTTCCACACTTAAGCCTTGACCCTTTTTCTGATAACAGCATCATAAAACCTCTCCAAAAAGCCCTGACTGTAATTGAAGGAGTTACTCCTACTAAACTGACAGTCAGTTCTAGGGAAGGAAAGTGCCCTCCCACATGCAATTGTAGAGATGGTGGGATCCAGGGATATAAGTACCAGTATTATTTAACGTCTTTGTTGGAGACAGTCGGATTGGGTGCATCCTTAGCAAGTTTGCAGATGGCATCAATTTGAGTGGTGTGGCTGACACTCTAGAGGGAAAGGATGCCATCCAGAAGGACCTTGACAGGATGAGAAGTGAGTCCTTGCAAACCTCACGACCATTAAGTTGCTTCCAACCCAAATCATTCCATGAGTCTGTGGTGCCACTTGCACTAAAAATCAGCTGAAGGCCTCCCCAGGATGTTGGAACTATTGGCATGCAATGATGAAAAAAAATAAAGTATCTTGAAGATAATGTTAGCCCTGTTCAGGCTGGGTGAGGACTGCAGTATTTTCAGATACTTGCTTTGGAAATGAACTTCCAAGAAGCAAGACTATTCTGGAAGACAAGGTATCATTAAGTTCCTATCATGAGCACTGTACACACTATGATTCCTAAAATATTGTAAACAGCCAGGGAAAGAGTAAATTTGAGACATGAGGATGTCACAAGATATTTGAAGGAAGAAATGTATAAATAAACTGTTCCCTTGAGTAATGTTCAATATCTGGTTCCACCAGGCTATTTAGCAGCAACTATATAAGTAAGGGAGCTGTACAGGAGTTAATAAACTGAAAAGAGAAAGAGAATTGTACCAAAGCAGGAGACAAGAACTACAGCATCCTGCAATCAGTTAACATAATCACGCCCTGTTACATATCAGAGAACAGCAAACATTTAACAGTTATACATGCATTGCTGAAGCTTTGCTGCTATTTGGAGCTGCATTAATAATGCTTGGGAAAAGCTTAAAATTGTATGTTAATGTAATTCTCTTCACAACACTACCTAGGTGAAGGCAGAAAAACTTTGATGGTCTGTAGTCTAAAGGGATGGACATTTGAGATCAGAAGGGATTAAAACAGTCTGAACCAGAGGGGCATCAGGTCATTCTATAATGAAAAAAATGTACAATGAAAAAAAAAAAAGCAAAAAAGAAAAAAAAAGCTGGGTCTCTGTCTATATGAATACCTTTATGCAAGAGAAATTGAAATGTGAGTTATAACAATTTCATGGTAAACAAAGGGAAACCTCAGAAAGAGGATATACAGAATATCTGCATTTGCCCTGATGATGTTGTAATTAAAATATTTAATTTCAATTTAATTTTTTAATGATGAATTTATCTACTCCTTGGATGATTGTTTTATATGTGAACTAGAATGCATATGATTTTTTTATTAGTTAATTGCCTGCTGCAAAGTATACATCAACTGTTTTACAACTATCTGCTTTATTTAATTCAAGAAATATCTCTTCTTTGTGAACAAGCTGATTTATCTCAAATTATGATGTTTATTAAGATTAAGGAATGACTTGATGATGTTCCAAAACAACTGACCATTTCCTCTTTTTTTAAAAGAAGAAAAATGGGCATTTCTGCTTCTATATAAGCATCCATTTCTCAGCTTTGAAAGAACTGGACTTGAAGCTATCGTTTTGGTAAATAAACATGAATAATCATGCTTGGTGCTGCTGAAGGACTTGCTAGTGACTCTCATTTACTAACCTTTTTTATTTTTAAGGGAAAAATATTGACAGCAAAAGCTTACTAAGCTAATTTATTTAGCATTGTTTTTAACAACTAACAGCCTCCAAATAATTTTTAGTTAAATGCATATTAAGAATCTACCTGATCTGAAAGAAAATGTAAAATATAAATAAATTGCCAAGAAAGCAGACCGGTGTTATGGGACACAGACATATTACAGTTCACATGAGGAATAAAACCACAGCATGGTATACTGTATACTAACTGGCTTTTCTACCTCTTTGTAAGACCTTGTATTTTTTTAAACGTGAACTATTAATTGGGAGAGGATAGCTCAATGCTGTACGAGACATTACTCAGAACAGAAAACTAATTTTTAAAAAACTTGAGTAAGTTAACTCTCTTTTGAAAGCTCTGCAGGGGTTCTGTGCACTTCAAGACATATGTACTTTAAGCTGCGAGTTCATAATGAGCAGCTTAAGCAAATTAAAGATCAAAGATCCTTCTTTCTTGATGTTACTATCACGCTGCTGTTTCCCAGGTCTGATTTAGTTTGCGGAACTGGCAAACTTTTTTTTGGAAGAGTGACACTGCAGTGAGATGAGGGAGCTGACCTGCCTCACCCTGCAGCTGAACACTCATTAGCACTGACAGAACGGGTGGCTGGGAACGTGCTAATGAGGGCAGAGCACGCAAAGCACCAGCGTGATCTTCAGTCAGACCCTTGAACCACAGCCTTCATTTACAAGGTTGCCCCAAATGTGCATGGTAAAATGGGCAGTGCATTTAGCCAGAAGTTTTCTGATGCTATGCCTCAGTGCTTTTCCCATAATTTTGCTGGCCTCAAGCACTGACGTTGCACGGTCTCTCTGTATAGCATTTTCTGGGTGCCTGTGCATTCGATTAGCTCTTTTCCACAAATTATGAGCTTCATAGAAAATTGAAAATACACAGTTCACCCACATACTGCCAGTAATTATTCAAGCTTAACCTTGACACTGCAGATGGGAGACAAACCTGAAGCCACAGTGAGAATCTGAGGACTGTTCCAGATCCAGAGATCTGCCATTTTCACTGAACGTCCTTTGCTCTCAGGACACCTGTCCCTACAGTGTTTGTTTAACAGGGATGTTTCAAGAAAGGGAAGGGAATAATGGGGTGACAACTGCCTGCCTGCAGCAGGACCTCACTACAGTTCTGGGGCCCTCACTACAAGAAGGACACTGAAGTGCTGGAGCGTGTCCAGAGGAGAGCCACAAAGCTGGTGAGGGGTCTAGAGAACAAGTCCTGTGAGAAGAGGCTGAGGGAACTGGGCATGTTTAGTTTGGAGAAGAGGAGGCTGAGGGGAGACCTCATTGCCCTCTAAAGCTACCTGAATGGAGGTTGTAGAGAACTGGATGCTGTCCTCTTCTCCCAAGTGAATAATGACAGGACCAGAGGAAATGGTCTGAAGTTGCAGCAGGAGAGGTTCAGATTGGATATTAGGAAGAATCACTTTACTTAAAGAATGGTCAGGCACTGGAATGGCCTGCCCAGGGAGGTGATGGAGTCACCATTCCTGGAGGAATTTAAGAAATGTGTAGGTGTGACACTTCAGGGCCTGCTCTAGTGGCTGAGATGGATAGGGGTTTTTGTGTCTGTATGGTTGGACTCGATCTTGGAGGTCCTTTCCACTCATGTTGATTCTGTGACCTCTCTCCTCTGCTGGGC
The DNA here is from genome assembly GCA_013400555.1 of Jacana jacana. NCBI lineage: Eukaryota > Metazoa > Chordata > Aves > Charadriiformes > Jacanidae > Jacana > Jacana jacana. The sequence goes on from VZTM01014220.1 coordinate 118,270, forward strand.
AGTCTGCATGAACCACCTTCTTTATTCTCCCGATTCCCAGCTCATCCTTCCCAAACTGATTCCAACCAGCATGCAGAATTTTGGGTACATAGAGGACTGGGATGAGCCGCTCCCTTGGTGGGAGAGCAGCAGGCAGGTGCCTCGCTCTCCTCCCTCCCTCCCAACTCATCCCATGGTTTCTGGCAGCTCCCAGCCTGGTGCTGCGCACACCCACGCTCAGCAGCACTCGTACCTTGCCCAATGTTTTTTTTTTAAATGAAGGTGTTAATCTTCCAGAGGAAAAGAAACGATAGCACTTCAAAAAGCATTAAATTGGGACTATTTTATTTAGTTAAGGGGGAGACGGCTTGTCTGTGCTACACTGCCTCCCAAGCAGCGCCAGATGTGGAGCACCTATCTTCCTATCTGTTAAGTGTCATATTCTCGGCGTGTGGTTTGCACCCATCAGGTGACTGCTTCAGGTAAGATGCCCTGCCTGATTTATTAGAAAAGTGACAGGTACAGCTACAGTGCCAGCTTATTCTATGAGCTGAATTTCAGCCTTACTCAAACATTTTAGCACGGAGCTAAAGGTTAATGTGTCAGTTATACACGGAAACATTGAAAATGCAACAGTTCCAGTGAAAAATTGTAGTAAAATTGCTATATTAATATACACAGTGCCTCTGAATTATACTACATTCATTTTTGTGGTGGTTCCACCCTAAAAAAATATGCACCATAAGCTTTCCTTTAAACCTTTTATATATTTTACTTTGTTACTATTACATCAGAACTGTGACAATTTTTGGCAATTGGCATTGCTATTATAAACCCTATTTCTGAGAGAGTGCATAGCTCATCTCTTAGTGTTCGATAGGATTCAAAACAGTGTACAGTTTCAGGCTACATAAAACTTTTTGATTAAAATACAGAAAAGGGTTGATTCAGCTGGATATTTGTTCAGCTCAATTTCAAAAGGACTATTTTTTTTCTCTTTCCCTCGGTTTTAGATGCATTTCATGTTACCTTGAGGCTCAAGACAATTAGATAAACATATGCCATCTTATGTTACCCCAGGGCACAGCCATCTATGCTTAGACTCAGGGAATGAAGCTAATCACAAACAATCTCCCTCAGCTGCTGCAAAGGAAGGACAGCTAATACACTGGTCAAGTTCTTCACTTGAAAATAAGAATAATCACTCAAACCAAACATTCTTCCACAAAGATGAGAGTGATTTTTTTTTACAGACATTCCCCCCCCCCTTTCTACACAAGTAACTGTTGTGACTCATGCTTGCAGCTGTGACCCAACAACAAATGTATTCCCCAAGTAGCTGAGTTCTTAGATAAGAGTCAGAAAGGCAGCAAATGGTGTATGTACAGCACTGCAAATAGGTAGCAGAGCTGGATGAAGCCTTGGGAAATGAGAAGATTGAATGATCCCCAGCATCTTATGACTTGACAGACCAAACATTTAGGAATAAAGAAATCTCCCCTTACCTGAGACATCCTTTCACGGTGCTTAGCTTCAAGTCTCTCCTTGGCTTTCTGGAAATGGGCATGTTCATTCTCATCTCCAGGTGTCTCCAAATACTTGTCTACAGCATCAGGAGTGCTAGCAGCTGTGGTAGGGACTGAGGTAAAATTTTGAGGAGGGGAGAGGGAAGACAAGGGGAGGAAAAGGAAAATTTCTATTTTAGTGCAGGTAAAAGATCGTCAGACCAAGCAAGAAACTTCTATTCCAATTTTCATCAGAATAAAGCCATTCACTTAACATCAGAAATACATAAAAATGTGTTTCAGGTGGGTATCTTACACACAGCGAGCATGTAAAAATATACATGGGTTCCTGCCCCATTTTGTAAACCAGAAGAGCCCCTTCAGAGTGAGCAAAGCAGTGATGTTCAAACAGGTTAGAAACTGCTGCCAAAGGAAGAAATCCAAGGGAAAAAAAGCCCAGTAATGCACTGAAATACACAAGCCAGTAGAAAGCCCTTTGCAAATTTACATGCTTTGTACATTAGTTTATTTTTAAAACATACAGTGTAACAAGAGTGCTAATGCAAATACACTTTAAAGCACCTATGGACCCCATAGCACCCCAATGAAATACCTCAAATCCTTCCTTAGTGACAGTTTGGACTCACAAGTATTTACTTCATTTGTATAATCTTTGCTTAAGTAAAACCCTGAGGGATGCTGGAAATTATCAGTAAGCTTGCACTAATTGCCTAGTTATCCGACAGGAATGGCTAGCAATACCTATCACACCGGTGTAGGAAAGATTTGCATTTGGAGTAATTCAAGCTAAGTGAGCAACAGTTCCTTCCCTACACAGTGACAACTAACAATCTCTACATTAGAGTAACATTTCTGTACCAGGACCTTACCAGCAATTTAAAAAACTATCTAGTGACGATTAACTATTTCATTTCAATTATACTGTCCCTAAATATTTTATTATATTAAAAATTAGCTTCATTCCCCTGGTGACATTTAGTTCAACAATTGCAAAATTACTTTAAAATTTCTGACAAAAAAGACAGACATAAATATAGTTGTGCAGGACTTTCTTAAAAATGAATACTATAATTAACTTCACTTACAGAGCTAATACATTTTAACAGATAGATTAATACAGGTAGGGAAAAAAAGCTAGTACCCTCCCACACCCCAAACATTTCTCAATGTCTTCAACAAAAGCAAACCATACTCAGACCATACTGAGTACTACCAACCAGTATTTATTTATGACTACTTTCCCCAAAACAAGTTGAAATCTAAACACATTTATATGAAATTATTAAAATATAATACCTAAAAGATCAGTTAGAAGGACAACATGTTAGTCCCAACAAAATACATCCGTAAATTTCAAGAAAAACTTAAAACCTTTTCCTCTAAAGGATTCCAAAGAGCCAACCTTTTCCTCCAGTTTTCCTGTAGATGTATAAACCCAAAAGCAAACCAAACAAAACTCCCCAAAATGAACACAAAGCCTTTGGATGTGGCTGTGTTTGAGATATCACTACAGCTTCTCTGCAATAGGCATGAATGGTTTTGGCTGCCGTTGGTACAAACTGCACAATGGATTTTTAAGTTACACGATCAAAGGCAGGCTTCCCTTGTCTCAAGCCAGCAAAATATATTTTACAAACAACCAGAAAAATTCCAATAGAGAAGTCATAGGCAGTGCAAATTACCACTCATCCCACCATTTTTTAGGTTTGTTTCATAAATATTTAATTACAAGCTTACATTTTGTGAAATTGTAAATTTTGCTACTGAAGTACTGTAACAATCAAACAGGAACAAATAAGCTTCCTGACAAGCCACAAAAAAACCCCAGAAATATTTTCAGTGGTTATTCTCACAACTTCAGATAATTTGAAGTCCCTAATACAGTTATAAAGCACAAAAATTTTCTTTTTTAACTCTGAACAATCCAACTTCAATAACAGGGTTTGTACTGGGGTGCAGTGCTGCCTGCCAAAAAGGCTACAACCAGTATAAGCAAATTCCAAAAAGAAATCACCCAAAGTCCAGACTGAAAACATTTCTGTAATGCTCAGAAGTATTTTATAAATATCTTTGCCTTTTAATCTCTCAAGCACCGAATTAATTTAACCTTTATCTTTCCTGAAGCTGCAATTAAGCATAGTACATTTTAATTCCATTTAGAAAATGGAAAGAAAATTTTGTTTCAAAGCAGGAAGGAACTGAAGATCATCAGACTGAGCAAAGGCCATCCCTTCCAGGCTCATGTTTCCTGACAGGGGTTCACCAAACACCCAGGCAAGAGCAGTACATACTCTTTTGTAATGTTTAATGAACCTTGCTGGATCTTCCTTCTGTGCTCTTATTTTGTTGGTTTGCTTTTGTTGGTTGTTTTTCTTTTTTTTTTCCCCCAAAACAACTTGCTTGTGATTCAACATACTCAACCTGGTGTATCAATGATTTAATGAGGCCCTGTGTGAAGAGGATGCCCCTCTGCCTACACCCTCCATTGCTGCCTCTGCAGGACACAGCAAGGTTTAGCACTGGAAGATCAACTGAAGGAGAGCTCTAGTGCGTTCACTGTCCTTCTCCGTCTTTTACAGATTGCCCCATCTTGAGTACTGTGTACAGTTTTGGGCCCCTTACCAATAAAAAGACATTGTGTTGCTGGAAAGGGTCCAGAGCAGGGCAATGAAGCTGGTGAAGGGTCTGGAGAATAAGAGGCTGAGGGAGAGCTGGGGTTGTTCAGCCTAGAAAAAAGGAGGCTGAAGGGAGACGTTATTGCTCTCTTCAGCTACCTGAAAGGAGGTTGTAGAGAGGCGGGAATGGGTCTCTTCTTGCAAGTCTCAGGTGATAGGAAAGAGGAAATGGCCTCAAGTTGCACCAGTTGATGTTCAGACTGGATATCAGGAAAAATATTTACACAGAGAGAGTTATTAAGCATTGGAATGGGCTGCCCAGGGAAATGGTTGAGGCACCATCCCTGGAGGTATTTAAAAGATGGGTTGACATAGTGCTCAGTGACATGGTTTAGTGATGGGTTGTTGTTTTTTATTGGAGTTAGGTTTGATGGTTGGGCTAGATGATTTTAAAGGTCCCTTCCAACCTAAACAACTCTATGATTCTATAATTTTTTATTTTTTTTTTTACTGAACTTAAGTCTGTACAAGTGTGAGTGGAAAGAAGTGACAATCTAAATAACTGTCCAATAAGTTATGCAAATTTAACCTTTAATGTATTGAACAGGAAAAAAGGTCACTGGCATTTGCACTGAGATCAGTAAAAGCCACCTGTACATTCAAGGTCTGATTTTCAAAAGCTCCTGTCTCACACACAAAGCCTTTACAACCCGGATTTTTGGACAACATGCTGACTTCCCACCAGGATGTTTGCTTGTGTGTTTCCGAACAGGCGAGAGCAGCAGGCGCTGAGAACTGAAAAACATGATTTCAGTGCCTGGTGTCAAGGATGTCAGAGCATTCAGCCCGTTCTAAAAGCTGTGCAAAACCAAATCGAACAAAGACTAGGCATTAAACACCACAGACCTGGATGCCTGAGACAGCCAGGCTGTGCCCAGCGGCATGAGAAAGGATGCGGGCAGGACATTGCTAACCAACCACAACCTGGTCTCTCAAGCTAATGCTGAAGGGCAATAGTGCGTAGGAGAAAGCTACTACCCCGACCTTGTGCAAAAGGCAAGAGGGTGGTGTAACACCACACGTGGCTCTCCATTATGCTCTCCCAATAAGAAAGTGAGCTTGGTAACAGGCATGTGAGCTGATGGGAGCTTGGGGGACCTGTCTGATGGGAAGAAGCTCAATCAGTTAATATTCATCCACCAGGGAGTTGACTACTATGTGACTTAGAAAATCTCTATTGAGAAAAGATTTCTGACAACAGCCTTATCGGAAAGAAGCAGTTGAGGTCTGATGGCTGGAAACTAAAGCTAGGCAGAAATAAGACTGGAAATCCAGACCAGGAATAAGCCACCCACTTGCAGTAGTTAAGTGTAATTACGTATTTGAACAACTTATGCAAATATATGCTGATTCACCCAAAAGCATCCTTGAAAACATCCTGCTTCAGCATCTCCTTCTGAAACCCAGTCAGTGAACAGGCAGAAAAGCAAGGAGTAAAACAGGTGTTTTCTCCCTCCCTGCTTGTTACTGGCACCAGTCCATGCCCAGCACACGGTGGAGCAGGTCAAGTTTGCACAAAGCCAGCCGTAAGGGCTCAGCCTGCTGACCACTCCTGGAGCATTTACTTGGCCACTGGTGGCTGCAGAAAGCAACCAACCCACCAACACCGACCACATGTCACTCCACAAACAGAGACTTTGTATAAACTCTTAGAGAACAGGGATAATTTTCATTAAAAAGAAGTTCAGTGCATATGTTTAGGAAAATACTAGCAGTCATGTATGCTTTTGTTTTCTATTATAACTGTGATTTGGAAGCACAAAGCCTGCAAATGACTGTGACAACTTCTCCATCCAGTATTTAAAAAGACAGTAATAATCCTAATTATCAATATGATGTTAAAAAACCTTTATGATTCAAACAATAACTGACAGCCTACCCTCCCCCCAAGAAAATAAAAAGGGGTTACAAAAATACTGAGCCTCCTTTCTTCTGCATAAAGCAGAAACATTCTAAAATTTCTTCATGGCTGTTGGCACAAACCCTACCCTTTGCAGTCCAATACATTTGGGAACTTTGTTTCTAGAAATTTATTGCACGTTTTCGCATAGTAAATTGGGAACATTTGGGCCAACATCAGTTAAATGTGAGGATTCCTTAAAAATCTGTATCCTGATCTCATTTTTTGACCACACCTGCTCTTAGAAGGTGGTTTCATTTTTAATGCATTGCTTGTTTTATAAAGTAACTGATTCTACTACTGCATGAAGACTGATCAAAAAGCGTGTGTTGACAGGTGTGGAAGAGATGCAGTATGAGATGACATTTTCTTCACACTTGCACTCATTTTACCTGTCAATTCTTTTATTAGACTTTAAAATCCTAACCTTCCCGTAGACACAGGTTCAATAACACAGCCAACTTATGCTCTACACGTTTTTGCTATTTAACAACTATCCCTACATATCAGAAGACCAGGGAGGAAAAAAAAAAAAACAAGGCAAGAAAAATGCAACATTATGTCCCCAGATCCTATTTTAACACTTCACATAAAAATAAATAATCCCTTATCAGCCTCTCCAGTGGAAGAAAAAAGAGTCAACTCTCCAACCTGAGGTGAAGCGAAAGGATTAGTAGATGTCCTTTTTTCTGAATGACACTGGCTGTTGCATACAATATGGGAAACTATTTGAAATGAGATCATTACCCAACTACGATGTAGCTTTCACTGGATGCATTCGTTGCCTCTGGATTCCTGATACGTAACTGCCTCATTATTGAAGGATTAAGATCAAAGCTTTCAGTTGTTGACTAAGATCACAGCTAATTATAGCACTTCTGAAAATTGCAAGTGCGTACGGAATATCTTCAGCTAGAAGGGTTTCTATTATTGCTACTGCTACCTTGTGAAATGGACTGGTTTTACAAGAAGGTAGCCCCTTTCTTCTGTGAATAAGCTACTCCACTCCCAGTGGGGTGGCAAAACAAATAAAAATAATCTAAACAACAGGAAAGGAAAATAGCAATTACCTTTTTATTACAAAACAGACAGATTACTGACTGGAAGATACAAGAGAAATGAAGGCTGAGAGGGGCTTATCTAACTTTGTAGCAAATTACCGTGATTTTGAACACAGGGAAAAGGATGAACCAGGATGATAATTTTACATAATTAAATTAAACTTAACAGCTTCGTACTTGGAGAAAGGTATGTGCCAAAATGGTATATCTCCTAGTAGTGATCAATACTGGGTCCAGAACAGTAAGTGTACTTACATACTATATATAAATTATAATCTACTGTATCACAGAGACAACTATTCTCCTTTGTAGTGCTGGACCAGCAGGCAAAGTGCCACCCCTTTTCACTTTTAATTACTTTGTCTTCATACATGCTTTCACCAAGACCACATTCTGAAGCCTGTCTAAAACTAAATAATAAAGGAGAGGGCAGTGTTCTGCCTACAGCACAATGGAGACCTTGTGAGAATGACAACCAGACATATTGCCAGTTTTAGCATTTTACCCATAAGTGACAGATTGCCGCTGCTGGTGGTTTCTTTTTAGGGTCTGGGGGGGGCAAACAGACAGCACTGTTGGGCCCTGAGGGTTGGCATCACCCCTGGACTGGCAGGAATTCTGGAAGCCAGATTTTTCGCTGTGTGTCTCATCAGCACATCTCCCTGCATGGAAGCAAACTGCAGAGCAGTGAACTGTGCTGACCATGATCAGAGCTTGGTACGTCTGTCCTTCAGGCCACTCAGCTCCAGCTGTCCACTTTTAAATTTTCACTGAAGATTCTCAAAAATTCTAACTCCCGTTAAGTTACTCACTGATGCTAAGGCTCATTCATTTCAAGTACTTATTTATCACTCAGTCTGATCACATAGCCATTCAGATAGGTTTTATTTCTCTTACACATTTGCTTTATCTTCATGTTTTGACAATTATCTTTAAGACACTCAGAAGTTCTTTGAAAGTAAATTGGTCTTCATAAAATCCAAGGAATTCTGACTATGTTGGTGGGGTCTCAGAAAGCACAAAACATGGACTAACAGACTATATTAAAAAAAAAAGATATTCTTCTGTCAGAAAAAAAATACATGCATGTTGTTACTGAATTAAATAAAAAAGCCCCCTATAACAGTAGTGGTTATATACTCAAGGACCACACCTGAGGCAGTAAAAAGAATCGTCAGTTCTGAGACCTGACTTCACCTTCCATACCACGCTGCCTCTTAGCTTCCAAAATGTTGTTAAATTAAATGAATGTTCCTAAAGCGGATTAGAAAGCACATGGTTTAAAAACGTCTACTGGTTTAATTGAAAGAGATTCCAGGCACAGGTGACATAAAGAGAGTTAACACATGAAAGAGAACCCAGTGTTCCAGAGGAATGCTCTTTCCTTTTTTAATAGTTGGGTTATCTCATGGGTTTTATTACCCATCAAGGCTAAACGACTTTGTTGTAAAAGACTGTATAAAGTTTATGTAATATTTCATAACTTGTATTAGTATTCAAAGAATAATTACAGGTCAACACAGCAACCTTGGCCTGAAAACATAATTGTGTTGAGAGAGAGAAATCACATGTTTAAAAGTTACATTCCATTTTTGAATTTTACTTTGCAAAGACTGATCCTGTCTTCCTCAGATATGTTACAATTTAAATAGCTGGTATGGCATCTAAATAATGGGCAGCTTGAAAAGAGTTTTCTGAACTCCCTCACAGAGACTTCCTAGAGAGACAAAAATAAGAAAATAATACCATATCCATATTATTCCTCATTTATTGATTTAACTAATGCTTATATTTGCCACCTAAATTAGGTTTAAGTTAAGTTTTCTCATATAAGAATCCTTCTGTGTAAGAGCTTCAAGTTACGTTTCCTACCCATCCACAGCCAGAACTTGGCAATCGTATTTTTTGCTGCATCTCCATGAATGCAACTTCCTTTTCACCAACCCTGACAAGTTAAATTTTTGCCTTGCTTGTATCCATTCAATACTCACCTTGGCCATTAATTGCTCATATCACTCCCCTCTGAGTTCTTCGATTCATCTCATGCTTGGGAGAAGATCACCAAAGCAACCTTTCCTAAAGCATCTTTGCAATAGTCTGCTTCAAGGTCACTCTCTTTAGATTTGTCACCATAAATTTAAATATTTATTAGGGAGAAAAAACCTCATTAAATTCTTCACCTGATACACCAAAGGAGATTGCTGTGAACAAATACAAGACAGGAATATTCTCCTGTACATGCCTTTTGTCAAGGTTATAAAAAAGAGTCATCAAGTTCCACAGTAGTACAAATAAAGAACTGTGAGTAGACCCAACAAAACAAGTTGCAGTAAAAACAGTGTCTACAATAATACACTACACTAATAAAACTCCCAGTGCTGGAAACTACAAGCAGTCTAACTCTTGTATATGAGAACATTTGCACCATTTCTATTTTGAAACCAAAACCTTACTCAATAGGTTTTTTAAAAGGCCCAGTCCGACACTGGTTCCACATGTGGTTCATGGGTGAAATACAGTGCAAATTCGTATAGTGGAAATAACATCCACTAAAGGTGATAGTCAAAATTTACAATTTAAATAGATTATATTAGAATTCATTCCATGACAGCTCCTATGCACTGAATGAAGACTGGCAAAATTATGTTTTTCTTAAGATTTCATTTACACTATTCAAAATTGGCCTCAACTTCACCAAGACACATGATCCAGCTGAGTTTTCATGCCAGAGGAAAGTAAAAACCAGCAGATACAGGCAATTCATGCTGGAGATGGTGGAAGAGGGACACATTTAACTAAAGTTTTGAGAGGTAATGTCCCCTTCACTGCTAATTTGGGAAGCAGTAAGACAACTGAATAGAAAGAGCCTTTGTGACGAACCAGTAGGCTGGCCTGGTATGACTGGCTTTGTGTATTTGTAATGATTTGGTGGCTTTTATTCATTCAAATAGAAGACTTTCTACTTATTATGTGAAATGCTTCCTTGAATATCAATACTTATAAAGGAAGACTTTTAGGATTTTAAATGTTAGCACTAGACTTCTGTATTTTAAATTATACCTCCTGCAGTGCTGTGACAAATTAGCATTGTAACTAGTTGCTGCAGTGACTATTTCTCAGCACTAAGTGCATTGTCAAAAAAAACAAAAACGCATTTCAGGCATGAAGCAATGTGCAAGCTCTGCTGCTTTTTATAGACAGAGGCCTGCCAACTCCCCCATAAATCTCACAAGCAGCAAAAGGGCAGACTATCACCTAGTCCAGTTGAATGTGCTCTAGATATGGTCTTTGAGCCTCCTACCTGACCTCAAGCAATCTCTGAAGCTGTACAGATAAAATAAGCAATCGCTCAGTAAATAAGATCAAGGACTAAAATGTGCTACCTAACTAAAAACTGGGTATATTTTACCATTGAGTCACCATCCCTGAATGTGTTTAAGAGTCGATTAGAGGTGGTGTTGAGGGATATGGTATAGGGGGAACTTTATAGAGTGGGGCTGATGGTTGGACTCGATCCCAAGGGTCTCTTCCAACCTGAATGATTCTATGATTCTGCTTACAGAATGCACTGCAGCTCTTCAATGCTTTAGATAAACTCTGGAAGAAAAATTAAACTGGACACTGCAAAAAGCTAGAGGTCATGAATTTTTCCCTCACTTAAGAGCATGAACCGGGAACATGGTAAGACTGATTTCATCAATTAGCAGGGACAGACTGATTAAAATGTAGGCAAGCCAAAGCTAGCCTATATGAAAAGCAGCAAGATTGCATGCCACATACTAGTTTTAGCATCGTGCACAATATTTTAATCTATATTTAAGAGGGTGCAAAATTCTATGTATATTATGAAATTCTAGCTTTTAGAGTGACTCTTCTCATATCTTCCATTTAAAATTGAAACAAAGTATTTACCACTTAAAAAACACCAAGAGGTTTAGCAAGTTTGTACATTTACAAAATTTAGACTAGAGAATAAATATTATTCTACCTAAATCCAACTAAAATCTGTGATTGTGCACTAAAACAATCAAAAAACCCCAATGTGTGTTGACATTTAAACTTATTACTACCTTTCAGGATTTACTCAAGGAGGCAACTGACAACGCTGAACCAAGTTGGTTCCCTCTGACGTTAGCTGTAGGTATTCAGTGCAAAGCTAAATCCCCCTATTTTATAAAATATAATTTTAATGATATGTCAAAGTTTTCAAAATCTGACTGTGCCACCAGAGTACAGTTCACTCTCACTTTAGATGCAGAACAAATGAAAACACAGCAGCACAAATTCTGCTCCGCTCTGAAGGCACCATGCTGTGGCTGGGAGCTCCTGGGAGAGCTGCCTCCTGTGCAACAGCTGACAAATGAAGCACATTTAAAAGAAGGCATTTTCCCAGCTTTGAAACTCCTTTGATCCCCAAGTTAAGACTTGAACATCAACATAATTTCAAAATACTACTTACTAAAAATATATACTTCCTATGGCTTTGAGGCTGTTTAACAAGCTACAATTATGAGACAACTGAAAAAATTCATACAATAGATTACTTTTTAGCATGACAATAAGACAGAAATAATTCCTTCAATAACGGGAATTTATCATCTTCTGCTTTTTCTTGTCAATACCTACCTGTTCTGAGATCATTGAATCTGCATTAACTGCCTGATAGATCCTAATGACTTCAAAGGAGTCATTATGGACAGTCACACAGTAGAAGTTTCAGTCCTTCTATTGAACAGAAACTGTAGACAGCATCAAGCATCCTTATTAAAAACCAATTGAGAGAAAACATGTGGTCTGGCAGGCTGAAAGAATGGGTAACAAGATCCTTCTTACTCCTAGGGTAATTACATATCAATTCCTGCGCTGCTGGGTGACGAATGAAAAAATTTGACAGTAGTAGCTCCTACCCAACAGACAAATCATTTTTGTCAGACCTCAGACCATCCGTCAATTTGGCTGATATAGTGGGGAGTCTCTAAGGTTTCGCATGACAGGAAAGACCCACCTTTTCAGCTCAAGTTGAAGAGACTTCAGCAAGGAAGCAGAATCAAATACATAGGGTATTTTTTCTTTCTGTAGACATTGCGTTCAGGATATTAGTTTTCAGATTTCACACTTCCAGTATTTATAGCACATGAATATTTGCGACAACAGAACATCCTCAGGTTCTGATTCAGTCCAAGTTGTGAGAAAAACAAACTCATATCCCACCCTTTTATCCTTTGCCCACTATACAAGAGAAACCAAAGACATGCTTTTAATGTTTGTCTTGTGTCCTGTCTAATAGAGGCTCACTGGATTTTTATAGGACACAAGAGAGCAACAAAAATGTGACCATTGAAGAGGAAAAGAATAAAGAGTGTAATCAAATAAATCAATAAGCATGAATGAGGGAAGACACAGATGGTCAAAGACCAAATAGAAATATTAAGTTAAGGATCAGGGTGGAAAACAAACCCAAGCAGGATAGAAAAGGAGTGGCCTAGATGGGAACTCTTCTCCACTGGTTGTCTTTCTTCTTTTTATTTTGTAGGATTGGAGTGGAGCTGGCATTTGCCTGATCCAAAGTTTACTATAACCACTTAAAAAAACCTCTTTCAGCAACATTGGATCAGTTCCAGAGACAAGATCTCACTTAGGTGCTGAAACATATTGTACTTAATGCTTCCAATAATTTTCATTTCTACTCATCAAAATGATGAAGAATAAGGAGAAGCAGTACAGCAATACTGAAACAGCAGACAAAACAAGAGGAAAAAGAAGTATTTTAGGAACAGAAATAAGAATTGTACAGATCAGAGAATGGAACACTTTGACATAACATGAAAATACAGGAACAAAAAGATATCTAAGGTAGCTGGGAAAGTGCACCTTATAGACTCAACTGTTGTTGAAGAAACTGCTGAAAAAAATTAGAAAGGAGTCCTCTGTGAGATGTGCCAGTTGTGCAAATGAAGCCATGCACTTCAAGTACTCAACCTAACTCCATTCTCCTTAAAGAAAAAAAATCCCAAAATTGAGAACTGCAAAGTAAACCAAGATAACTATGAAAAAACCACAAACAGTAATGCTCTTGGGACTGGTTTATTGAATTGAACCTAAGGAAAAAAACCCAAATCACCAATTTCCATAACACAGAGAGGAATTGCCTGGGCTCACCTGAATATCCTAGTGGATATGCTATATGGCAAATTTAGAATTTCCTTCTGATTTCATATAATGTGTAAGAAATGACAGTCTTAGAAGAGAAGATCATTTATCCTCCCAAAGAAAATGAGCACAGACTGAACAGCTGCCAAGAGACAAGTTTGAAGATGGAAGCCAATCCAACTTCCATGTTTCATTCAATCTATGACGTTCTTGTTAAAATCACAACTGAGGTCACTCCTTGTAGCAGATTTCCTGCAAAAAAGATCACTAGGTTGTTGAGCAGTGCAATACAGTAACCTCTGCTGGCTTGCCACAACAAGCAGTTGGTGCTGTGATTTCATCTACAACCTGTATATGAAAGGTAACACCACTGCATTGTCAACGTGACAAATCAAGAGTCTCATCCCTCCAAGTTCTACTCTGTAAGAAGAGTGCTCATGATCTCTGTTTTATGATGTGACTGCTCTTTTAGTCAGCAAAATCCTTCTTTCTGTGTAATAATTTTGCAGCACCATGAAATCCAGAAACGAAACTCTCACATTTGAAGTGCTGGGTGAGTAACTACAGCTCTACATGTGAGATGCACTATGTCAGCAGATACTCGAGTCTGCACAGTCCCACTGCAGAATTTGAGCAGTGAACAAAATGGCTCCAACTTGAAGGGTAGGAGCCAAAACAAACCTGTAAACCCAGACCTTTAACAAAATTGCAACCTTGCAAGAGTCAAGACCCTAGTACAAGACCTTGTTTACGCTGTTGTCCAGTATTCAAAGAAATATTCTTGGTTTTTTAGTAATGCGGCAAAGGCAGTAATAATTCTTAATCCTTATCAGGTTGTCACTGTTTCAGTCAAATTTACAAAAACCAGACTGACAGATGGTCCTCCCCCCTTAAAGGAGAGAAGAGGAAGAAATAAGGAGATTTACAAGTTTAGAATGAACTACTTTAATTAAGTATAAATATTAAAAAGAAAAAACCAAAACCAAACAAAAAACAAGTTCCCAGGATGACAATCATGTCACCAGCAGTCACTGGGGAAGTCAGACTGACTTCAGTCATGGATGGAAACTAGATGCCACATCTGGAGTCAGGAACATATGGATCAAAATCAAAGTTAGATGGATAGGGCCCTCTTCAGACAGAAGAAGCAAGAGATTGACCCTTTGATCTCTCAGCTCTTATACTGAGCACAGGGCAGTTGGGGTGCAATACCCCAGTTGGTCAGGTTTGGGTAACTTGCCTTGTCTGCTTCTCCCCACAGGTATGACCCCTCTATGCTTTTCCGCTTCCAACCCTCCAATGGGGCAAATAACAGAAGTGGCTGATCTTGACTGTTACAGCATTAAGTATAAGCAAGAGCCTCTCTGCAGACCATTTCTTGGCATAAAATGCAAACACTGGTTTTATCACTCTGAGAATGAGCAGTTTTCTCCACATTACACCATTAATTTCAGAGAGTTAGAAGAGGCCTTGCTAAGTTGTAAAATTACTGAACAGGAAGTTGGTTCTGTTTTATTTCAAACCGGGACACAGGTATGTGACAAGGATGACTTTTTACAAAAAGACCCAGTGTATGCAACCTTTAGAAACTCTTCTGCTGACCTTAAAAATAAAATGGCACAGCACAAAAAGCTATAGCTATTTTTCAATCTATCCTACCTTGGTGGACATGAAGTGTAAGGATGAAGCCCATCCCACCCCTTTTAAAAAATGTCTAGGGAAAGGAATAGGAGCTGTCACAAGAGGTGTAATATCAGAGGTAGGTGACTTTCATTTGCCTTTTATAGACCAAGGCAAACACCTGAAGTATCCAAAGCTCTATGCAGATAAATCATGCTCAGTCCTGCTATTCTTCCCTTGTGACTGGGATTACTTCTAGATTCAAAGTAGCAAAAGGTTCAGTTTCTCAGCTATTTTCCACTATTAGTTTTGATGGCCATCATCTTGCCTGGGATCCAACCACCACTTAAGCATGATACTCACCCACATGTGACCAAAAAAGGTAATTGTCCTTTACAAATTTTCTGTTGGCCCTAACAGCAAAGCATAAACACAGCCTCATCTCGGCTACTTGAAACTAAATTGAGAAAAGCTCAAGTGGCTTTTCCAGGGTTATTGTTCAACAACTCTCTTGCTGCAGAGTTGTTTTCCTATGCCTCAAATCTGCTTGAGCCAGCTATCTTCAAGTTTAATTTTCTTTCCTCTTTCCTCTTCCATGTCTTCCCATATCAACTGCTTGTCAATATCATATACCTTACATTTTTCATTGCATAAATGTTTCTTCTTTCTCATTTTTACTACTACTGCCCTAACTTAACTATTTACAAAGTCCCAGTTTTTCTTGCCTGTCGTAGGGCAAGCAGTCAGAGACAAGCCACGTTATGCATCTCTAGAAACGTTTTACTGAACACAGGAACTTAATTTTTCCAAATGTCATTCCATTAACAAATAGACATCACTCCAGTCTACTGCATAGTTCTCTCTCTTTGCTGTTTCTTCTGTCTTGTTTCAGAAGAAGCTGACTGCTATCCTTGAAGTGTCTTCTGCACTGGCCTTCTGTAGCCTTTCTCCATGTCCTTTCACGGAGCTTTGCCACGAGCAGCTCTCAAAGACACTAAGATGAAATGCAGGTGGAGTATGGGAGCAGCAATCCTGCCTCCACGACTCTTCTTGCTCCCACTCCAATAAAATACAGGTCAGCTCCTCTGCTCCACAACACATATAAAACACCATGATGCCTGTGTCTGTGGGAATTTTTTGATCTTTCTAGTTATTACATAGATTCTGAGGTGGAGTTTGGAAAAAAATTTATGAAAAGCAGCCATAATGTGCTGCTTCTGTTCTGCTCCTTCTTGCCCTGTAAGCAGGCAGGGCAGTGAGATAAAAACACACTCTTTAATGCTTCAAATGTAAATGGCAGCCAATGCTGTCCTGAGAGTATGTGCAGGCAAGGCAGATGGGAGGGGAGCACACCAGGGGCTTCTCAAACATAATAGAGCTGATAAATCCAGCATCTGGTGATTCAATACCCTGTAATGGAGAAAGCCATCCTTCTGAAACCAAAATCACAGTGCAAACACCCTTTCTTCATGGCAAATTATCATTAACATGAACACTGTGTAAACAAAGTAAGAGGTGATGCACATCCACATGCATCACGGCCCTTGGGAAAACCTAAAAATCAGATGTAATTTCTTCCATTTTCATTGCAAACACACACAAAGTACCAAATCAAACTAATAACAAACAAACAAACGAAAAGAATCCGTTCTTCTGAGGCTGGAAACAAATATTCTAATATTATAATGAGCTTATATTGCTTTGATTTAAAAAGGTCAGAAATAATACATGAAAATACACTGTACAAACAAACTATGAGCTCTTTTTTAAACTTACCTGAGGCTTCCCCTAAAGTTTGTGTTTTTCCCTGCATACATGCACACACGGAGACACACCAAACGTCAGTACACTTCGAGACAGTAATTCAGAGAAGAGAAGTGCGAAGGCCTCGTCTAAGGAAGTGTTAGGCTTTTAGCTACCTACTTGCAGTCCCCTGCCTACAGCGCCAAGAAGTCACCCACTACCATGCCGGGTTAGCAAGAGGCTAAAGAGGATCTAGCGGTGAGCAGAGGCGTTGGACAGACCGCGGCCAGGGGTTAGTGTGAGCCCAGTGCCTCTCCCGAGCGGCGGGAGGGAGGCAGGTGTGAGGGGCACTTACTGACGCTGCCACAGACCGCCATGCAGTACTCCTCCGAGTCAAAGTTGTTCCGGTTCCCGCCGCAGCCGCCGTAAAAGAAGGGCGCGCACTTTCCTTCGGTCATGTCAAAGTACCAGCGGGAGATCATCGCGCGGCAGGGACCAGTCTCGGCTTGCTCAGAGCACACCTCTAGTCACAGGAGACCCGGAGGAACCACATTTAGCATGTCAATGGTACTGCCCTGCTTTCCTAACGAGGTGCCTCTCAGTGTCCACGCACAGGAGCGAGGATGGAGACACACCAAGGATGTCTTTCAAGGAATGGGAAACCCTTCCTTGGAAGCCACTCTGGAGACAATGAAGGTCCACTTTGAACTGACCCAGATCCATGTCACTAAGTCTCCTTAGCCTACCTGTACTTTTATTTTTTTAGCTACTTTATCCACACACACCTGTGCTCTGGTAGTGCTCTGAAACGAGCTCCAGTGTGGTGGCAATAGCACAAACATGAAGTTTTGCCTACTTACAGGCCAGAGGAGTAAAACTACTCCCAGCTCCAGCCTTATGATGGCCCTCAGCAGACTCCCAACCCAAGCAGCCCACTGGGCACCTGCCTTGAGGGAGAATATCTGAAAGCCGAAGGTGCTACTTTTTTTTCTTTTCTGTTTTTTTTGCTATACATCCCCCCCTCGCCCCCCTCCTCCTCCCCAAAACTGAGAAGCTTCCCCAGTTTATACAAAAGAAAAAAACAAAGTTAAAATATGTATGAGTTATAGAGGAAAACAAATTCTCTTCAGACACCTATTATATATAGTCACTGCTGAAGAAAGTCCCTCCTGCAAGCTGCCTGGCACAGGGTTTATAATTCGTAGTTTGAGGGCTCACATACATAAAATTACTGCCATAGCTTTATCCCATCCATGGGAGGAAATCTCATCCCCAGTGAATATATACAAGGAAAAATTAAAACTGTTTGTGTTCACTGTGAGCTGCCACAGTCTCTGCCCACATCCTGCAACACATGAAAAACTTGAGGGAAGAACCAAACCACACAAATCAAAGAAAGACAAAGCAAATTCTGCCTGCAATTTGGAATTCAGCCAATTACACATGTAAACATATAGCCCTTTACCAATAATGTTCCAAACAGACAAAACCAGTTTTATCTCTCAACATGCTGCATAAGTCATTTCAAATCTACATAACGTTAAACACCAGTAGGCCCTTCATTCGCTTTCATCCCACGCACTGCATCGGCACACAAACTGGTACGTTCAACTAGAGGCTTCTAAATTGTCTGCATATATTTGAATTTTGTGGAAGGTAGATCCCTAAGGGTTGAAAAATGGCATGAAGAAATATCAGTGCATTAGCACTGAAAATCCCCCTCAGGCTCATCACCTCTTAGATGCTGGCTATGAAGAATGCAGCCTTTCAGAGTCTTTCCTGACCCCATCATTTCATCCTCCCAGGGAGCATTGCTACTTATAAATGGATTTTATATTCATAAACTGTCACTGATAGTCAATATCTATCTACATTACCCTAAATATATAATTGAGGTGTAATTTCATAGGTATGTAACATATTCATATACAGTACCTATAAATAACGTCAAGAATCAATTTTAGGGAGCATCCATTTGGTCTAAAAGAAACAGATTCACCTTTGCAATCATCAAGGATTTGCTACAGATGTCACAGTTCCACGCAATTAGAGGGAAAGGAATAGCAGGGAGTGAAGGAATATTAGGGTTTTTTACTTTAAAAAAAATGCAAAATAAGTGTATTTAATTGTACACCACATTAATAACAATTGACTGTATACTACCATATGATTAATGGTATCCCACAGTAAGTATACAAGTGATTCTTCTGATATTTTTCTTTTTTTAATAAAATCTAGTCCCATCATCCAATTATAGAGTCAAATCTTCACACAAAGCTGGCTTTGCACAGCCTTGGAAGAGCTGCCATATGTCAATTAAAAATGAATAGTGACTCTTGACATTAAAGAGACAGGTATAATCAAGAGAATTTTTGCTGACAGGAAACGTCATTTCAAAACCCACAAAGGTCTCAACAACTCAGCCTTTTCTGATGATAGGCTAACCCACACAATAAGCACCTTCTAGGTTTCCCTCAAAATACTAGTATTGCTATAAAGTCTGTATTATTTAATTTTGCACTGTTAAATGTTATAGGATAGGACAGATTTAATCTGAAATTTCCTGTAGGTACATCTTTCACAGAAACAGCAGCATGTGCAAATAACGTGCCAAAGTGACAGTTATTGTCCATCAAATTACTAATGCCAATAATAAGAAGGAATGGGCTCTTTGGAAACTGAAGTCATTCATACACATGAAGAAGCAGTTGGACAAGCATCCAGGCAACCACAGAGTAGCACATTATAAAGGACAAGCCTGAAACAATGCATCCCAGTGTTGTGGCCAGTGACCTGCCTCCTGCCTGACCTGTCATCTCCCACTAGGCTGGTGGTGACACTGCAAGGCAGTGGAGGGACATCCTTCCCTCCTGCTTGCGCAGCTGAATGTAATGCTACTGGTGAGACCTAAATGGTAATTATTTCATAGCAGAGAGAAATGGTCCACTGTGCGAACAGCTTATGACCTAAATGAAGATAAATCAAGAAAGGGGAAAAGTGCTCTGGGTTACTGTTTCATGATTTCTCTGAGGGAAGCACATTGTTGCCCCAGTCTAGGAATTTTCTCACTGCTGTCACCCCTTTCCCAATGATGCCACCACCTTCCATCACCATCTGTTCTCTGTGGAGGGCCAGAGTACCATTCCTTCACACCTGCTTTGGGGTAAATGTACATTTTTAAGCCAGCTTCAATGCCTGGGAAATGGTCCTGTCGCTCCTATTGGTGGGCCAGTTGCTCCCCTCCTGCTTGTCCATCATTTTTCTTTCACAAAAAAAGCCAAAACATTTGATCCTCAGCTGTACCACTGCAACTGAGAAGGTGGGGAAATTAAGTACAAAACTGAGAAATTCAACAGGATCTCTTGGCTATTTAATCCAAATACCATTTTGCCTTCCAGTGCTTCCGAGTGTAACAATTAATGCCTGTGATGGATGAGCTATGGTATTTTCACAGATATTAGGGGAAGGCAGGCAGCATACATCATCAAAAAATTAACAGCTGTCTTTGCTTCATATATTAATCTTGTTGCTGAAAACAGATTAGAACATCAGTTACTTTTTGCCACTGTGCATTTCAATTTCACTTGATATCACAAATAATTTGTATCAAGTATAGTATTATTGGTGAACTTTGCTCTGCTTAAGGAACTCACTCACTCACTCACTCTTCTCCCTCCTAAGATGCATTTTTGCCTATGGTTCCACAACACTGGATAAAATTAAAGAGAACAAGCCCTTGCCACTACCAAGGTTTATAAGCCGTATAAATTCTAACACATTTTACAGACATTTACAGTTTTCACACTAACCTTCTTCAATAGTAAAACTTATCCCATTTTCTCTGTGCCTTAAACCAAAGATAACAGTTGCCAATACCATCCCTCTCTGAAACCTTAGCTTTGGCAAATTATTTTGGAGATAATCAGGAAAGTATAATTCAACCTTTCTCATTCTAAACTGCTCATAGTTATTCCAGCCTCTTGATGCAAAAAAGAGTTGATTTTGACCAAGCAGGTAGGTCGTTCCTTGAACAATAGTGTACAACAGCTTTTTTATTTGCTTTTAAATTAATAAAGTAGTATAACTGAAAAGAAATTAGTTACATTAAACATTGGTACAGACTGTGCTATTTTTCCTTTGAAAAGCACAGGCTTCAGTGTCCTAGAAATACAGTTTTCAAGTATGTGGACACTGATTTATAGTGGCTTTACAGAAAGTACTTCCATAAACATTAATTTACCAAAATGCTGTTAGTAGAGCTAATTAGAATTTATGTGCAAACATTTTAGATACTTTTGGTGATCAGTTTTTACAGAGGGAAATACAGAATATGGTTCTGAATGACATCTTAAAATTTTTCATTACTATATAATTTGGGTCTTTTTCTGTTCCTTAAAGAAAACTGTGATTTTAAATCAAAGTGAAATTATACTGTACTTAAAATCTCAACTCCGTGATTTCCACACACCCGCTCCCCAGGACTAACTCTTACTCTGTGAACACCAACACTGTCAATTGAGGAATCTGAAATAAATTTAAACTTCTAAGGGAGGGGGAATTAAAGCTACATTTACATACTTCTATCACTGTAAAGGTTATTCAGTATTTTCTTCAGGATCTGAATTTATTTATGTGATCATAAGAAATAAGGTCACTGAAATGCTGGCATGGTCTGTTCTAAACTTTAAACCAGAAATTAAGTTTGAAGAGAATTTAAAGGGGGGAAAAAAAAAAAGACAAACAGGAGAAGTTACCATCTCTGGCCTGTTTTGGAAGGTGGGTCCTACATTTAGCTTACACCTCTGAAAAACTTATTTACTTAATGCTACATTAGAAACATACCATCATGTTATCTTACAAATATTACAAGTTTTTAAATTTAGCCCTGGTAATGGAAAAAACAATGTATTTATGGCTCTTTCTATGGTACCAGCCCTTCAAGTTTGAAGTTGATATTGTCATGTACACTCAAATAAATTATGCTGGTGGTATGAACTAGCTGTGTATCATAATCACACCGACTTGGACAAGTAATACATTTAGCTGCTTGAGTCTATGGGATCACAATCTTACATTTTACCATTTATATTTCACTAAAGAACAGAGTAATCTATTAATGCAAGAGAGGCCAAAGGAATAAACCTCTAAAATATATATCATAAGGCATATGTTCCTCTTTATTATGCACTAATGCATATAATATTACAGTTGGAGTAATGTTGGCTTCTGTGTCTTCAGGAACTGACAGCTATAGTTTGAGGTTATTAATACACCTATATTAGTCTCTATTTTTTACTAGTCTATACATCTATACATACATCT
Source organism: Jacana jacana (assembly GCA_013400555.1). Taxonomy (NCBI): domain Eukaryota; kingdom Metazoa; phylum Chordata; class Aves; order Charadriiformes; family Jacanidae; genus Jacana; species Jacana jacana. The sequence continues at coordinate 140,246 of VZTM01014220.1, forward strand.
ATATTAGTCTCTATTTTTTAACTAGCTGAGGAAAATTACACAAGTTAAAAAATAAATGCATTCTGATTGTCTTTCAGTTACACCATTTGTGTTCCAAAAAGGCACAATACTGTTTTGCTCAATGAATTAATCAAAAGCGAGTACTTAAAGATAATTTCATTGAAAATGAACTTCCTCAGTCTGAATACATGGTTTGAAGAGGCAGGCAAATTTTAGTTTGAGTATTCAAAGATAAAAGCCAACCTCAGAAGAGATTTTTTGGATTTAGGAGGAAACAGCTGTGAACCTGGCACATACTCTAGGAATAAAGTTGGTGTATAAGCTACACAAAGGCTAAAATAGTTTCTCCAGAGAAAGTTAAAAGAATAACACAAAATGATGAATTCTAAATGCAATACTGAAGAACAACTCTTCTAAAACTGCTACATATCCTGAAATTGTAATTTCCATCCAGCAATTTAGACTGAATTTCCCTCTGTAATGTTTACTCTTTAATTACTGGAGGGGGGTATTTGGAATACAAAACCCAATTGTAATTGTATACTTGAAAACAAAGCCTTCCCACTCTGAAGCGGGACAAATATGTGAAAATACATTTCCTGTTTACTTGTGCACAACACAATCTGAACCAAGCTGCCATATAGTTACTTCCGATAGCAAGAACACAAGCAAAAACTGCAGCTTGATTTTAAATGTAGGTCAAGAAAATGACATGAATTTATGTATAGTTTTAAAAAGGTATAGTTGCCACATAACAACATGATTATACTAATGTGGCAAGACAGTGAACATGAGGATTAGCCCCAAAGTGCATTCCAGTCTTTTTACATAAATATTCAATTAGTTTTTGCTTTGGTATAGTAAAATCACGTTTTCCCTAGGGAAACAGATTCTTGGGGGATTTCTTCTGGTGGGATATACTTCAAATGAAACCATTCTCCACCCTCCAACCTTATGTGAAACAACATTATTACTGTGTTTAGTATTTCAGTACTTTTGCCCTTGACCCTAACTGAAAAGCAATGTATTGCTTTTCAATCAACAAGATTACTAGATCATAAAAAAGATTTCTTCTAATTGCAACATATATTTAAGTATTATATAATGGTGGAATAGCTGTGCTTTAAATTATAATGTCTAATTTAAAAGCTATTGGTTATTTTAACGCAAAATGGATTAGGTTAATTTTATCAGCTCTTGCTCATATGCTATAGATTATCACTCTTAATGAAGATCTCATAATAAAAAAAACAGTAGAGTCATCATAATGTCTATTATCCATATTGCAATGTATCAATGTTTTCTTATTAGGGAATACAAGTCTACATTATGACCTTCTGACTGAAGTACACTGCACAGTCTTGAAGCCAATGAAGAAGAACGAGGAACTACTACTTTAAAAGAAAGATAGTAAAGTTTCAAAGAAGAAAGTGGGGCAAAACTATTGAGGGTAAAAAAGCCCTATTAATTTAATATATGCTACCAATATCACCCCAAAATTTGCAGCTGATAGGTCTAGCAATCAGGCTTAACCTCCCTTGCCATCGACTAGATGGTAGCTGGCACTGCATGAATTTAAAGTCTCTTAGATGCAAGTCTTCAGGAAAAAAACACACTATGCTAGATCAATAATGCTAAGAGCTACCATATAATCACAAACTACTTTTCTCTTACTAGGAAACAAGCATATGGTCTCTCACTTGCAACTCCAGATTGTAAATACAGTTAAAATGTCACGTCAAGCAGCACTGCTTAAATTCTTTCTTAACTGTTTAAAGAAATCCAGCTGAATTAGAGAAAGCAAAACCAATTGCTGAAGGGCAACATTATATGCTAGACGAGGCAGGTCAAGCTTATGCTGCTGAATCCTCTGCATCTGCTGATAGGTATGCGAAGAAGCTGCCAAGTGCTTTCTGCTGCGCTGACCCAGCTGCTCTCCTTTAAATGAGACCTGATTGACTGCTACGTTGACATGAAGCACTAAGCTGAAATTGCTTATTCTTTGTTGTACGCCAAGAGAGACTGATTTTTCTTGTCACCTACTGTGCTGAAGGAGACCAGAAACAAAATCACAAACAACTGTACGTGACGGGGAGAGCTGTGCTCCTACTTGCTCCAGTCACACAATGGAAGAATCACCTGGAGCATGGATGCATCAGGAGCAGCTCTACAACACCCGTGATGCTGCCATAATGATAGCAGAAAACAAACCACTCCCTTGCTTAAATCCAGGCCAGCGGAGAATCACCTCCCCTGCTCCATACAGACACAAAAGTCCAGAGCCACAGTTTTCCTGCAGGCTTTCAAAAATGAGCCACACTTCGTTCAGCACAAGTTCAGTGATAAGATCTCCCTGTGATTGAAGGTAAACCATGTTGACCTGACATGAATTTCACTCTTTGGATCCCTGCAAGCTCAGACCCATAATGAGCTGGATTTAACATCTGAACTCCAGTAAGAGCGTATCTGAAAGTCTTGGGTCTGCTCTCCTACTCCATACGAACTGAGCGTAAAGGTTGTCCTTCCCAAAAGGCAGAAAAGCAAATACTGGCATGTAATGTGCTAGGAAAAATTGATTCACATTTCTGAATAAACACTATAGCTTATACAAATATAGTTGCTGTAGAAACTTAACAAAAAAGCTGTTCTCCTGCCAATGACCTCTCCCATTTTCTAGGCAAGACTGCCTTGCTTTTACCTGGAAATAAGTTTGCAAATAGTTCTGCTATTGCTATTTTGATCGTGACTCGTTAAAATATGCAGAGAAACAAAATTGCTGACAAATTGATTCTACAATACTTTGAGTGTATTTAAAAGTATTACATTACATTTATGCTTTTCAGTTACTTATGGCTGACAGCAATGATTCCATTGATAGCAGAAAGGACTCAGTACTAGCTCACAATTAGATCCTAATTTATGGTTTTAGAACTGTTGCTTTTTTGTTGATTTTACATATAAAGAGCAACTCCTCTCAAACCGGACAAAGCCATTCTCTGCTCTTCAATGCTAATGACTTAGTATGAGTTATAGCTTCATAAAGCACTCATGAAACCGGCTGTAAAGTTTCTTTGAAGAGCACCATAGGATACGCTTTATGAACTGCACTGAGTAACGCTTGGGAAAAATAGCCTGAACAGAGGTCACGTCCATGAGAACGAAGCTCTGATTCTGTGATTCTGTAACCCCATCTGGAAAAGCTTTCAAGGTGTCTCCATAGGATGGACCACTTCTTAATATGTACATTGTCTGCAAGGTACCTCTGCCTCTTTCATTTGCACTGAGTGAGAAACTCTTCCTTTTGCAACAGCAAGACAGCAGATGCCCACCACAGAAGTTCTTATGCTGGATCTCCTGGCTACATCAGGAGGAGAGGGGCCCCCATAGGAAGCTTTCTCTCAAGTGCAGGAAGGGAAGTAGAAGCAATGGCCAAGGCTATAAGTTATCGTACACTTCTACGTTCACATTTCTCCTAAGCAGTTTGCATTTCTCCTGCAACAGTTCTGTCAGATACCAGTTACAGACACTTGGGGACAGTCTCTGTACCCTCTGGGCGCCAGGAGGGATGGAGGTCAGAAAACAGAAAGGGCTGCGACAGAACTGCACTTAAAACTTGCATTGGTAACAGATTGCCCCCACTTCAGTTGCAGTAACACCTATTTCACTCAACAGCCACCCAAGGTGGCAAATTTTAGACCTGGGAAAAACAGGACAATAGCATTTCATTGTCAGCTAGCAAGTATATACATTTCCAAAGGATTTTTAAAAGGTGGCTTCAATAGTTCACCTCATTTCTTTTGTATTTTACATTCATATTATTACACACTACTTTCCTGAAGGCTCAACATCTTAACCTCTTTGAAATGTCAACCTCAGTAAAGAAACACGTTCTACCTAATTTGTCCTCATTTCCACTCATCCAAAATCCCATTAAATTCAAGTGTACTTTCCTTTTTTTTTTTTTCTCCTCTTTCAATATTCATTTACCAGTGAGAACAGGGTGTTTTATCCCCAGGTGGTCAAAGCTCACATATGGAAATATATTTAATTGGTTTAAAGATTTAAACATAATCTCCCACTCCCTCCTCACTGAAATGGTTCTCCAATAACTGAGCAAAACACTCAACCTAGTTATATAAGGAAGAAGCGCACAAGGCTGCCAGCCTTAGAAAGAAACATTCACAAGTGATTTTAGGAAGATGTTAGCACTTTTGATTGGGGAACTTATCTGGACTTAGGCCAAACAGCAAAACCTAAATGAAGTAATTCTGCTTTTTTCAAAGCATCCCCTGGGTACCCTTCTGTCCTTGCTGTGTGTGATGAATCCTGCTCCGCCAAACAGCAGCACCATGATTCAGGAGGAAAGGATGCTGTCACACACAAAACAGGGGGGACTCTGCTCTCACTTCAGTCCCAAGCATCTCCCAGGAAAAGGGGACCAAGGAGAGAGGAAAGGAACCAGGCCAGATGTTTTCTGACTCATTTCATGACTACTCCAATCACTGCCATTTTGCCTCTCCCTCCTGCACGTCCCAACTCCTTTCTTTTCAACTGTAGCCTTTAATCTCATTTTCTGCCATCATCTCCAGCACAAATTGGTACAGATGTATGCACTGCAGAAAAATTGACATCTATCTTACAGAGATTTTGAGCACATGGAATTCTATTTATTAAAAAGAAATATAAGGATAACACATGCAAATACGTATAGTAGGAGAAATGTAGCGTTAAAAATTTTCATGTTGCTCTGCTGTCCACGGACTAGGGTATAAATTTGAAGCTTAAAATGCAGTTATGTTAGTAACTACAGAGTATTGTGAAAACCCTATTTTAGAAATGAAGAATTCTTTCTCACTTCATGTTTTCCTTTTTGGGCAATGCATTCTGACTTCTTTCCCTTCATTAATTAGGTTCACTTTTCTGCATAGTTACTTCCAAATTCACCTAATTTCACTGAATTACTAGTTCATGGAGAAATATTGGAAACAGGTATCTAACAGAAATCACACAAAACAACTAATCACTGCTGTTAATATAAGAGACCAAACCAGCTAGTGTTACCTCCTGCTTTGAGCTGACACTCCCTCTGCAAGAGGCACATAACTCACACACATACTTGTCCTGCATTATTTACTACATATGGCAGTCAAATTTTATTTAATGTTACTTTAAAATAAAAGCAACCTCTCTGCTTCCATCCATATCATACACAATGATCACAATTCATTGACAGACAGCTCAAAGAGTATTTGCAATGGGAAAGGGAAACAGGAGGGGATTCAATGTGCAAATTACAGAAGCCAAAGCATAACAATGCTGCAACTTAGGATATTTTGCTGTTTGGAACATTTTTTGTCATAAAGGGCAGACATGCAAAGTAGCAGGATCAATTTTCCAGCCCCAAGCTAAATGCCCATGAATTTACCTCTGACAACCTCTTCCACAGACTCTGTAGTTGTGGTAGTAGTGGTTGCAATACTGGTAGTTCTTTCAGTTGCCTCCTCATACTCTTCCTCTGTCTCTTCTTCAATTTCATCACCATCATCATCATCGTCATCAGCATCTTCATCTTCCACAACAGTTAGCTCCTCATCTTCTTCTGGCTGTTCTTCTACAACCTTATCATCACTAAAAAAAGAAAATTGTAAGAGTGCATCAGCAACAAAATAGTTTCAAGGTAACAAGAGAATATTTTATTCAGAAACTCTTTAAGAACAAGAGGTTACCTGTTGCTTCATTTCCCTTCCACCCCTTTAAATAAAAAAGAAAGAATCGGGGACTCTGGAATGTCCCAATAAGTAAGAAATAAAAACGCTAAAAACCTAAAATAAGCCAACATTAGCAATGCAGTGAGAAAACTAGCAAGATGCCAGACTGGAGCTCCTTCTTTTGCACAGAGGTGGAAAAAGAATCCCCATCAGCAATACTGTATTTTGACAGCTGAGTAACACTCCAAACATGCTTGCTCCATGCTGCTGTCAACAAATCAATTTCTATTTTGAAAGAAGCTCATATCAGCTCAAAACGCACCCAGTTCATATGGACACGGAAACACGAGCATTCCTCAGGATTTTCTCACTCAGGCAACTTCTTACGCAGAGGCTCGCTGTCGACTAGCTCGTGTGCTGTTCACAGAGTTCTACCCAGTAGTGAACTGTCTTGGAATAGTCTACACTGCCTGTTGAGCTTTTTTGCTCTGTTGTTAGGTGTCGTGTGAACAGAAAAGCTACTTCTACAGGAATAGCACACAAAGGACAAGACAGAAACGGCGCACACAATGCTGCAACTCAGGTGACTGTTGCTAGTTCTCATCTGTGAGGTCTTCATCTCCTGGGACCTCAAAGCAGACAGCAGCAATAACGTTGCCTTTCAGGATCTAACACCAGAGAAGGAAATGACCCAGCTGCAGTCTTCTGACAGCAGCACTGATGGAGAAGAGAAGACCACATCGCTTTGCTGATGAGGTGCCATCTTGGTCAACACATGCAGCCAAGCTCAGATGCTCTGCACTACGAACACCGTTGTGCAGTTGATATGTAAGACCTCCATAAAAGACCAGTGGCAACACAAGCTATCTAATATAGTGCATTAAATCCATGCAGCTGCCTAAAATCCTCAGGATTTAACCAGTTTTGGATAATAGAAGAGAATACTGAAGGTGGCTATCAAATGCATTTGGTGGCTTAATACGTCAAGGATTTTCTGGGATCACTCAGTTCTGAATGATACACAGGCAATAGGCCAAGAAATGTATGCTGTTACTGCTACTGGTGCTTTTGAACGGCTTCCTAGCTCAATGCCCAGCTGTGGCAAGGTCTCAGGTTTGTTAATCCTATCTGCTACTTGAAATTCACTACTAATGAGTAATCGATGTTTAAATAATCAAACATGCAGTGACTTTTTGTCATCTTTGTACAGAAGCCATTTTGCATCTTTTTCATGGGATTGCATTTGCTTGAACAGTCTTTTATATGTAAAGTTAGTGAGCTCCCTCCTTCACATCATTTCGGAGACCACACCTGTAATATTTTATTTATAATAGGTTGCCTACTACACTTTTGAAAATGAACAAAAAAGAAGACAGTACAATCTTTCTCAATAGGGTATTAAGTAGTTAAAAAGTTTATTGTTAAAAATCTTGTACACCACAGGCCTGACTCTATTAGAAGAAAGTTAAGTCTCTATACAAACAAGAATGCCCTAAAATATAAGGCCTACAGAAACTTAAGAAAGACCTAAATTACCTAAATTATTAATGAAGCTTTCAAGCCCAGGTGGGTTATATAAATGGATGTGGTAACAGCCAACTTGTGGAGTAGTCTGAATAAGGGGTGATCTGTTTCCATTTACATGGGAGAAAGATTGAAAAAGGGGCACAAAACCCCTGGGTTCCTCTCTTCATTTCCTAATTTCTATGAACTGGCTTAGAAATTTCACCATCTCCACTGTGTAGTTTTCTAATTTCAGCATGTTCAAAATTTTCTACTTTGTTTTTAGTAACTCCTTTCTGAACAACAGATTTCTTCAGGTTTATTTTTCTTACCAAGCATTTCACCTTTTTATGAGCATGAAATAAATGCTGTACATACACCATCACCTTTCAACTGCAGGACTGAGGTAGATTTTTAAATCCTGTACCTGTGTCTGACCTACAGGCTGAGGGGCTTCTAGTACTGGCTAGCTACAGACATTTAAACTAGGCATGCTGAGTATAAAACACACAGGTTTTGATCAAGAGCATCAGACAACATACGCCTTTCAACATTAAAGAAAGCTGCTCTCTGTCTTTCTCTCCACCTAAGCTACAAACACAGCATGCTTTTAAAAAAGTGCAATTATTTTTCCTCTTCCTTTCATGTGAATGATCACTCTCAGGTACCAGCAAGCTCATAAAGTTAAAAAAGGACAACAAAACCAACCTAATGAAACAAACAAAGGAAAGTCAATTAGTCACGTGGAAAGCCACTTCAAAAAGCATTTGTACGCATCTATCCAATATCCATCTGTTTTTAGCTACACAAAAGCAATCAACTCAGCTATATCAGTCCCCAGAATTTTGCTGGGAAATTCTCAGCATGAAGGCCAGGTGCTCTACCCTCTGATCATCTTTGTGGCTCTCCTCTGGATCTGTTTGAGCAGTTCCATGTCCCTTTTATGTTGAGGACTCCAGAGCTGGACACAGTACTCCAGGTGGGGTCTCATGAGCTCAGAGTAGAGGGGTAGAATCAACACTTGTGACCTGCTGACCATGCTTCTTTTGATGCAGCCCAGGATGCAGTTAGCTTTCTGGGCTGCCAGTGTGCGCCCCCAGCTCATGTCGAGCTTCTCATCTACCATCACTCCCAAGTCCTTCTCCTCGGGGCTGCTCTCCAGCCATTCTCCACCCAACTTGTATTTGCACCTGGTATTGCCACGTCCCAGGTGCAGGATCCTGCACTTGGCTTGTTTGAACTTCACGTGACTAGCCCACCTCTCAAGCCTGTCCAGGTCCCTCTGGATGGCATCCCTTCCCTTCAATGTGTCCACTGCACCGCCAGGCTTGGTGTGGTGGGATACTATACCACCCAGTATCCCACACCAAACAGCAGGACTACACAACAGGCAGGTTCATACCTCAGCAAGCCCTAAAAGTAGCAAGAGCAACAACTTCACAATAGATATCAAGGCTACCCACTAAGTCACAGACTCTGAAGTGTTAATCACAGTCACCATGCCCAGCAGTGCAAACAGAAGGTGACCACACCTTCTCAGAGGCCACAGTTATGGAGGACACTAGAAAAACAACAATACCATGCAGTCCCTTAGCAGCACTCATCAGGAGCCAAAAGCTGTGAGGAAAGAGGGGGTCCCCCAGTATTTGTGAGCATTCAGGGGCTTTGGAGCCTCATGCCTAATGACACCAGTTTAATACAAAGAAATGGTACAACTTGATGTGCTTCTGTTTTGAACAAAGACAATAGATGGACTTCACATATTGTTAGTATTAAAGGTACCTTAGAAAAGGTACTATGTCGTGTGAGAAACAGGAAAATTATACTTGGCTTTGTTTTTGTGGATTTAACCGCTGTTATCAGCCTCGCTCTTCCTCAAAGAGCACGCACATGAGAGGGACAATAGAGAAGGGAATGAACTTGGATTTCAACACCTGGAGTAAAGCATCAGCTTTTCAAATGGGGACAAAACCCTTTCTCGCACAGTGTGTAGAGCTCTTTTTCCTTTTCATGCTAAATGCTTTGGTATCGTTCACATTTCTCAATTAGCACCACCATGCCATGGTGCTGCTTCCCAGACAGTGTGTCTTAACTTTTGCACATCACAGTAATCAGTTTAAATCCACCATTTTCAAAGAGGTTTACTACCAAATGCATGTGGATACCAAAGTCTTGGAACTTTATTTACTAATAATTGCAGGTGTGTTTACTTCCTGGTATTATTATCACATTTTACCTTCTTTGGTAAACAAGTATGACTCAGTCTTCTTTCTCCTGGAATCAGACTACCTTGACAGCTTTTTCTGTATACTCCCTTGATACCACCCCAGCCAGGGTTTTATTAGCAGCACAGACTGCAGTGTCTCGTTTACAAGAGAGTGTTGACATTTCGCTTTAGTTTAGTGGTGCCCGTGACAGGCTTTTTCAAAAGCTGCTCAAAAAAATTACTTGATAAGCTGGTAAGTTCACAGATTTGTAAAGCCTTATTACCACCAGCTGAATTTAACAGTTCAGCAGTAAACAATGGAGGTAAATTGGTAGGCTTGAATGCAGCCATGAAAATACTCACACCTTCCCCCTCCAATATTAGTATATCTCAATCTCCTGTCAGTGGAGACTTGTGGTAAGGAGGGTCAGTACTTTCTTTTCACGGTGGACACAGAGATCATCATGGCTTTGAACCTTCCGCTTCAACCCCCTCACATCAAAATCCATTTCCCCTATCGTGAAAATGATGCTTGTCCAGATGTCTAGCTTGATGAGTGTCCAAGTAGTGCAGGGGGTCATTAATAGAAATTAACCAAGCTCCCTTGTGTGATGAAATGGGTTATTTGAAGTTTGGTGGGTTTAGCTCTATTTCTGGTGCCAGAGACACACTGAGGTTTCCAGGCAGCCTTAAAGAGGCAATCAGTTCTATTAACTCCAACAGAAACATACCAACCATTCCAGTGGGCATTTTTCTGGTTGCAAAACATGTACCACTGTACAGCTTCTGCTAGTATGCACCTAAGTATATTGTTACATGCAATCCTTAAACCATGGATCTTCAATACCTAATAACTTCCATTTCACAATCCATCATTGCAGGAAAAGCTGGCATCAATTTATTATTTATTCACTTCCCTCAGAGGGGTGCATTTCTTACTTTGTGAAAATAAAACTGAAGGAAAGGTAAAGGAAAGGGAAGGAAAGAGAACTACGCTACCTCTTGCTGTTCAAGAAATAAGAAATCGGTAGTAAATGGAAGTTCCCTTTCCATATTTCAATAACCTGCAACAGGGACAGAGGCAGAACACAGATGGCAAGAACACCAAGTTTTTCTTTCTAACAGTATTTCAGAACTTGTGGGGCATGAGTAAACCCACAAAGCAAAAGCTATATATTAAGAGATTTCTGTCTACAACTATTAATTTCAGATAAAAACATGGCAAAGCTTTCAGTTTAGGAGAACAATTAACTAGGGACTAGTTTTTGGGAAGTGGCTCCTATATAGCTCAACCAAACTGGCAGATGAGGGAAAGGCTGTTTATGTAGTCTACCTACAGCAGACTTCAGGAAAGCCTTTAACACGGTCTTCCCCAGCATTCTCCTGGGGAAACTGTCTGCCTGTGGCCTGGATGGGTATACTCTTCTCTGGGTAAAGAACTGGCTGGAGGGCCAAGCCCAGCAGGTAGTGGTTAATGGAGTTAAGTCCAGCTGGTGTCCCATTACAAGTGGTGTCCCCCAGGGGTTGGTACTGGGGCCTATCTTGTTTAATATCTTTACTGAAAACCTAGATGAGGGGATTGAGTGTACCCTCAGTAAGTTTGCAGATGACACCAAGTTGGGATGTAGCATCAATCTGCCTGAGGGTAGGGAGGCCCTTCAGAGGGAGCTGGATAGGCTGGATTGCTGGGCTGAGGTGAATGGGGTGAGATTCAACAAGGTCAAGTGCTGGGTCCTGCACTTTGGCCACAATAACCCCATGCAGCGCTATAGGCTTGGGGCAGAGTGGCTAGAAGAATGTGAAGAGGAAAAGGACCCAGAAGGTTGATGCTCGGCTGAGCATGAGCCAACAGTGTGCCCAGGTGGCCAAGAAAGCCAATGGCACCCTGGCTTCTATCAGGAATAGTGTAGCCAGCAGGAGCAGGGAGGTGATCATCCCCCTGTACTCAGCTCTGGTGAGGTCGCACCTCGAGTGCTGTGTTCAGTTTTGGGCCCCTCACTACAAGAAAGACATTGAGACCCTGGAATGTGTCCAGAGAAGGGCAACAAAACTGGTGAGGGGTCTGGAGCACAAGTCCTGTGAGGAATGGATGAGGGAGCTGGGATTGTTTATTCTGGAGAACAGGAGGCTCAAGGGAGAAACTCATCGCACTCTACAACTTCCTGAAGGGAGGTTGTGAAGAGGAGGGGGTCGGCCTCTTCTCCCAGATAATTAATGACAGGACTCAAGGGAATGGGCACAAGTTGCACCAGGGGAGATTTAGATGAGACGTCAGGAAAAACTTTTTCTCCCAAACAGTGGTCAGGCACTGGAATGGCCTGCCCAGGGAGGTGGTGGGTCCCTGGCGGTGTTCAAGAAGCGTCTGGATGAGGTGCTACAAGACATGATTTAGTAGCTTAGGGGGTAATATTAGTGATAGGAGGACAGCTGGACCAGATGGCCTCATAGGTCCTTTCCAAACTTGTGTTTCTATGATATTTTTCATAATAAATGATTATCCATTTGGATGTACATAAACCATGATTTTGACAAGTAACTTGAACAAAAACATATACTCGAAAAAGAATGACAAGGTGTTCAAGACAAGTGTTTTAATATCTGAAAAGATTAGCATTCACTATGCTTTGCAACTATATTTTATTGCAAATAGATTCCACCTGGACTGTGTTTTTTACTAGCCACCATGCTTGTGCAAATAGCTAGGGGAAAGCTAATTCCAGGAGGGGAAGCGAATCAGCAGTGGAAACAAGCTGTCATCTGCCCACAGAGAGCAGGGCCATATATGCTGGCTTTAGACAGCTGTGGGAATTCACACAGAAGCAGCAATCGCTGCACATAACTTGCAGCCTGTGCTCTTTCAGCCTAACAGGCTATGTTGGTGGCAATTTAAGCACCCATATCCTCTACTACGGCAGGTGCCATCATCCCAGTTTTCAGAATCTTGTGCTTCAGGTTCCCAAAAGCACAACTCCTCCCCTACCTCTATAGCCTCTGCAGCTTCCCCAAACTCTAGGAAAAATATGATGGGACTGGATTGTCAAGTATTCAGCCTGGGTCTAGCTTTGCTTCTGTCAGGAGATTAACGATGAGCACCAATACGTATTTATCCCTGTGAATAAGAGAATTCCAGAGCACAAAGCTTTTCAATTCTGGGAGTGGAAACAGCACAGATCCAACTGTGAACCTCTACGTGCCTTAAAAGAAAACGCGGAACAAACATAGCACCAATTACAAGAGTAGGACACATACTTGGAATCCAAACAAGACCATGAGTGTATTTGAGGTGGCCTAATTACCAGGCCTTTGGTTCAAAGCAAATCACAAAGCTAATAGGCAAGGAACCAAACTGACCCTCAACAAAACCTCCCATGAGAGGCTTGGTTATTTTCCACCTAATGTTTTTTTGAAACTGCACATGCTAGACAAAGTTCCATCTGACTGAAGGATGAGATTTTTCAGGAACTGGGTTTGATCCCACCACCACACTCCGCTGAATAGTGTCGCTAATTAAACATGAGTCAACAAGGAACTACTTCAAGCTAAAAACTAAGCCAACAATGCACTTTGGCACATTAGCACCAACCTCACTATACCTTCTGTTATTAACTTTGGCTTTAGTACGCTAGCCAATGTCAAGACAAAGTTGAGTACACTTACTACATGAAACTGAGTATCCAGGTAATACATTTAAACAACTACTACTGAAGTAATTTTGTGGGGGAGAGAAGAGAGGGAAAAAGACAAAATCAAGTGTGAAATGAAGATTTCGGCATTCACCTTCAAAGTTTAGGAGTAGGGATTTATACTAAAAAGGTCTACTTTCCTGAAATATGGGGGAGGTAGGGACAGACAGCAAAGTACGAATGGAACTGCGCTGCAGTTGTGAGATTAGACACAGAGCCAGGAAAGAAAAGGGTTATGCCAGACCTCCAGTCTATGTAACTGATCTTCTAAATGGCTTGTTGGCAACAAAGTCTGGAAAACTGCAGTGATTTACAGAATTGAAAGTCTGACCCACAAGGTACCTCAGCAGTAATGTTTCTGGTCTGTTTGTTAAGTGACCACAAAAGCACAAACTGCTTAAAAACTATCTTAGTTATTTTCATTAGGGTTGGATTATACTAAGCTAGTAAATCAGCTGTCTCAAAAGAAGAAATAATGTGATATTTGGACACATATAAACACCTTGCTGTGCACCTTCCATTGCCCAGCAAGTCAGGACAAGCAAGTCATATTGCCTAGTATTTTTCAGACATTTGTTTTGTCACTCCTAATTACCATCTGGGTTTTGTTTTCCTTTACTGAAGAGGTTGTGATCACATTTATTTTCACAGCTCCCAACAGAAAGAAAAAAAAATTGAAATAAGCTATTTCAAAAAGTGTCACATAGGTTGCTTTTGAGTTCTTAAACCTTATCAAACAACTGAATTGTGTGCTTCAGACTGTCTCTCTCCTTTTACTCTATTTTTTTAACCTTTTATATATGAAAAAAAAAGGTATCAAAAATGTGTCTGGTTTCATTAACTTTGACAGAAAACAAGAAAAGTTGCACTAAAAATCTTTTAATCTAATTTTCAAATAAAACATTCATAAAAAAACAAGCACATGTTCCTTGTCCTGCTGTGTCTGACAGATACATTAATCTTTTCCCCCATAATTAAATAAGAAGGTATATTTTATACCATTAGACATTTCTTTGCACAGCTGACCTGCATAAAAAGACGGGTGTACTACATGCAATTGCAGAAGATACCTGTTGACTGATATACAAGAATATTTTTTCAAAACTGACCTAGTTTCCTCTCTGAATCAAAGCCTTTGCTCGTGTCACTGCTCTGACAGTTTTCTTTGCAAGCTGGAGGATTCAGCAAGAAGTATGCCATTTTTAGAGAAGGACAGAGTAATAATATATTTAATCCATATTCTTTCTCACTTTGATTATCTTTGCAAAAGAGAAACTTCAAAACTAGAGAAGTAAACGTATCTGCAGATACACAAAATCAGGCTCTGTGCACCTGATGACACTGAATAGGTAATAAATTCAAACTCCTGACATCAGAAACGCAGTAAGACTGAATGAGATGGAAGAAGGCAGAGTGAAGGTTGCCTGTGCAGCCCTATTTCAGCCAGCTGGAGAATCAGCAGAAAAATCTGAATGTTACAGTCTTTGTTTCCACAAGCTCTTTTGGTGCTCAGACAGGTCTGTTCACTGTCTCTTTATCCAACCTGCTACCCTACAGTTTATCTGAGGCAGACAGTGTGAACTCTGTACCAAACCAAGTACTTGCCCCATTTGTGGAATTCAATGTCTTGGTACACTCACACAACAATGACACAGTAAAACTGGAAGAATAGCTTTGTTTTACAATTAGGAAAGCAAACAAACAAACTAAAAATACCAAAGCATGTAAAAACAATTTAAGACACTGAATAACATCTTTCAGAGAATGCACCATCCTAAAGTTTTTTAATACAGCTGCCACCAGCAGCAGCTGTGAGGCAAGAGGTACCTTTTCTCCCAAGTTTATTTTGGTGGCCAGAGCATGCCAAGCCTAGCAGAAGACTTTCATGGCAGAAGTGAGCACGGAGACGATCATCCTCCTGTACTCAGCTCTAGTGAGTCTGTACCTTGAGTGCTGTGTTCAGTTTTGGGCCCCTCACTAGAAGAATGACAGCGAGACCCTGGAATGTGTCCAGAAAAGGGCAACAAAACTGGTGAGGGGTCTGGAGCACAAGTCCTGTGAGGAATGGATGAGGGAGTTGGGATTGGAGTCTGGAGAACAGGAGGCTCAGGGGAGACCTCATTGTACTCTACAGCTTTCTGAAGGGAGGCTGTGAAGAGGCGGGGGTCGGCCTCTACTCCCAGATAACTGATGACAGGACTCGAGGGAATGGGCACAAGTTGCACCAGGGGAGATTTAGACAAGATGTCAGGAAAAAAATTTTCTCCCAGAGTGGTCAGGCACTGGAATGGTCCCTGTGGTGGTCAAGAAGTGAGGCACCACCATCCCTGGCAGTGTTCAAGAAGCGTCTGGACAAGGTGCGACAAGACAAGATTTAGTAGCTTAGTGGGTAGTACTGGACATAGTATTAGTGGGTAGGACAACGAATGGTTGGACTAGATGATCTTGTAGGTCCTTTCCAACATAGAGATTCCATATGAAAACATGGCTTGTCATCATACAACCAAAGCCAAAACATTAGCATTCAAGATTAGAAAACTTTTCCGTGAGAAAAAAACAACCACCAAACAACATTCGTTTTTGCTGTTTGATTCATGCATTCAAAGTGCATAGCCTTTGTTAGAAGGCAAGGAGAAAAGAGTACCTACTACAGAAAATGCTTTACTACATTGTGCTTTTAATAGCACAACCTCACAAGAGGTGGAATTTTTAAATTTCCACAAACCACCCCAATGCTGAGCTCTTATTTCTAGTACAGAAGAGAAATATCACTGAGTGGTAAAATAGAGCTGGAACTGCTGGATAACTTTATGGAGGGATATCCATCTCTGCAAGCACCGGGACACACTCATGCTGGTGTGACAGTACGTGTTGAAAAACCCAGCTGTAGATTTCTCACTTGCGTTTTTTTCATACGCTCTATAAATAGTACAGTGTTTGAAATGAGGTAGTATGTAGCACGATGTCGCAAGAAATTCTCAGTACATCTCGCACACTTATCAGAAGGGTTTTGAGCTGATGCCTACATGAACACAGACCTTTCTCTCCCACATTTCAGTCACCACGTCATGACACGTGACAACTTAAAATTTGTGCTTATAAAATTTTTGCCTATTACTTAAGGACAACACAGCAGCTGATGGCTTTGTTTTGTGAGGTCAAAAAACCATGTAACTCCTCTCTACTAAACGTGCAAGTTTGATGCCATTAACCTCCTGAAAAAAGCTCAACATCCACTTGTAGTCATACAGGTAGCCTGCACAGCTAGCAAACTGCTTTCATCAGGGGTCATGAAAGCCTGGATATCTTCTCCTCATCACTTCCTCAATTAGATTAATTCTCTCCACCCATAGCCTCATCCATCACTCCAGTTAATGCTTTATAGTCAAATGGTGATTGGATTTGCCAGCTCAGCATCGCTGTAATTACCTCTCAAAGCGATGGTGCTGTTTCATCAATTCCATTCTAACTTTACCTGTCCTAAGAAGAAATCCAACACTCACCAGTCTTTCTAGAGTCATTAATGCTCTGATGTTTCTATGCTTTCTGAATCTTATTTTAACAACCTTCAGGTTAAAAAGAAAAAAACTGTTATTAAAAATATATTCTGAACTACCCAATTATTAAGTAATAGCCAACATGAAAGACAAACCCAATTAATGTAAGAATGTGGGACACCAAATATGCTAATAGCATATAAAAATATATGAATAGGACAAAATACTTCTAGAGTTATTCAACAAAAATTTTAACATTATGCCTACAATTTGGAGATACCTTAGTTAGTTTATAAAGAAAAGCAATTAGGTTTTAACATTAAAATAGTTCTAAAACCATAGTTCTTAGGTCATACCATTAAGAATGTTTTAGAAGAGGTATAAAGCACTTTCCCTATTTCAGTTTCTACCAGTGCTACTATAAAAATCAAGAATATATGAGCTTCTGACCAATTAGTTGAAATACTGTATTGCAAAAATGAGAACACCTTCCACACTATGCCCATAAATTGTTTCTTTAAAATACCAATTTAGTGATGGACATCCAAAGTAATGCAAAATTCACCCATTTCAATAATTGGTGTTAACCTATATGGATGGCAAACTTCAGAGGAGGGGGAAAAAAGCAAGAAAAACAAAGCAGGTCTGTAATTCCTAGCGCTCATTTTAGGGCACTGACTCCCAATTAGGAACAATTTGTATTAGGACAGCTGATGAGAACACTGCCTCCGGCTGCACCCCTCCCTGCTCCTGTGTCACGGATGACTGAGCTCCCCACCAAGCAGACCCTGGACCACTGCAACAGGCAAACCAGTGCTGGCAAGAGGTTCACTTTTCCTTCAGTTTCAGGGGTATAGCACAGCATGGCAAAAGGGAAATCATTTTATCCATTCAAATGCAAATAATTTCCTGCTTTTAAGTCAGAATCTGAATGACAGACCCTTTGTCCAGCTTCAAGTTTGCTTCAGCTTTACCAGCTCAAGTGCTTGGGGAGTGAGGAGTGGATTTATTTTTTTTTCTTTTAATGTTTTGGGTTTTTAAGGAATCATTTAGGAGATTCCCACTGGAGTGTTTCTCACTGAAAGTTTAGAAATTGACTTTTCAATGTAATGAAAAAGCTTACATCAATGAGAACTTGTTTGTTTTAACATGAGTGACAAGATAGTTTGAAACGGATGAATACTCAAAAGTCAAAATGTTAATTTTCTTTTTCCTCCAGTGAGCATGCTCCCAATGAAGAATTTAGCTTTGGCAGCTTTCTTTTTCCTGATCAATAACACTTTTTTAACTTTAGAATAGCAAAAATTTCAAGAGGACTCTAGATATCCCTTTTCTACATCCTTCAAACAAATATTTTGGGTTCAGAGCTGGACTTCCAATTAAGCCTCAGATTTTTGACTCACTGCAAGACAACATTAACAGCAAGAAGAGGGAGAGGAGGAGGAGAGAAGAGTGGTCAAAGAAACACCAAGTCACTATATACTAGATACGGGTATGAAGAAACAGGGAGAAACTGAAGGATTTAAGAAGTATTAAGAATCTCCCCCCGGCCCCAATTTCTTCATCAACAATGTCCCATATCCTGACATAGTTCAGGGCCTGACTCTTCCTCTGCGGTGCAGTCCTTCCCATGGCACAGGGACTCTGACACCACAGGGCCTGCCACAGCAGGTGTTTACTCCAGGTGTCAGAAGCCAGCCTCCCCATGTACGTACTTAAATAAAGGACACTCGGATGCTGATGGTGAACACAAAAGGTATGGCTGAAAGCCTGTCCATTAAGGCTCTCTTGGGAGGAAACACAGAAACTTCTCTTTGAAATGAAAGGAGGCAATGAATACGAGTATCAACACCACCACCTTAAACTTCCTAGTTTTGCCATTTTTTCCCTCCATGTTAAAGCCAGGTTTCTTTCTTCTATCTGTAGTTCAAATGCCTAAGAGACTAAAATACCCATCAAGAGCAACAGATAGAAAGATTAAAGCGTTTTGGTTACTTCTTAATCTTCTGGATCAGTTAATATGCAATGACCAGAAACATGCCGGGATCATACAAACCCCTAAAGACTCTTCTTTCATGCTGCATTTCCAAATACATTTTGGGGGAGCAGAGGAAGAGATGAGCAGGGGGAAAAAGACAGATGAGAGGGACACAGGGAGATGTAATGGCAGCAAGAGGTTTATTGTCTTGGATAGCCCTTGTCAATTAACACCATGAGCACAGAGAACACTAAAGAACAGCCACGCCAGCTGTAGCCTTTACCTGCATTCACAATTAAAACAACAGCTTCCTGACTCTTGCCTGCATTAAACCTCCCACTGCTCTGGCACGAAGAGACCCAAACAAAGGGAATTAAGCAGTTCACTGTTATTTTTTACAATTACTCAAGGCTACACTTGAAAAAGGAAAGATAATATCCTAAGTAAAGAAATGCCTAAACCCCATTACATTTGATCTTTATCATCCTTACACTGACTCTTGTATAGCAATAAAGATTCTTGCTTATGCATCACTGTTCAGACTTCAGTATTTTTCATAAATATTTGCCACAGGAAGACATCCCAACTGCCTATCTCCTTACTTTGTGTCACAGCAGTGGGGTGACATACCACAAAGACACTGATTTTATATTAGGTCAGGGCACTGTATGACCATGGCCAATTTAACACACCTTGTGACAGCCTGATATAATGACAGCACCCTGAGGAATTTCCATTGTAACTAATTTGACACTGAGGTTAACTCACAGACATTTCTGAGGGGAATTCACCAGGTAAAATGTGTGTTGACATCTTTGTACCACTTAAGCTGTACATAAAGACATAAAAAAAGAGCTAGAAAGCAAAATAAATTAAACGTACGTTTCTTCCATGTCAAGTGATCTTGAACATATTACTCAGCAAAGCAATTTTGCCAGGCCCCTGTGATTCCTATTCCCCAAATGCTAGAAGAAGACTGATAATTCAAACATAGGGTCTCACAGAGCAGGTATTAACAGGCACACATACAACACCATTTTCACCATTAGAAAAAATTGACAAGCTTCTAAAACCTTTCAGGATTTCTTAATTAGAGTTGGAGGACAACTACGAAAAACATCAGTTTTTCCAGATACCATTAATAATAATAATAATTTTAAAAAGCTCTTATGGAGTCAAAAAGGTGTTCCTGCTCCAGGCAGGGGGATTGGACTAGATGATCTTTCAAGGTCCCTTCCAATCCCTAACATTCTGTGATTCTGTGAACATGGCACTAACTATAGCATCAGCAGCATCTAGATTAGCACTCATCCTTAAGCTCAGTCTGGTACAGGGCTGCAAAACCAGAGAACAACATGACTACCATGCTACATAGCACAAAATTTAGTTTTACTTCACAGATGTCTAATTATCAGCACAGTGGACTGTACTCTCTTGGATTATCTATTGTAGTAAAAAAACCTACTGCATGAACTATCCTTAATGGCAAGTGTGCACAAACCATAAAACTTTGCTTGACAAGAAGTTTATGAGAAACTGTAAACCAAATGCTTGTAAAATACACTGCTCCCTACACCGTGACATTTACAACACCACCCAATCATTGCATCAGCCTGAACATATGTTTTATACACCAGACAGACAAAATTAATTTGGCCTAATCTGCTGAGGGAGAAATAACAAGAAATTAAATTTCCTGGTTTGGACCTTGAAAACTTGAAAGAAAAGATTGTCTAGAAAAATGAGATCTGGCTGAAATTAAGGCACTATCTTCTGCTCCTGAACCACGGGACTCAAAGAACAGTTTTCTGCAACTCTCAACAGTAAGGCTTTTCGTGCCTCGGCATCCCTGCTGTGAAAGAACAAAAATGACAGCAGCCTGTTTCCTCGGTGGGAAGGAAGCCTGGGATGTCTCACACACAATGACAGGAAGATGAGGAGAGGCATGGATAAGACAGATGGAGACAGAGGAAAACCTGGAAGTTTCCAGCTTGGTCATCACTTCTAAAGATGTTTAACCTTATACATCAAGGACACCAAAGCTTCCAGCAAGTGGCCAAGCAGGAGGGCCACAAGGCTGTGCTGAGTCTCAAGGTTAGCCAGAGGTTGCAGGTCACTTGACCGAGTTGTAGCTATGCGGGAAGAGCTCTGCAGCTATACTGAAAGTCAGCACCTGCATCTGGCTGTCCCTCCGGCAGTCTTCAAGGTAAAGTTTAATTAAAGGTGTGGATAGCAGCAAGGAACACCATTGCTGAAAAATGCTCGTGATCTCTTAGTCAGAGTTACATGCTATTTCAGGACAAGCATGACTTGACATAATTTCAAAAGCATGGGTGGATCCTGCCCTTGGCCTCATGAACAAAAAGAGGGTTTATCACACCCATCATCAAAATACATCCTCCCTCCTTTCCCCAATACTGCCAACAAGCCATATCCTTTTACGCCCAGACCCAGGTGGTGGTCAGACACCGGGTAAGAAGAACATCTGTCTGTGATGGCACTGCGGCCCCAGCTGCCTCCATGTGCCCTCCAACAGTGCAGATACAATGTGCTGCTGAGCTTTGCTTCCTCCTGTGCAGAGGAAAACTTCCACAAAACAAAAGAAAATGCAGTGTTCTAGAGGCAACTGTTAGGGGTAAAAAAACCAAGACAGTTTGAAAAAGGGCATTTACAAAATGAACTGCTGCAATGTGTTTTCCCCTAAATATGCAGAATCATAAAAGCCAATATTTTAAAATTCAGACCCGAGTAGTTTGAGCTATAAAGTTTTCAAAATACATCACCTACACTTGCTGGATTCTGCTTTGTTATGGCAGGAGTTTTGAGAAATGATAATATAATGATTTGCTTTTCAGGTTGGCAACTCTACCTCAAACATGTCACCTTCACTTTGCCTTGGACATCTTAAAGCAGGCACACCTTTAAGGCCCAAACATTGAAATACATGGCAGTCAATGTGCCCCCACCTGCTGATTTTGGCCCAACGTTTTCCAGAGTCATTTTAAAGAGATGTAAGGGTGAAAGCATCCAATCTGGAGGTTCTGCTCTCCAGGAGCAGTACTGAGCATGGGTGAGACATAAACCCACAGCTATCAAGCAGAAGGCTCCACAGCCAGACATGAGAAACAAAGAATCTGAAATCCTACAGCTGGTGCCATTTACAGCAGACCAGTTTCCATGCAGGTGTGAAGAGTGAGCTATGTTCTACCTGGATGACTAGATGACTCTTAATACCAAAGACACTGAAATATGCATGGCAAAAGCACCTAACTGCCTTATTTGTACAACAGAACCAAACCCATATCTTAATGAAGCAAACAAACAAAACAACACAAGAAAGGGCAATTGCTGAAGTATTCATGGGGTATTTGCATCTAATTTTTGCCAGAAATCATGACTTCTATGTGGAAATAGGTATAAAAAAAAAAGATGCAGTAACTGCTACAACAGGAATGCCATGGAACTCCTGCCATAAACCTACAGCACAGTAACAGCACAAAATCCTTCTCCTAAAGGCCTTGCTCTTATCTTCTAATTTTCATATCTTTGCATGAACAAACTACTTGTAGCAGCAGCCACAAAAACAACTGTCAAAGCAAACAAGAATTCTCCAGAATGACTGCGTGCCTTCCCTTGAGAGGTGCAGCGCATCTCGTGATTGTGCGTTACAAGCAGTCAACTGCAAGACTTCAACAACTTGGACTCAGCTTATCTGACCCAAGTAAAAGCTATCATGATTCCAGAGCAAGGAAAATACTTCAGTGGACACTTTGCTCAACTGATTTCCTATTAGCATACTCCTCCTTGTGAAGGGGTGTCTCCATGAAGAACCCAAACCTTCTCTAACAGAGGCCTTTGCTGAACAACAGGGTTGGTGTTAGCCAGTGCACGAGCTACCAGTCCCTTCTCTTCTCTTGTTCAGTGTCTCACCAAAGATGTACTTGCACACAAAGGGATTCTAAACCCCCTGGAAGGCTTCAAGACGAAGCAGACATCGCCAGTGTGAGATTACCTATGTAAGGTGTATAAACATAGACTGAACTATGCACTTCAAACAGAGATGCCTTAATAGCAGAGAATATTGGGAATTTAACAGTAGGAAAACGTCCCCCTACTTTGTATTTCCTTTCTTGTCCTTCCTCCCTCACAGTCAGTTTAAGGCTAAGGCATACATATATATTTTCATATACACACAAACATATGGTCATGTAGGTACAAATATACACACACACAAAATCTGAACTACCACCTACTGCTGCATGAGAAATTAGTAATTTATTTTTTTTTAATATGACTAAATTTCAAGAGTATTTATGGCTCCCATATACACAGTTTAAACGCAATTTGGAAGCTGAAGAGGCAGAAAGAAGCAAGAGTGAGTCACTGTAGAAGAACCACAAACTGCTTGGCTGTTAATCTGCAGTTGAAGTACAAGTGCCCCATAAATGGATCCTTTCAATTTTCTTTTGCATCCCCTTCTATGGGAGGGGAGGGAAAAAATAATATCAGTATTTGCTTGGGACTTCAGAAATGGATTCAAATGCCATTACAGTTCCTATTCCTAAAGGATACAAAATTTATGAAGTTATTCCTCAACTCATCTCTTCAGATACTAAACTACTTTATAAGGAACAAATCAGACTAGAATAGTAAAATAAATGTTCAGTGACAAACACAAAAAAGACAGAAATAAAAGGCATATCTGTTGTACAAATAAAACTACTATAAAGTAACCCCCCGTGAGTTCTTTTATTTAAAATATTTTAGGAATTTTCCATCAGATGTATGAACGAAGGGTTTTATATCCCCATATATAAAATGCATGGATATATAATAAATACAATATATATACGTAAGTCAGGTAATAGGTATATTAGGTAGGTCTAGGTATCTGTCATGTATATGACAAAAGAAAGCACATTTGTCTCAATTAGAATAAGGTCTTTACTCATGCTTTATTCTAAGAGGCATTCCAATCAAAATGTAAATGAAATACACAGAAGTAACACAGCAACAGTCCAAAGGCTGGTTTACAAATCCCACTGAAAGGGTTATACATTGTGACACTGACAGCTGTTGGAAGTAGTGATCAGAAAGGCAGCCTGAAGATGTGAAGGTGGAAGATGCAGCGCTACCTGACACAGGCTTCTTGCATCGAACAGCCCTGACTATTCGGTCCCATTTATAAAAGACAACTGGAAACTACAATGGGGAAATACTTATTTTAATTAAGCTTATTCCATTATTCACAAAAGAACTCTTCCCTGCAACACTTACTAATGCTTTGTCAGGAAAATTTAGATGCCCATGGTTTCCAATTTTTCATTGCCTTAACGCCATCTCTCCGCACCAAATTACCACAATCTAATGTCTGTCCTTCATCTCTACACTGTTCCTGAACTTGCTTCTATCTATTATTAAAAAAGCCAAACTTAATGCATTTCAGAACAGTTAACTTTCCACATTATTCACTTCATTCAGTTCCTGTTTATTTTCAAGGTTCTCCTTGAAACCACTTGTAATCTGCCCCAAGTTTTTGATTTTGCATATTGTTTGTAAAAGATGCAGTGTCACCACCCAAGAAGTAGAAACACTACATCAGCACAGTGTGAACTGATGGAAGTCTCCGGAGCATAAACAGAATTTGAATGCAGGTCTTAGTTTTATGAAGAAAGCCATCTTAGAGAGTTGTTTTGAATTCAATTGCGAGGACATAACATTGTATTCCGTTCCCACAACTGCTGTCTAGCATGCTCAAGAGAGTGATATGAAGGGCTTTGACAGAACCAGACCACTCAGTTACAACACAGCCATAACCCACATTTGGCTCAAAATCTGCCTGTGTGCACAGGGGATGTTAAAGGGTAAAGACAAGCACGGTATTTTCCCATCCACTGCTGTCTTGCAAAGGAAACCTCCATCCTCCAACTTAATAGTAGCATATTAATTAATCTGCCAAATGCTAGATATTAAAACAGATTTTCTTTTAGATCAATGTTTAGAAAGTAATTGTCAGCAGAAAAATATTCTTACAATAATAATGGCACAGGGTTAGTGCCTATTATGAATGAAGACTTTCAAAACCTCAAACAGGCATGTTGGCTGAGTTATCTGCTGCAGTACTCCAGACAGCACATGAAGCACCTTTAAGAATACAGTCGTCAAACAGTAAGTATTCAGCATTTTTGTTATAAATATGGCAATGAAGAAAAGATGAAGACATCAAAAGCACAATAACTGTATTAACAATAAGCTTGTCTGTGGAAAGTTAAAAGTAAACAAGCAGAGCATTGATGTTTTCAACCATCGTAGCTGCAAATTCATCTATAAGGAGCAGTGACTCTTCCACACTGAGGCCTTTTAGACAGACTTTTGGCATCTTTATCAAAGATAATAACAAGTTGCAGGGTAGAATGTCACTCTTACCTTCCATCTGCATAGTCTGCATCTGCGCCTCCCCACCACACATCTGAATCATCATCTTCAGCATCAGCAGAATCAAGATTGTCGCTTTCCTCTGCTAAAGGGCAGCAAACAAACTCCACACCACGAAACTTGTCGATTCCACAGGGCAGCAGCATGCCGTAGTCGTGCAGATTCATACTCTTCTCACTACAGGACTATGCAAAGCAAAGAAGGAAAAGAAACCCCCAAAACCGTCATGGAGGAAGGCAGGAAAGCTGTCTCCGTCCTCAAGAAAACAAGGGGCTGTGTACTGCCTTAAGTGGCTGGTGAACTGCAGGATCTCTGAATTTTGAAACACAACTTCGAGTGGTCATGTGCACACTCACTTCCTGCCCTGTAGCTAGCTCCCTACCTGTGCCCGTGTGACCACTGCAAGCAACAGGCTCTCCCTTCCCCTGCTCTTTATTCTTTGCCAGCACAGAAAGGCTTGTCTCCTCCTACATATGATGACACTGTACCCTCTCGTCTAAAATCTTCACAGGCTGTGCCTCATAAACAGAAAACTGCAAGGCAGAGTGATAGTTTGATGCATTAATCCTCATCCTGATGTATTAATGCTGCTACAGAGTTCATTGCAAGACAGAATAACATTTAAAATACCTGATATACTGGAAATATACTGGTATCAGGTCTGGCACCTCTGCCAGTACAGCACCTTCTAGCCTTGTTCAGAAAACAGTCAGTTGTGCATAATTATACCTTAAAGATACAGTGACGTAGGACAGAAAGATAATTCTACCTTAAAGATACAGTGATGTAGGACAGGTTAAAAAAAGGAAAATAGCTCAAGGTTGCACAGTGATGATGCTAGGCCATGCATTTCAAGTTTCCAAGTACTTAAAATGGAGTAGAATTTGCCTGTATGAAAGTGGGTGCTTTAAATGCTTCATTTGAGGGGAAACAGTATGATTCAAGCAAGAACTAAAAATGTGAAGCTTCTAAGCACTTTTCAGATTTGATCTCCAGAAGGCAGGATAACCTACAAATTAAGAGGTTTCCAACAAAGCAGCAGCCAGAAATTTTCATGGAGCTCATCTCAGTTTTAATTACTAAAACCTTTCTACACAAGGACAAAAACGTCCAGAATGCATTAGCAATTATAACATTAGGTTTTATTCCTGTTTTAAGTAAAACACTGGTAAGTTGCAGGAACTCCTTGCTTGACTGCAAAACATCATTTGTCTTATCAGCTCTCCTACCCTTTTACGCTGACTTTCACATACGGCATTCTTTGAGGCCCTTTTGACCTCCGTGAGGCACCTGGCATACCAACATCTGTATTGAAAACAATGATAAAGGCAAAACCTAGGCAGTAGTGATCCATCTTTAATTTCAGAGCAGCACTAACACAAGAAGCCGGAGGAGGCTGAAAACGTGGTACGTGTGTGTGTGTGAGTGGATGGAAGCGGGGGGCACAAAACAATGCCGTGAAACAGGGTCAGTGTTCAAAGGTCCATGTTAAGTATCCAACAGTGGGCTCTGATGGGCTCAGCAGAGTGACTCCCAACTTCCTACCCGATAAAGCAGAACAAAAAGCCATTCACTCAAGCATTTGTAAGCACTGCTTTTTGTTTTCCCTGTCACTGCTACACTTAAACCCATGCTCAGAAGAGCGATACAACTCCTCAAGAAGGAAGGTAGGAAATTTTAAGACAGACGAACCTACCTCTTTAGCAACAGTATGCCAGTGCAGGTGAGTTTCACACACATCCATCCTTTCCTGGTGAAGGAACTTGCACTTGTCTGGTACCAGAAGGGCATCACTCACAAACTCGCCCACTGAAAGGAAAAAAACCAAACCAAAACGAAACAAATCTGTTAATTTTGCTTCCGGTACCACAACCTTTTAAACCTTTAGCTAGGCATAGGGCAGCTTTCATGAATAAGTGGGAGGGTCTGTTTACACAGAATCAAACAGTATCTAAATGGTGTTTCCATTATCACTTTCCCCAAATCTTCCATTTGAAAGCGGCTCCTGTCTTTGATCTCAGATCAGTATTACATTATGAAAATTGTAGCGTAATATGCAAACTTCCATATAGCCAGTGTGAAACTTGTGGGACCCATCGAAGATGGGTCATGTTCATGGTGAAGCACGAAGTCAGGAGTTGGTGGATCCAGCTCCTGCAAGGGGAGTGCAAGGATGGGGAACAACTATTACATCTGCACAGCAGGAGGAAGCAGTTTTGAAGTGTTTTGAAATACACACAAAACAAATCTGACACCAACACATTGTTTCAAATAATTTGAGAGGAGACTATTTCTCCTGAATTACAGCACTAAAAGCAACACAGTCCACTTAGTTATTCTTGTTGATGCAGTCTCATTTCATCAGCTGGACAAATTCAGGTTAATCAAGAAGGCTGATGAGCAACTGGAGCTCATCAGCCAAGGGACATCATGATTCGTGGAACACCTGAGTATCTGGTCAGATTGAGAGAGGGAATAAAGGCTCTTTACCAAGGATATAACTGACCAAAGCGATTGCGCTGTCTTTACCAGTAAGACAAAAATGTACAAGCTAATAAAATAAACAAAGCTCACAGCTTTGGTACTAATGAATATGGAGAAATTCAGTTGATATGTAACGTGATTTATTAGACTAAAATCATCCTAATTCTGTACAATTCTGACATTGCAATTAAATAACCCCCAAACCCCTCAAAGATATTTTGTAAAAGGTGGAATTACAGAGTACTTTCAAGCAGTAGATATACTGAACAGAGACTGCAATTGTGAAAGCACATGGGACAGCAGACATGGGACTACATGCTGTACTGCCTGCAAATTATTAACACAAATGCCTTCTAGAGGTCTCCAAAATAACCTTGCAAAAGTAATGACTTAAAGCACTTTCTGGTAACCCAAAATACAAAACATACAGCTTCTGTTCTCTGCTCCCAGTGATATCACACCCAAATCTTACACTGAAAATTGAATAAATTTGCACCTTGTTTTTAGCTGTACTTCTCTTTGTAGGAGACAATCCTGCCACATACCCCCAGTCATGCAGTATCTAATTGCTCATGCTTCAAGTTAGCTAAGTACCTGAGCACTAAGCAAGCACACAGGCGTTTTGCTGAAGACTCACAGAGTATGTCAGTTTGGTTCTCCTAGGACAAACGACTTTATACAGAACTGCAGCTTTACTTGGTTGGCTGTTCAAGCATGTAAAACATTCAGAGCAGTGTTTATGGCAAGTATTTCCATAAAAAATACAACCCTGGAGTGCATCTTAACTCCAGCAAAGTAGATCCCATTTCACAAGCTATGCACACGATAAAGTGTGCGACCCTGTATCACCTGACACCCCGTAGGATCGTCAGAGTATTGTGTACGCTCTGCATTGCAAATTTTAGAAGACAACTAACGTCATACCTTGATGTTCAAAATGAATTAGCCTACATAATTTCAGCAGGAGTAAAAATAAACTGATGTACCCCTGACTTACAGCCACCAAATACAAATGGAAAGTTCTAGGTCAAAAGATCTAGGCAATGCAGCCTGGGCTGTGGTTTCATCAATGGTATGTGTATGTAATTCAACTTCATAAAAAATAAATTGAAAAAAATTAAGCATCTCACCATATCAACCAACTCCTATCAATACACTGAAGAAATACTAGACATTTTGACAAAACTGAAAGTATAGCATTAGATATGACTTTTATACACAAAACATACATCTCCTTTATAAAATTAGAGTCCTTGAAAATAAGGTAACGGCATCCTCCTGGTAACCCAAATTCTCATTTCTAGTGAGACTCCACTTTGCAACCAATTGCTGAGCTTCACAGAAATAAACAATTTATTAAAACAAGCTCCCCTCTGTTTTTCAGAAGGAAAGGAGGAGCTGGCGAGAAGGGTGGCTGTTTAATGTAACACCCCTTCATTATACAGAATTATAACGAATTATTTAGGGTTGTAAAAATCTGGGCAATAGTAATCACAACTTTGCTCATGTTTCCTATTGCCTTCAACTGATTTTTTGATTACAAATAAAATTTAATTTTGGTCATTATTTACACATACACAGGGCTCACATCTTGGAAACTGTTTTCATTCGTTTCTTTATCATCATTAACAAAGCTTAAATGCAAAGCTTTGAACTTTTGTTCTTTTTACTGCTGTTAAAAATAATTTCATGTTCAAGTGGCAGTTTGATGAACTGAGTTCATTCGACAACTGCAACATTTATTTTGCCTGGGTTAGCCTAACAGAAACACAAATCCATCAGAAAGAAATGCTTCAAACACTCGACTTGCAGACAAGCTTCTACCTGTATTTCTCCAGTAGATTTAACCTTCAGTGCTGCTGAATCGTAAGACTTTAGGGATTTTTTGCTTTTTCAAACAAGTAACCTACAGACTACACAGGGAATACAAGCCCGCATGAAGGGAGGGAGATCTTGCGTCTCCTCAGAGAGATGCTCCATGTGTGGGCTCTAAAAATAAGGAAAAATTGTAATAGTTCTTCTGCTTGCTCATACAAACTGTGACTGCAAAGAATAAGAGGAGCATTAAAACCCAACCTCTAATAAAAGAATTAGGATTATAGTGAAGGTATGTGATCACACACTCTTTTAAACCTTCTCTAACAAAAAAAAAGGCTCAGCAAGCGGGCACACTTGTAAGGAGATGACTGCCCTACCTGTTGAAATGGCAGATATGATAGCAGGGCAAAGTAATCCAAACTAAAAATACCATACCCTGTGTGAGACAGTCCTGATTAGCAGATTTTCCATCCGCTGCATAAAACAGATGGGATTTGAGGATCTATCCAACATTGCACAAAAAGAAAGCACAGATAAGATGATAAAGGTAATAAAACAAAATCCGTGACAAACCCAAACACCTGCCAACAGATGGCTGCAGATGGTTAGGATCCCAACCAAAAAATAAGCATGTTCAAATTATGTTCAGAGGAGTACTTTCAAACAAAGCCTGTGTTAAATTTTGCATGAGGAGGCAGCACACACCGAGGCTGATGTCGTCTCAAGGCTTCATTTTCCATGTGACTGATGAGAACAAGGCCTTGCTAAAATGAATTTACAAGCTCAGGTGCTCGCACCACACGTATCTGAGAACATTCAGAGAAATGCATCTCTTCTCTGTGACTTTGCAGAGATTATCCTGAGCCCCCACACTCTTGGCACGGCACAGCAAAGGGCAGAGTGACCCCATGCCTTACCCTGCCCTGCAGCAGGGCTTTGCTGTGCCCTGCTCCCCCGGCACAACAGCTCAGCTCCCCACAACATCTCCAGCTAGCTCTCATGCTTACCCAGGCACATTTATTTACTGCATATGCCATTAAACATACTTTATTACATTTATTTAAGCAGCCTTTATGTAGCTTTAGGTGCTTTTATTAAGAGCGATGTTTACATAAAGCCTTCCTGTGTGATGCTTTCTCCTATTTGTAGGTTGGCTGCAATCTGCATCAGTCTGCGAGTCAAACACCCCGGTATCAATCGAGTGCAAAGAAACAACACTTATGCAGAGAAGAAAACACGTTTTCAATTAAGTCCAGAAAAAACAGAGAAGATGCAAAGCAGCTACATACTTTAAAAACGTATTTCGTTTTTTAGCCAAATGACTTAACACAATTATCTAGCAACGTGCTGAACCAGTCAGAGTATTTCAAGATTTTAGACCCACTATCTCCACATGAAAAGAGTGAGGCTGTGCCTGTCAAATCTGGTTTGGAGGAGGGGTTGCTACTATGCCCAGCCCCTGGGGAGGGATTCCCGCCCCAGTCCATGAAATGGCTCCCCTCTGAACTCTGCCACAGGTCATGTTTGGTCAGACTGTTAACTATCTTCAATCAAGTTTAAAGAATTTGAACAAACTATAGCAAAACAAGGGCTTTGTAGACTTTTCCAATTTCAAATTTAATTTTAAATGGAAGCTAAAAAGATGCAATGTTTAGGAAGTATGTAAAAAAAACCAACTCACAAAAAACATGTGCAAAAAAATATCTATCTACACCATAACCTAACAAAGGACATTCAATACTAGTACTGGTACCCAGCTGGCTTTCAAATACCATCCCTACTCTACCTACTCCCCCAGTAACCTGTAAGGAGTCAGAGCAGAATCAAACAATGATGAAACCCCCGCCGGCATTTGCTATCAAATGGCAGGCTGTGAAGTCCTCTCCAGTGGGGAAGCAGAGCTCCCAGTGCTGCAGCGCATACCCTGCCAGCCTTAACAGCTCAAAACCACCTCCTCTCTCAACCCCATCCTAAATGCCAAAATTAGACAGAAGTGTGCCCAGGTGGTCAAGAAAGCCAATGGCATCCTGGCTTGAATAAGAAACAATGTGACCAGCAGAAGTAGGGAGGTGATTGTCCCCCTGTACTCAGCACTGGTGAGGCTGCACCTTGAGTATTGTGTCCAGTTCTGGGCACTTCAGCACAAGAGAGATATCGAGGTGCTGGAGCGAGTGCAGAGGAGGGCAATGAAGCTGGTGAAGAGCCCGGGGCATAAAGCTTATGAAGAGCTATTGAAGGAGACGGGACTTGGAGGAAAAGGAGGCTGAGGGGAGACCTCATCGCTCTCTACCACTACTTGAAAGGACATTTGTAGAGAGGTTGGTGCTGGTCTCTTCTCAAGGGCAATTAGCAATAGAAGGAGAGGGAATGGCTGCAAGCTGCAACAGGGTAGGTTTAAGATCAATATTAGGACAGAATTTTTCACAGAAAGAGTGGTCAGTCAGTGGAATCAGCTGCCCAGGGAGGTGGTGGAGTCACCATCCCTGACTGTGTTTAAGAGTAGATTGGATGTGGTGTTGGGGGATATGGTGTAGGGGAGAACTTTGTAGAGTAAGGCTGATGGTTGGACTTGATGATCCCAAGGGTCTTTTCCAACTTGTATGATTCTATGATTCTAGACACCTCTTCCTAAGATCCAGTCCCCAGCCAAGAGAAGAGCAAGGTGAGGTTGATATGATACAAGATCTGTGTCCCAGCAGCTTGGACCATATGAATTTTTCTGATGAGTCACAGGCTTAACTCCTGTCCTGTAAAACTGCCCCCAAAACAGCTCTGTGAGGAAACTGTCTTCACTGCACCATTTTATCTATTTGTAATCTATGGCATGGATTGCAGTAAGAGACCCATGGCATGACAGGTAGACAGCAATGCAGACCCAAATTTGAAGGGCAGGAACATTTGCAGTAGCACAACCTGCATAGCCATCTCCAAGGTGTGAGGTGGGAACAGCTTCAGTCTTCTAGGCACCTGGCCAAAACCAACACTGACCCCATTTACACATCTCTGTATTTCCCCTTTCATCTTCATAAAGTTCCAAGAAGTTATTTCCCATAACTATACCTTTTTTCTATTACCCTTTCTTTTTTTTTTGAGAAAAGCCATCCACTATGTTTTAAGCATCTAGGAGTAAGGCCAGTGATACACCAACAGACATTTTCACAGCATTAAAGCAAATGCCCACTGCTTCAGTATTTCTTTTGCTTCAAAGTAGTCCTTGAATGCTTCTGAATCCCTGCTTTCGATGAAACTTGAAAAGGCAGAGAGTACAGCCATTAAAAAGTGTTTTATTCTTCTGTTATTTAGCATACATAGCAACAAATATACCCTAAGACAACTCTCAAGTAAACAGTCTTCACTATTTCCAACATTTATCTGTTTATTAGGCTACCAAAGACAACAATTTCAGATGAACAAAGCTCTTCTATTACATTAAAAACTAACTGGACATTCTGGCTATACTATACTTTACCACCCTGATGCTCTTACAATGATTTAGAAAAAATCATGACAATTAACATGCATTTCACAAACACTGCGATGGCACACAAGGTATGACCATACCAGTGACAAGAGATCAAAGCAAAAGAAAACCCACTGTAATGAACTCACTGACGTCTAAATATCCATGTGTGTACCACAACAAAGGAGTCAAAGGGTTCAAATCCCTTAGGTACAATCCGTCCAAGTAAATTTGTCCAGGTGAAATAATGAACTATATAGAGAACCATACCTGTATGTTAATTCATAGTGTTTATTTTGTCTTCATTTTTGTAAGATACCACATATCAAAAAAAGGATTCTTCTCAAACCTTCTTCCTCCTTCCTCTGTAGCTCTTTGATCATAGACATAAATGGAATTTCTGCTCACTTTGCTACTTTTTTGCCTGGCTGCATTTTCTGATAAAATTGTCTTACTTTCCAGACAGAATGCATGTGTTGTTCAGATTTGATGCATTATGCCAATAACAGAAACATCTGTTTACATGCATAAAGATTCAAATACACATCATCACACACTCGGGCGTCTTTACAGACAAAACATATAAACATTCTTAAAAGTCTACAGCACCTCAGTGGTTCATTGAAGCACTAAATTCATTTACTTCCCTCCTTTTTTCCAACTGTCTCCCCCATCTTCAAGGAAAAAATCTTGCTGGGAGCACAGTAAGACGCCTCTTCTGCCCATCTCTTGCTCATTAATGCAATATAACAGAATAAAAATGCAGTCTCTCAAACATAATTTGCCAAGAAACAGGAGAGTTAAGAAATTTCAGGACTGAGTTGCTCTCCCTTCCAGTTCCTCAGTGCACTGATTACATCTGCAAAGCTCATGCCACAAATGAGACAGTATCTGTTAGAGACGCAGCCCCCTCCCTCTCAATTATATAATCCTGCCTAATTTGTTGGAAATTATGAGCTAGGAAACTGCAGGAGTAATAAAGGCTAGAGATGTCACTGAATTGCTTGACTCTGTCCTGCCTCAGTCACAGAGCTCCTATGTGATGCTGCCAAAGCAAAAATCTTTTCCCCTCCTTCTAGATAGTGCTTAATTGCATATTGCTCCCTTCCTTTCTGTTCTCTGAAGCCCCAAATGACTTTTCAGATCCAGTTTTTACTTTTCACTCCATCATTGCAGTAGTCCTCTTTGATTAACCTGTACCAAGGCACGGTCAACTGCTCTGGAGGGCTGGTGAATGCATTAGGGACTGAAGCATAGCTGCTTGCAGTGGAAAAAAGATGATAAAGTGAAGGATGCCACCTGTGAGTGCTTGCCACAGGGTCATTTGGTGGGGTTTTTTGGGAGTGGAGTGGGGGTGGGTTTGGAGCAGGGGATGTTATTTTTGGTGATTCCAGGTCCCATCTTAAACTGACAGCAATATGTCTAACTAAAACAGATCTTCTGCAGTGCTATAAAAAGAGCAGGTAATGAAAAGCTGGAAGGTGCTGGAAGCCAAAGCAAGTTAGAAAAGACTGCTTGATTCTGCATACAGAGTAACAGAGGTAAACTGTAAACTGGGTTCCTCAAACAGGAGGACAGAACAACCTGAGAATGTATTGAAAATTGCCTCATTTACAGAAAACAGTCAGTAATAGTCATAGAAAACAACAATCCTGGAAAAAAAAAAAAAGAACTGTAAGAGAAAACTCTAAGGAACAGCTTTGAAATGTGAAAGGCTTAATGAGACCACTTAGTGAAAACTTAATAAGATTTTGTCGAGATTCCCCAAGCAGAATCCTGGGACAGTTAAAAGTATTTCAAGTATCCTGGGCTACAGCCACGTAATGAGAAAAAAAAAAAAAAACACAAAAAAACCAACCACCAAAAAAAGCCCCAAAACAAACCAGGAGAGACATTGCACAGTACTGTCTGGAAGATGCAGTTCTATACCTGCCACTATGTGCCAGCTCCTGCTCTGAGAAGCATCCCATCCCTGTGTAGCTTTTCACAGCAAGCTGCATTAAAAGAAACACAGAAATGTTTCTCCTCAAAGCACTGACCAGTCCAGTCTGGAAAGGGACAAGCAATTTGAGTACCTTGACCATCTGCACTCCCGAAAGTTGTCGTGGAAACAAAACCTGAAATGTCTTCTTCACAAAACGTTTTTTCTCCTTCAAAAAAGCTGAATTCTTTTTCTTCCATACTGAAGTGCACACAACCCTGTCAAGTACTTCAGAGTGATGTGTGGGGTGTAGAGGTGCAAGGAATGAGAAACAAAAGGGAAGGAAAATCAAAACATTTCTGCATCCCACCCTTGAATGCTAAGGACTTCCTATTACCAGAATGGTGCAACAAAAAAGACTCCAGGTATTTAGGAATGTTTGTCTTTAGCAAGATTCCCCTGGTCCCATTGCCCGTTTTGTGACAGTCATATAATCCAGAGCTATTCTCCATCACCCAGCGTTTAAATCCACCAAAGGCCTTTTGTTCTCCACATCTGCTTCTTCTCACAATGCCCAGCTAATAAAAGCCATCACTGAGTATGTCCCAGAGGAGCAAAATAATCAGCTGGTGAGTCAAACAGGTAAAATACAATGTATACCACCACGGACACCAAAAAGTATTTAGGTAACTGAGTGAAACAAAGGTTTTCTTCTTAAGGAGGCAGTTTTTCCAAGAACCCTTTCACCAGAGTGATGACTCCATTTCCTGCCCCTGCCTGGCATGAGAACTGCCACCCTCTCCCACGCTCTGAATTAACGAAGTGAGATGGATACACCTAGGCCACAGCATGTAATTAGGCAACAACACAGAAAGAAGAACAGTAGGGAAAAGTTGAGGAGGTGTGATCTCTTAATTTTATGATACAAGATCAATCCATATCCTTCCCCAGACAAAGTACTACTTATTTTACAGGAGCTTTTGTGTTTCAGATGTGAGTGCTGGACTGCTTCAGAGCTATCCCTTGCACTAGCAAGGGAGTTTACCCATCAAAAACCACCACATAATGCTAGACTTGGACAAGAGAACACCACCTTGTTTGTTTTCAATCTGTATGTTAAATAGTTTGTCTAAAGTAAGAAAGCTGTTGACCGTTCCCAGGCACACTCAAGGTAACATTTACTCTTCTCTACTCAGGAAGATTTTAATGAAGTTGGTTTTCCAGAAATGTCAGAAGAGAACAAAAGCTTGCAGCTTTAAAAAAAAAAAACACAAAACAAACCAAAAACATTTCTAAGAACCTTTTCAGAAATTAGTAACAAAATTGCATAGTGTGATTTGATAAATAAAGATGACTGCTAATGCAGGACCCATTTTAATTCTCTTATGTTTAAATACCAAATGTAACTTAATGATATTTCTCAAAAGCGGATACATTCTAAATCTTAAGGCATCCCAACTTCATGAATCTTGTGTTTCCCCCCGTTGCCTTCAGGTTTTTAAAAGCTGTAATATGGCTGAATTTCAAAACAGATTATGCTTCCGAAATACTACCAAGTTGCGGGAATCTTAATATTCCAGCTATTAACATGACGTTCTGCTGCTGCCAAGATGCATGACAAAGCTGCATGTCAGTTGTTGCTGTTCCTGCTCCGTCCCTCACAGCAGGCAGCAGACATGTTTTGCAGCAAGATCTGCAATTGCAGATCTCTGAGCAGTGTAAAATTTTTGTGCCTCCCTTCTGGCTGAGGTGACACTTAATGCACTTCATTATGCAAGATGTACTTGGAAAAGGGGCTCAGAAATGGAACTAGCATACACTAAGAAATAATTGGATTAATGAATACATTATTGCCCTCCATATTTGTACTAGTGACCTGCTAAAGACACCAATCAAAGAGTAAAACAGCACTAAAACAGGATGCCTGGAAACAATTCAGCACGACTGGGACTAGTAATCCTGCTGTGCTTTGCATTATTATACAATGAGATGTTCCTCATAAACAATTCTAGTAACTGGAGTAAAGCATCTGGCTTTAGGAGTAAGGCTAGAGAAGGCCCCCGCTGTCACTGATGTCTAGAGGCACTAATGACCATAAGCCTACAGGTAAGTGGAAAGACTGAAAAGGCTACAGACCATTTCAAGGTTTGGCCATCAAAAGCCATTTCAAATGCTAGGATTGCAATGAGGAACATAGCGATTTTAAACAAGGAAATATTTACTTCAGTAAATTTTCTGTTTTGTGGGTGGTCTGTTTTGTTGTGTTTTTTTTTTTTTACCCTTCCTAAACACCTTCATACTGAATGTTTCTTTACAAAAATTCTGATTCTTTTTACTTCAGCAGTAATTCGATTCAGTTGTTGCTCTCTCTCTTCTGGCAAAGAACAGAAATCACTATGAAATCAAGTTCAGGCAGTAGTTGTTTCTGCAAAACCATCTTGTGCAAAGGCTCTGATGAGTGAATAAATAACTCCATAAGCAGCTGCTGAAGATCAACTTAGCAGAAATACCTTGCTGATTATTAACTACCTAAGCAATCACTTCCCATAACACTGCTGAGCCCTGATTATTCTATTTGCCAAGACCAAACCTCCACTCAAACTGTTCCTGCCTGTGGGCAAAGGACTTGCCTGTATTACCGATGACTTGGGAAAATAAGTAACCACTTTCAGGCTTTGCAAAGTTTACCGGTAACCAGATTAACAACTACCTGTCAACATGCACTTTTGGTCTATACAGACTGTAACCTTTACTTATCTTGCAGGAAGGATGGCAGCGTGGTCTGACTGCTCAACTACGCGGCAGCTGGGATGGGACAGCTTGGGAGAAAGACAAGAGCTGACTCAGGCATGGTAATTCAAGGAAGCTAAAAGATATGCACTCAGGTAGACTAACCGCAACAGTACATTCTGTGTTTAGCAAGTACAGCTTTTTTAAAAATAAAATACTAATTGTAAACAACAGACAACTGATAAACTCTGTCATTTCCTCATGTGAGGACACCTCTGAATAACCAGTAAGCCCTGTTTTTAAGTATTAGGGCAACAGAGAACTCCCCAAAAGTTGTCTACAGAGATCATATACTGATTTTCTAAAGAAAGTCTTCATACTCAGAAGCTTCAAGTTTTTTGATTTATAAACCAGGTTCTGATAAGAGGTTTGGAGCAAAACCAGACTGATTTACATATCTTAGAAATCAGAGTCTAAAGGAGGTTCCTGATGTCTGGGGAAAGGCAGAAGCTGCAACCTTGTGGCAAGAAAGATGCTTCAGGGAATGACAGGCCAGTCTGCCTCACTTCAGTTTCTGGGAAAAATCATTAATCAAGTCTTGTTGAAAGCCACTTCTGAGAACATGGAGATGATTATGATTGCAATAGCCAAACAAGATTTAACAAAGGTATATCATGCTTGACAAACCTGACTTGCTTTCTAGTATGAAATGGCAAGACTGGCGAGTAAGAACAAAGGAATAGATACCATCTGTCTTAATTTTAGCAAGAAATTCAATACCATCTCCCTCGCACAACACCTTTTATCCAAGTTGGGATGTTACAGTTTGGGTGGATGGACTACCAGTTGGGTGAAAAACTGACTGTGCTGTCAAGCTCAACAGGTAGCAGCTTACGGTTGTACTTCACCTGGAAGTAATGAGTAGAATATCTCAAGGCTTCATTTGGTTTAATGTATTCATCAATGATAAGGAGGACAAGACAGAACATACCCTCGTAAAGTCTGCAGATGACCCCAAACAGGGCGTGTGGGTGTGTGTCTTGCCTAGTTCACAGGCATCTTGGCATACTCTGTATAATCACAGAAGATTAAGTGAATACCTTGCTTTTCTGTTTTCTATGCCCAACAAGGCTAGCTCAGTCAACTTTATGGACAAACAAAATGAGAGGCATACTCGCAGTATCGTACACTGAAGTGACCTGTTGACAGAATAGGTTTCTCACACTACTTTCTGCTGGCTAATGAGGAAGACAGTACATTAGACAAATCACCTGCCTTACTAGGCATTCAAAATTTTTTGACCCAATCCAGACATTAGAAAACAGGTATTTTAAAAAAAATGAAAATTGAGTGCGGTTTCCGACTTATACTGTTAAACATACTGACNGCAGTAATAACCAGGAACTGGGAGAAAACAGTCATATTTTACCAAGTAATTAATTCTAACCTGTTTTATTCATATTCTCTTCCTCAAACATATGAGTCATTGTGGGCAGAAACCAAGTAAGGATTATCATGCAAGATCATGCTCTATTGAGAACTGATTCCTGTCCTTAAGGATTAACATTATGTTATATGCAAATACTGAGGGCAATATGATAAAATAATATTTGCTATTTGCACAGACTCTGTGCTCAGAAATGCTGCCTAGTACCGCAAGTCTAATTCACAGAATCAGAATGAGGATTTGTTTATTCAAATACCCTGTATCAAATCAACAAATATAAAAATTGAGAGAGTAAATGGATTTTAAAGTAAGATGAGCAACAGTAAAGAAGGCATTAAAGTCAAGAACAGTAAATATACCATATTCTAGGCCTGCAGCAAGGATGACCAAATTAGATTGAATAAATCAAGACCAACCACTGGAATGGAACATTTTGTAATGCATCTGAAAGGTGTCTAAATGCTTATTTTTTAAAATTAAATCCTTTGCAGTTTTTGCCCCTAGTCAAAAGTGCCTAGCTGAACCACCACTGAAAAAAAAGAAATAATGTAAGAGCAAAGCATCTATGCCAAGTGTGTAAGACAACACAAGAATTATATTACAGAAATCCAGGTCAGTATATTATAGAATCATAGAATCACTTAGATTGGAAGAGACCCCTGGGATCATCAAGTCCAACCATCAGCCCTACTCTACAATTTCTCCCCTACACCATATCCCTCATATCCCCTTATATATTTTTATCTACATGTATGACAACTTGTATATAAATGTATGAGCTGAAACACATATTACAAGTTTCTACACCAAGTGCTGGCCAAAGTGTTTCAGGTGAATCCAAATTCCATTAGGATGCAGTTATACAAGACACCAGAAAGGAGACAGCTTTAAAGGACAGATTAGTAAATGGCCAGAAATGAAAATTTTCAAAGCAGCAGATGAAAAACGATGTTACTCTGTGCAGTACCTCCGAAGTCAGCAGTACAGCAACATTCCTGAGAGCTCACTAGCTATGTTGGTAACTCAAAATGGTGAATATACACAAACAAGGCACCACTGAGGTGTCTGCCCATGGTGCTGCTGTCTTTTCCCACATAACTGCTCAAGAAGTCTATCCTGTCCTTCAGTGCTCCTCTTAAAGTCTAACAGAGGAGACACACCTTGCCAATAAACTCCTAATATACTGAGACGAGGACTGACCAACTAGGACAAGTGCCTCCTTGTTTGCTTCCTATTAAACTCAAATTGCTAAGCAGAAAAAGTTTCACCTAAATAAGATTTCATCATTCAGATCAGAACCTTGTTGAGACTGTCATGGTTAAAACCTCTTTTTCTTAGATGTATTGCTTGGACTCTATTGTCTAACCAACCTTCAGGCCACAGCCGCCTTGTATGTGAAAGAAGTTCCAGGTAGGCCCTTCTCAGAGGGGTCTGCTGGAGCATGGCTGATTTCACTCAGAAATCTGAACCTGACATGTCAAATAAAAAAGTCAAGTGCGCTGACATCCCAGTTCAGTAAAACAAGCACTTTGCTTTAAGCAGTACTTCAAGAATACCTCTTTTGCCAAATGAGAAGAAACATCTGATACGAAAAATGAGGTTTTCCCTGAAAGTGCTACTTTACCCCTCTTCATCACCAGCTACGGTGATTGTCACACAATAAACAGAAATCTTGAGGATAATGGGAAATTCTCTTTTAAAAAAAAAGAAGGTGGTATCATCTACTGGTAACCAACTTCAAAGAGGAATGCTTGGGCATGAGTCAGCCCACATAACCCGGTAGGGCACACAGGCCAAAACACAGTAAAGACGCCGTTCATACTTTCTCCTGTGGACATGGGGTTGACAACAACAGGATTTTGGGGAAACGAGCAACCTCAGAGACACCTTGCAAGCTGTAGTACTGAAAGAGGAGAGGGGGCCAAAGAGAAAGAGTTGACACCTCTAAGCACCCAGGAGGCTCAGAAGGGCATCCTCCCACTTCTCCACTGCCCTTAATTAATCTAGTTAGCCTCAGCAGAGCACACATTATTTGAGAGCCTAATTTTCTTAAGAGCCGTACCTCTGATAATGTGCAAAAACACACTGTAAATTGATTCTGTTACAACAGACCAGGTAACAGTAGTTGCACACAGCCAATTGCTCATATTAATAAAAATGGCATTAAAGTTTAACTTGACATTACACCTTCCATTTTAGTTAGAATTTAAAAGTTACTCTTGAAACACCGAAACACCTTGACATAGGAGACATTTTGTAAATTATGAGGGCACTTACGTAACTGAAAATCAAAATAAAACTTCACAGCTGCCTATCATTTTAGAGATCTTAAAAAAAGAAAGGTATAGCAGACTTCAGTATTACTCCTTTGTCAAATGACAAATTGACTTGGGGCATCATTATTAGTTAATAAAGGAAAATAAATGAAGTACTAAAAAGGTTTTGGGTGGGCTATGAAAGATTCTATCAAGTTTTAATCTTAAAAACCTTGTTTCCCACACTGAGAACAAACTGACATATCACAATGTTTATGAGTTACAGAACAGAGCAAAAGGGCACGTAGAGGGGAAGTTCACGCTGTAACTAGACTGAAGGTTAACTTTTTTTTTTTCCAAACATTTTTTCCAAAAT
Organism: Jacana jacana; assembly: GCA_013400555.1. NCBI lineage: Eukaryota > Metazoa > Chordata > Aves > Charadriiformes > Jacanidae > Jacana > Jacana jacana. The sequence goes on from VZTM01014220.1 coordinate 181,747, forward strand.
CTGAAAAAGAAACATGAAAGATTTATCACTTCAGCACTCTACAAGAACAATACAACTGTAATTGACACATGCTGTGTTTTCTATTTTCTAAGTCAGTTTAGCATTTCAGAGTATAAAGTCCAAGACAACTACCAAAAAACACTCTGGGGTAGTCAAGGTTTCATGGGCCACTGATGAGCATGGGAGCTTGTGTTTTATCAAAAAATTGTGAATACTGTACATATTTATATTGGCTTAGGCCAATCCAGGTCAATGTTTCTCTCAAAAAAGGGTGGCTCCATGCTCTCCTCTCCCTCAGCTGCACTTCCCACCTGGTCTCCTGCCAGCATTTCCACATCTGAGACCATGCCATCAGCAAGGCATATTTGGGGTCGATTACAGAACTTACAAGGAATTTCACTGTAAGAATGAAGTAACTCCAAAAAGCAAATGACACACACAAAGTCCACAGTACAGCAAAGGGAAGGACTTTGCCCATCATGTATTTGGTATAGACTGAATACACAAAACACAGGAAACAGGTAAAAGGAAGCAGCTCCAGATGTGGACCCATGTGTATGCTCTTGATCATGTCTCTTTTGCACTGCAAGGTGAAATAGGGGCTTTTCAGTCATAAGGCAGGATGCTCCTGTGTTAAGTACCATACAAACAGTAAGTAATTTTCCCAAAGGGTTTGTAATCTCTGTTGGGTAGACTGATTCCAAACAGCTGCAGTCACAGAGAGCTGATCATAAATAATCTCATAACAGATTAAGAACAGTCACAAGAGGAAGAAAATGACTTGACAAAACAACATGTATTCAGAAATTGTGTCCTAGGTTAAACTGTAATAAAAAGGTATGAAAGCACTTTGTATATAAGATCAGCTCAATGAAGAACTAAGGGAAATACTATGATAAAAAACAGTCTGCTTCAAAGCTCTGAGGAACAGAATTCCTTAGAAGCAGCCACTGCTTATATATTCACCCAAGTACCTTCTGGAAAAAGAAGTAGAAGCTGGTATTACTACAGAGCCAAAATTAATTTGTGTTACCAAAATTAACTTTGATATCAAGTTGTTATGATTCAATTTTCTGTTGACCTAGTTGGAATGATCTAATAGAAAAAAATAGGGTAATTTGAATATTTTTGACATCAAGAACTTACTGACAAAGCCACCGGGAGTTAAAGATCAAACATATTAATGCAGAAAGTAAATAATTTCCAGTAATCATGATCCTCATTTATTATCCCTAGCGTAGGTTTTTGCTGTCTTTCAGCATTTCAGACTGAACAATTAGGAAGCATTTTTAATGGCCAGGTTAAGTACATCAGCTTGAGTACAGATCTAAGATAAAACTCTTAACTATCAATTCTGCATTTTTTAGGTGCATACAGAACAAGAAAACAAGAACAAAAAGTTCACCAGGTTAAGAAGAAAGGTTATGGCTACAGCAGGTTTATTTTGAAAGCACACTCATATGTTCTACCAAAATTAAACTACCTTGTATTAGCTTCAAGTTCACATATTTAACTAGAACAAATCCCCCTTTAAGTTCCCTTAGTGATCATTAGGGTAAGTTTCCACGTCATTCTGAACATACTAAAAACCCCTGCTGTTATTTCTCAACCTGGAGGTCAGTAAGAAAGTTCAAAATGTCTGAATTATTTAAATTCATAGCAAAAGCAAAACACAGAACTGCTTGTACATTCACTAATACAGACAAAGGCTCAGAAGACTATACTGTAATCAGTAAATCAGCAGCAATTCTTCAAGCTAATGAATAGTAAAGCTATTAGCTTTATTTTTGTTAACAAGCAGGCTGTGGGTATTATTAAGTCTTATGTTGGTATGATCTATGCATAAATACATCATGCCTAGGAAGTTTAAAACCAAACTGGCCACGCACAACTGCTCTGCGGAACGGAGATTTTCACTTTCATAAATGTAAATGTAGGATTTAAAAAAAAAAAAAAAAAAAGCCACCCAGACAATCCCACCACACACTTGCTTTGGTAAATGAATGCCAGGGCATTCCTACCCCTGGGTACAGCAGCTGTTCTTCATTTAGCTTCCTGTAATGACAAGGATGGGTCAACTTCAGAAACTCATGATAAACCCTACACTAACGGGCCAGACGACTGTCAGGTGGTAGATAGGAGGTAAGTAACAGCTGGCTCTGGAGGTGACAGAGTGCCTCCCTATCAGCAGCCTCCCAGGGCCAAGCTGGAGGCTTCTCAGGCCATCTGCTCCCATCCTCACCACTTCCTCCCAGCCTGGCCTCCATGCAGCTTTCCGAGCACAAAAGTCTCACACAGAGTCAAAATCGTTCCTTAAAATGAATAAATAAACAAACACACACACACACTCTACTTTTTTCCACTTCTTTTGGAAGAGGGGTCAGATGGAGGGCTGTTAGTTGCAGTCTACTCAGCTTCCAGTTTTCAGGGCTGTTGACAAACCACAGGTCCAAATCTGAAGAGCTTAAAGAGAAGTAAGCTTTTTTTTAAAACCAAAAAGCCGTAAAAAATAAGAATTGAGAGAAGCTGGGACAGTTCCATTAAAAAACCCCTACATCAAATGCAACTGCATTGTGTTTTTGTTGCCACTGATCCCATGACAAGCATACTAAGAACATCTTGCTTTTCCAGTTTCAAAGAGAATCTAGTAATTAGATGGATTCATCAAAACCTGAATTCCTAGACAGTTAATGGATACTTCGCTTTCATGAATCACGTATAACCATTCTCAACTTGTATTTTCCACTGCAGAAGTTTTCCAAAAGAAAACAAACCCCCATGTTTGCACACAAAATGTCTCCTGTTACACAGCAGCTTCTAGCATCGACCACTAGCGTAAACTTTCATGTGAAATAGGAAGGCACCCAAAGGGAATTTCTGCTTGCATGATAAAGATGCCTGCGCTTGTGGGCAAGGGACTGGAAGTGTTGAAGCATGTTTGACCTTCAAATGTCAGCACGCTCATCTTGCAAAGATTTCGGATGTTTACACAAGCATGAAGTGCTGTAACTCTTTCCCTAGGGACACACTCTGAGCACAGCGATCTGCCCAGCGAGAAGATGGCTGGTGTCATCCCAGCAGAGTTCCGCAGACGCTGCCCTGCAGCCCTTCAATCCCAGCTTGCCATTTCATGGGAACGCTGCTGGGTGAGAGCCCAGACGATGCAATGCCGTACCTCTCCTTCGTCCCAAGGCTGTCAGCAACAAGGTCTGGTGAACGAACATGTGGCTAAACTTCAGCAACTTCCAGCACTCTGAGCACAGCCCTGCAAGTGCTGCTGTGCCTCCCTTTGCCAGTTAGGGATGATTTATCTGTTGAGGGCAGATAAATGCTGAGGTGCTGCGCTGTCACATCGCAAATACTAGCTTCCTCACTCTACTTGCCTGAAGGGCAAAATGCCCTAAATGAAAAATACTTTACCGAAAACTAACCAAGTTCTTTCCTGCACTTACTGAAAGTCATTTTGCAAACACGTTTCAAAGATTACAGATGAGCTCTCTGACACAGACTTTCCCTAAAAGCCAGGCTATCCGCTGAGGATGACTATGTAAGGGCACATTTATAGACAAACGTCTAAAAACTCTTAATGAAGGGCAAAATTTTTCACAGAAAGCCACTTAAAATTATTAAGTACAGGCTTTTGCCTGTCTATATTAAAAGGGCAAATATGGAGATTAATTCATACCAACAGACAATAAAAAAACCCCAAAACTTACTGTTGGCTATAGTACATATACCTTCTTTTTTTTTTTTTTTCCTAAATTTGTTGCTACGACTGACAAATTAAGAACCATTTTACTGTACTATTTAAAAAACAAACACATTTTTCATGAAAAGTAATTCTGATTTCATGTCACAATAATTTCACCAAGACAAGAATACCAAAGTTTAGAAATCACTTCAGAACTTAAATTCAGAGCTTCAACGTAAAGCCACCTCTAAATACCTTGGGCACAACAGCACTGTTGAAAGTGATGAGAAAAACAACATGGCTGTAAGAGAGAACTCAAGGTGCACAGTAACAGCTTTTGCCTAGAGGGTGCTGATACTCCTGGAAGCATGGCTAATTTACGTTTCATGCAATGAGAGGTGGTTCAGCTGTTCCCAGACCCAAGGGGACTCTAGAAGCAGTAACAGACATATTCAATGACAGACATATTCAATGACAAAACTCACAGAACTGCACCCAGCATTACCAAAGAATTCACCCATTTGCTTCTGCACAAAGCAATGGTCAAGTGGAATCACTACCGTGCTCACCATTTCCTACGCTTGTGGGACAAAGGACAGCACAGCCTCAGTCAAGAAGAGGGTATTTAAAAAGCACGTCACAAGCTTAAATCCGCTCTCCCACAAGCCTTTGGAAACGCAGTTTCAATAGCATCACTCATAACAAAGAGGCTCCTTCCTACTACCGTGGCTTGCTCTCCTTTGGTTTCAAAACTTGAAACGTTATTATTCAGTTTCCCTGGTTTATTCAGTTGCAATGAGGGATTTCATGCACAGAAAGAACAACAATGCCAGCACTTAAAAAAGAGACAATGTTTTTCCACCCTGCCTACAACATAATGGACTTCAAATAAAGACTAAAGAAATCTTCAGCTCCTCTAATGTTATTAGCCACACGCAGGACAGAAACGGGGGGGGGAGAGGAGGGAATGACAACAAATTTTAAGGATTTAAAGTAGAGTTTTTTTCACAGAATCTCAGGGATTGGAAGTGGCCTTGAAAGATCATCTAGTCCAATCCCCCTGACGGAGCAGGAACAGCTGTAAGAAAACATGGAATCACAGATCTGCATTTTTCACTGAAAAAGGGGAATTACAGACCATTTAAAATCAGAAACCAATGACCATTTTTGCTATATAACACAGTCTTCTTAGTTTAGCCAAGCTTTAAATTGAATATCTCAGGGCAGTTAGGTCATCTGACAAACAGAACTATGGGACTTTCCTTCAACATAAATGAAACAACATCAGGAACAACATTCAGTCTGTGTCTATAACAGTCATAATTGAGAATGCTTTAATAAAGCAAACTTTTATTGCAATTTGTTGAAGAATAAAATAGAAACTAAGTTGAGGGAACGACACCTTTCTTTACATCTGATGAAGCACTGACAGGTGTGCACAAATACCTTATCGCTCAGAACCCACAGCATGTTTTTGCTGTGACAGAAGGGTTTTTCTTTTATTTTCCCCCTAAGTGCTAGTTTGCCTTTGTGTTGGAACAGACTGATGGCATAGCTCCCAGGAAGGATCAAAGGGTCTGTCTCTATCTGCCTGGCTCAGGTAGCATCAAGTGAGATGTGAAATGAGATGACAGGAGATACATGGCAGAGCTGAGAAGCAGATGCAAGTAAGACCGGACAGCAGTCTTACTAAGGCTGCTAAGTAAGACTGGACAGAAGATGCCGAGAGAAGGAGATGGATGCCAAGGGTAGGAAGAGAAATACTTGGAAGGAAAGCAGAGGTGAAGAAACAGGAGTGCCTGGGGGCAAGGAAACTTTGAGTGGCAGGGTGATGGACAACATAGTAGAGCCTGATGAGCCAAAGAAAGGAGTGAAGGTGGAAAACCTAGAGAGCAGACTCAGTAAGAACATCAGGACAGGGACAGTGGCCCTAAGAGACACAGAAAAGCAGGAGAGGAACATGTTAAAGGAGACGAGGCTGTAGACAAGCACTCTTTGATATGAGAAAGGAACCCACATAAGCACAAGAATGCCTGTCTTGGTCCAAAAAACCTTTTAGTTAAGCAGTTAACAGCAGGTTATCTACAACATAACATCAAAAAAGGGTATAAAGCGTAGAAGCGTATTTCCCCAAGACAATATTTCACCACCACCTTCACAGCCACAAGACTAAGGTCCCTAACACCTGATGGGTTATCCTGTAGTGAACTGTACTGTTGGTATCTGAACCTCTGTAGGCTCTAAGCATCCACAAGACTGTGGCAGAGAGACAAGGAGCTCATATACATACTGTGAAACAAAATATACAACTATAAAATTACTTCTGTTTGCTTGGAGCCTGAAGCCTGCTAGTTTTATTTGATACCACAAGGTATTATTGTGAAAGATAGTGTGAAATATTATTGTCAATGGTCATTCACCCTATCATCCATCCTCTCCAAGTACTCGTGACTTTGCAGAGCATTGTCAAAGCCTCCATACAGCTTCCTTTCTATGCTGGAAAGTTCTAATCTAGTGTGTCCTTTCTTCTATAGGAGCCATGTCATACTTCAAGCACTCACCATCACTCTTTAAACTCTTCAATTTCTACTATATGCATTTTATGAGGAAGACCAGAAATGCACACAGCATCTGTAACTGACACAGTGGTATAGTTAAGTTTAAGACTTGTTCCCCATTCCTTTCCTAATAATTCCTAACACTGCTTTTTTGGTACTAATGAACTCATGTTTTCACAGAGGTATTAATACCCAGTCTCAGTCATGAGAAGTTAGAGGCTACTCACAGTATCACCATATATACTAAGATAAGGTTAATTTGTTTTGTACTTCTCCCTTGTACACTGCCTCTACTACTTCAATTTTTGCCTGCCATTTTACCTCCAGTTAATCAAGATCAAAAACACATCTGAAATTCTTCATAGTTTGCCATTTTAATTCTACACCGAATAGCTTAGTGTCATCATCAAATGGGTCACCTCACAATTTTCCCTCTTTTCAAAATCACAAATATTTTCAATATATCATGGGTACAAGAACTGTTCCCTTGAGATTCTACCGGTGACCTTTCTCCACCTTGAGGATGGACCATTAACTCCTGCCATTTTATCTTTCTCCTTATTTAGTCACACAAGAGTTTTCTCTTCTATTCCATGGTAGATTAATTTCTTTAATAGCTTCTGGTAATGGACCTTGTTAAAGTTCTGAAAAATCAAAGTAGACACACTATCCTTTCGCCTACCTACTCCTTTAAAAAAACACCCAAACTCTGTAAGAGCCTCTTCCTCAATATCATACTCACTGACAAGTCCAATATTCCTAGGTGTTCAGCACTTCAAAAAAAAAAACCCATCACCACCCCAACACAGGCTTACTGAAATGCATTTCCAGGATCTTCCCTAGCACCTTTTAGAAATATCCACCGATTTCCATCATTGACTTTTTCTTTGTGGTTAACAACTGCATCAAACCTATTGGCAACATTCGATCCTCCTCTGAGACCAGAAAGCACTTAGCATGAGATCTTACCACTGCTTTCAGTCAGGTGATAGAAATCTGTGGGAAGCCGCTCCACATGCAAATCAATTTAATGACTGTGGTAAGACATGCACTTCCTTTGTCTCCTTCTCCCTATCTTTCCTTCCTGAAAGGCTAACCAAACAACACACTTTAATTAGCAGAATTCTTCCATTGCAAATTTGAGTACTGTATACTGAAGGAAACACAAAGATTAATCAGCTGTGTCACTACAAAAATGCTCAGAAGTTCCTGGTTTGTCTATTCCAAAAGCTGGGTGTACAATGAACAAGCTATGAAATTTATCCTGTGCTTTCATGCATTATGCACAGGTTGTATGCATTTGTGAATGCACACATAAATCAAAACCAAATCACAGAATACTTTGAGTTGTAAGGGACCTTTAAACATCATCTAGTCCAACCTCCCCTGCAATGAGCAGGGTCATCTTCAAGCAGATGGGCAACAGAGCCTCATCCAGCCTCACCTCCAATGTTTCCAGGGATGGTGCATCTATCACCTCTCCAGGCAACTTGTTCCAGAGTTTCACCACCTTCATTCCTGGTGGCCATGCTTCTTCTGATACAGCCAAGTTTGCTTTCTTGTCTGTGAGAGCACATTGCTGGGTCATTTCCAGCTTTTCATCTATGAGTGCCCCTAAGTCCTTTTCAGCAAGGATGATCTCAGGCTCTACATCCTCCAGCATCTAATGATACCAGGGGTTGCCCTGACCTTGCCCTTGGCCTTGTTGAACCTCACGAGGTTTACACAAGGTCCATTTCTCAAGCTTGTCTATGGCCCTCTTCATAAAGAATTCTTGTGTGAACGCATACATATGCGCATGTTGTTTCAAGTGCTTTACCATTTGTAGTCCAACTATCAACAGATACTTTTGGTTTTAAAGTTTCTCCTCAGCTTTTCTCCAGCCTTCCAACTACAAACTAGGGATGACACTCCCCACCCGTCACCTTTATGAAACTAAACCTGTACCTCTGAAGCAACTGGGTAATGTTAGAAAAACTTTGAGAGGAAAATTGGTTTTGTCCTCAGGCAGGATTTGAGTGGCAAGCAGTAATTGAGACTGTGGTAGAGCCCAAGCCAGAAGGTCAGAAGAACACAACAAATAGCTTGTTCAGGTTCACACAGTGGGGCTGGGCTGCCAGAGGCTGCCCCACAATCACTGCCTCCCTGCTCTCCCTTGCAGAGAAAGGGTTAACTACAGTCAGGAGGCCATCTTAGCTTCCCTCTTTCCTAATTTTTGAGCTCTTTTTAACCTTACTAATACTCTCGCAGCACTACTTTTCATTGTTAACTCATTTTATAGAAAAACACTGCAGAAAAAGCATGAACATGCTGCTTTTAATCCCTGATGCACTCAGCCTGGACACAGTAACAAGAAACAGAAAACTTAGTCCAGCTAGCATTGGTCATTCAAGCAGTAAAATGATTTATCTTTTCAAGCTGCTAAACATTTAAAAGAAGAGAAAAGAATCGGTATGTACTACAGTTTGTAATGCTGGCTTTAACAGATAGCTATGAAGACGACTTTCATGTATCAGTGAGCACTTGCTTGCTGTGAGCTGTTCCTGAATTGTATATACAACCTGTTCTGGCTTCCTTTGTCCCCTGTAAAAAGACAAGTAATCCCCTCATTTTCAATGATTGCCTATAAGGAATTATTTTACTGCTTTAGGACTAGATCTACAGAACTGTTATGTTCAAGATCTCAAGAAGTTTTTTTGAACTTTTCCACAAATTCTTTTTTTTATCAAAGCCTTACTGCATTCACCCGACAAGTAAAACATATGTACACACTAAAAATACACAGGCTCAGATTTATTTCTTCCAGGCTTATTATACAAAAATATTATTATACAAAAATAAGATGTTTCATATTTACTCTTAGTCATACATAAAGTCACGCTCTGGTCGCCACCAGACTACTAATTTTGCTTTATCTCTTTACTTCAAGGTTTCCACGCCTTCACTGAGGATTTGGCTAAACCAACAGCTGAACCAGTGTTTGGCTCAAGTGAGGAGGTGGAAACCTCCAGAAACATATCTGTGACTGCCTGAGGAAGTTTTTTGTGCCACTGGTGGGCGATCTCATTCAGAAATTCTCTGCCTACTCCCCACCTCTTCTTCCAGCTAATGATTATTTTGTCCCCAAAACATGCCAGAGGCCACTTTAACAGATTATACAGTCCTACTCTGCAAAGAAAATGCTTGAAGAGACACAGTTATAAATGGTAAGGCAATACAGTAGCTTAGGATTATAATAAAAAGACAAACTCATTGTTTTTATAGATAATCAGTAACTCAACTGATGCTCAACAGCCTTTTCTCTCTATTATGGAAGCTGACCATAATATTCAGGCCAACAGAGCTGAGGCATATACAGAAAACGATTCCTTTTCAGTGAAGCATGTCAGGGCATGTTCTTAATTACACCGCTGCCCAGAAGCACATTTAAGAACACACTTGATGAATTGAGGCCCTAAAAGCTCGATGCAACTAGTTAAGCTGCAAGGACACAGAAATAGGAAAAAATTCTGGCCATCAGCACAAGGCCGAAAAGCTGCCAGTGTGAAGCCAAATGCAGTTTTGGACCTGAGCAGGGACCTGGCTAGAGAGCACCTGCCAAGGCTCTGCTGCAGTGGAAGGAAGCCAGTGTGTCAGGACACCTCATTATCCCTGCAGCACGCCTGCAGTTTCACAAAAAAAAAAAAAAGGTGCCTCGCCTGTGCAGGGACAGCTTTCTCACCTGCCCACCCAGCACTATACCAAAAATACCACTAGCAGGCAGGAATACTGTCTGTGAGGGAGCAAGGAAGAGAGATGAAATATTTCTCCCAATGAACAGTTGCACCTTTCATTGCACCTAGGATTTCTCTACCCATGGTCTCCCCACTAAGCAATTCAGATTGTCTTTTTGGAGAGCCTCTCCTTCCTGTCAGCTAGCGCTGTCAGAAAAACTAGACATGATGTAGTTGTGTAGGCTGAAATTAAGTGCATATTTTTATTTTAGGAGAAGAGTGAGGCTTGTGTGAGGCTTGTCTGCATCATTCACATGGCTGAGCAGAGAATGAGGCAAGCTGGAAGCATATTGCTAAACTAGCAGGGACAGGAAAACTCCAAGACAATTGTTTAATGTCATTCTGTTGATTAGGCATTGCAATGAAAAGCCAGTGGAAAGTGCTTGCAAAGTATCCAGAAGAGACGCTTTGCTATTTCAGTCAGAAATAAGTGCAGTGAGTGGAGAGAAAGGGGGTAGAAATAGCAAGCACTGCCATGTAGAACAAGTAGACATGCATTTCACACACTTGTGTGAAAATTATCTCACAGTTAAAATTACAAGTAAACTACCAGATGAACCAAAATAACTGTCAAATACATATATCTCTATTTAAATGATTCATTCCAGGCACAACCTTGGTGTTTTCTTTGGTATAATTGACTAAGCATGCATATCAAAACTTGAGCACGCCTTTTTCTCCTGACATCAAGTGGTTAATTTTATAAGCTGTTAGAGTAATAAAGAATGACAAGTTAATAAATATTTTCAAAGATGTTTTTGTTAAAACCAGAAACAGAAGCCAGCTTTTCACTATATAACCAAACAGCAAGATATATTTGTCATGTACCTAATCCACTTGTTTATGAACAAAGGACTGCAAGGAATCACGTTTTGACTGACAGGGGCTATGTACATAACGATATTCCAATACATCTGGATCCTTCAAAAACTGTCGGAACACAGTGCTTAGCAGTATTCATTAACAGCGTACCAAAATGGAGTCACATGTGAGTAGGCAAGCAGGCACTTGCTGCAGCGCAGTTAATCAATTCTCTGGTAATTCTCCTTTACCCCACCTGGCAGTTGTTTGTCTGCCTACAGACTGACCCAGGAACATCTCCATAATTGAGCTTCTCCTCTCTCTGGGGTTAAGGTGCACAATGAGCAGTTAGGCTGGGGTGGATTTCACCAACAGTAAATGATATGTCATCTGTTCAGAAACGTACAGGCATACATTTAGCCAAGGTATTTAAAGAATCACGGCAGCGGGACAAGAATACCTGGCTCCTGCCGCCAGCCAGGAGTACAGAGTGAATTGCCTCATTTCACAGCCCACATGGAGCAAATTCAGCAGCTGCTTTTCCTCAGGCAAGAAGTGAAGAGAGAAGAGAGCAAACCAGAACTGCTTATTGCCCACGCTGCCCCAACACAGGCAGAAATTCTGCCTTCCCACTGCAGCCAGTGGCAGATCTCCCTCCAATATTAACAAGGCCAGGTCTGTTAAGGAAGGCCAGGCCTTCTACAAAACTAAATGGAAATGATGGGCTTCTTGGCACTGTCTGATGAATCCCTGCAGCCCCTGCCCCACAGCAAGCTTGCTGTCACCATTTTGGAGGTCTTGATCTTAAAAGCGCCTGCTTTTGGCATGCTGCAGGTGTGAAGATGCCAGCACACATACTGCAGCACCTGACACCATGCCAAGGAAGAGCTGCAAGATCTGCAGACCTCAACACACGAGAGATATCAAGGTGCTGGAGTGAGTGGAGAGGAGGGCAATAAAAGCCAGTGAAAGGCCTGGGGCATAAATCTTACGAGGATCGATTGAGGGAGCTGTGATTGTTTAGTATGAGGAAGAGGAGGCTGAGGGGAAACCTCATCACTCTCTACAACTACCTGAAAAGACATTGTAAAGAGGTTGGTGCTGGTCTCTTCTCATGGGTAATTCACAATAGAACAAGAGGGAATGACTGCAAGCTGCAGCAGGGTAGGGTTAGGCTGGACATTAGGACAGAATTCTTCACAGAAATAGTCACTGGAATGGGCTGCCCAGGGAGGTGGTGGAGTCACGGTCCCTGACGGTGTTTAAAAGTAGATTAGATGTGGTGGTGAGGGATATGGTGTAGGGGGGAACTTTGTAAAGTAGGGCTGATGGTTGGACTAGATCCCAAGGGTCTCTTCCAACCTAAATGATTCTATGATTCTATCTTCATTCTTCCACCAGCACATATCATGGCTCATCATCTTCACCTGACCACCAAAAACACATTCACAGCTCCATGTCAAGCTTTGCACTCCTCGCCCAAATAGCCTAATTAAACCCTTTAGTCTTTCTATTTCTGAAGCCAACCTCCCTAATCTTAGATTATCCCCACCCCCACCTCAAATACAGCAGTCTCACACCATCATTCAAGAGACCTAAATATTCACCTAGAATCCTATTTCTGTCATAGTAGAGCTTCAACACATAATAAGCACACAGTGGAAGATAAAGACAGTTATAAGGCAAGTGCCCTCAGTGTGTTCAGAAAGATAACTACAATTTCCTCAACAATTTTCTTTTCAGAAGAAGTTTCACCTCTTCAATGAACTGCAACTGTGCAGTAATGCCCTGTGTCCCTGGAAGCATGCAATGAATACATAGGTAAAACAGATTTATTGCATGAGAACATCTTCTCCAAGCTTACATTTTTTCTTAAAAACACTGTGAAGTCCTGTGCACAGGTACAGAAATCATATCTTAAAGTAAACCTTTTCTTCTTTGGGTTCAATTAGAACATTTTAAGGTGGCATATTTATGTGGTCGATGTGAAGACACACAGCTGACTCAAATAAGGTTCTTTCATTTTACCTTATATAAATTATCATTTTTATGTTTTAGTTGCATCCACTTAAAAAAAGAAAATATGAAGCTGTATAACCTAATACATCTGATTTATATTACTCAAGTATATTACTACAAATAGCTGCAGTAGTTACCATCATGCATGAGTCTCCAAGAGAGGAACTAATGTAGCAGCCAAGTGCTGTAGCAATATGCTCTCCAGATGTCTCAGAAACCCTCAGCTGAAGACTGGGATGCAAATGGACTGTGAAGATGCCCTGGCCTGAAAGCAGACACATTTCTATCACTCACTGCTTCTGACTGCTGAAGAAAACAAATGCCAAGATTGAGGAAACTATAAGCTGACTCAAGATACTGAAAGTGATTCTCAAAACAAGGTAAAGTTTATAAGATTCAACCCTGCAATCAGCTGCCCGCTGCCAAACTTTTTTTTTGGCATCTTAATTCCTACCAGAGTCAGTGGATTTAATGGTGGTCTACATCCAGGGTCTACTTGCACTACAATTACTGAGGAATGGGCTCTGCGAGTGCCCAACTTCTGAAATTGCTCACTAGTAGCTCCCACACCAAGGACAGCAGAGGCACACACTGAACTGACACATGATTCAACATTTAAAATAAATTACCTCTTAACCTTGAAGAAGCATTAGCAAAAGATGAAGAAAAAAAAAAGCTCTCAGGACTCCTTAACTCTCTAACAAGATATAGGAAAAAGTCTTCAAAGACAGACACAGTACTGCTTATGGTGGTAATAAAAAAGAGCATCCCCATATTGACCTGTTTGTGCAGGCTACAACAGTAGTTACCAAAGTGAAAAAACCAAACAAAAAAGACAACCCCACCCCCCCAAAAAACCCAACCCAACCACACCCCAATGTGATATTGCCTGAAATTATTTAAAACCATGATCTGTCATCAAAGCCATGAGACACCAACAGAATGAATTCAATCGGCTCCCTGCCTCCAGTCTACCCCTGTGGCATACAAGGCTGCAAGAGTATTCAACCACAACTTTTAGACTACAGAAAAATCGAAGTAATAAATTCAGAGGGTAAGCGTCCAACAGGACAAGTAAGTGAACAGTCTTTGTTAAAAACACCAAACTACATTCCCCCCCTTCAAGACTTTCTCTCATTTCAGAAGATCTGTTCACCTTATGACCACCTTCCCCACTATGAAGGCAGCGAGCCAACAGGAGAGGACAATGTGGGCTGCTAGCAATAGGCAAGCACCAAGCTGCTGGGTACTAAGCAAGCCCGCCCTACCACGATGGGCTGTACTCCGAGCTCCATGTGTGGGAAAATGAACTATTCCTCCAGCCTCCTTTTCTAATGCACTTTGATCACATGCAAAAGTCTAACCAGCAGAAGACTGGTTGATGGAGAAATGACAGGTAATGGCCACATTCAACATTTTTCCTCCAGCAGAAGTAATTATGTGGCCACTGTTCTCACAGTAAACTCTTGGGAACATCAGTATCTAAAGCTTTTGTTTCTACTAGTTTTATTCCAGTCAGGGTCAAAAGATGAATGGCAGCACAGGAGAAGGATGACAAAAATAAATGCAGGTAGGCAAGCAAAACCATATAAGCCTCAATTACAAGAAAATTAAACAAAAATAGCATATGGGGGGATTAAAATATATAAAGGAGCTATGGGCAAAGCATTAATGGGCACGGGGTGTTTAAAAGTTTTCAAAATTTTTGCTTCCAGCAAGCAAAAGGTACTTTGCTACCTAAGACAGCAGACATTCAACTCCCAATAATTTTTCATTCAAAACTGTAACTCAGGAAAGACACCTTAAAAGTCCAAGTCCGGTTCCTTGCTCTTGCTGGGAACTGCATATAACACTGTTCATAAATTTATGAACTTCCTTCTAAATTACTAGACTTCATATTCCTTTTACCAAGACACTGTTGGAGCTCCTTACTCTTACAGAAACTTCTTTATAATTTCCAGATTAAATTTATTCATGGCCAATTTATATTCATTTGCTCTTGTGATGACATTGTCTTTTATCTTAAATTAGGTTGTAAGTTCTCCAGGGCACTGACCAAATCTACATAAGTACAGAGAGTCCTGAACGTAATACTTCCCTGATCATAATTCAGAGCTTTGCTTATGAAAGCAATACAATAAATAATAAAAACTAGTTTTTATAGTTTCACTAGTCTAATCTTCTTCCATCACATCTCTAATTAGTGCAAGTGCACTCACATGGAGTCTGACCAAATATATCACGATGAAGCTAGGTGAGACCATGGTTCTGCCCCACCTCTAACAAGTTACTTATCTGACTACAAATATATCAATGCCACAAGCTGATGTTTTTGTTTTGCCTGTGGAAAACTAAAGAAAACACAGTAAAAAATGGGAAAAAAGCATGTGCTTTTTAGCATTAAAACAGTTGGTGGAAGGGACCAATTAAACTCTCATACAAGTCGGGAAAACACAGGAAGCAGTAGGTCTCTTCCTACACTCAAGATTTGTATTACTAGAGTCAGGTCCACCCCCCCNATCCTCTTTAAACAATTTTGCTCAAAATAAACCAGTCATTCTTACCTGCAGTAGCATCAACAATTATATACTGCAGATACAGAAACACCTATTTTGTATCCATACCAAACTTTACTGCCCAGTGAAAATTTCCCCAACACCTCTGAGCGTAGGTTTTGCACATCTGCTGTTTTGGCATCTTTGACCATAGTGGTAACATGCTTACTCTGCAGTCCTATCTTTGTTGTAAGTTGGCACGCTTACTGCCTGGGCATCAGACAGAGGGTGCCATGTGTCTTACCCATTCTACACAAATGAACAAGAATTCTAGAAAGACTGCATATTTTGTGGATTCCCTTCATTCTTTATTTCATGGAATAAATGGCCTGAATTGCTTTCCACACTGCATTTCACTGCCCTGACTTAGTAGAAAAGCAAGTTCCAACTCCAAACTCTGGCATTTAAACATAAGACTGGGCAGCCAATTTATCACAATTCAAATAGCAGTGTTAAAGCAACATACTTTAATAGCCCATAGAATAATCTCAAGAAAATGTTGTGCCTAGAGTGTTAATGAAAACAACAAATTAAAACGATTCCGCTTTCTGAATGTTCACAGAAAGCTAACCGAGAAGTAAAGGTTAAGAAAGAAAATGAAAGACTGAACTTCCCTTTTACATTTGTGAATCATTTCAGAGCATCAAGGACACAGGAGGGAATAGCAAGCAACTGCTACAAAAATAAAGTTTCAGGAAGAAACATGGGACTTTATAATCTACCTTTGGCTTGCTTTCAATAAAAACAGATTCCCATTGTCTTGCACAGTAAAAGACCGAGTATTAGACATTAAAAATATAATGGAGAAAAAAATATTTATTTAGTTAACATATGGATAGCTTATATGCAAGAAAGTGTAAACTGGGCACATGCATGTCCACATGGGAGGAAAAGAGGGGAGAGGACAGGTAATGACAAAAGTCAGGGGATTAAGCAGAAGCCTTGTTTGCAGCCACTCATTAAAATAGTATCAGAAAGAGCATGAGTATTTTCTCTCAAGCTAATGTAGTTCCAAAGAAACGAACAACTGGACAAAACCCACCTCACAGAGATACAAAGATAGACTAATTTTTTAATGAAGGGATTGAAAACCAGAGAGCAGGAGAAAATAGACTGAAAAACTATCACTCACCCAAACACCTATAGGGAACCACAATATGCGGGTGACCATTGCACTGCTTCCATCCTCTCTTGCACCAGTTCTGGATTGTAACTGGCTGGTTGGCTTCGACAACGTTGGTGATTTGTAATTCAGGGTAAACCTAGCATTGAAAATGTAAAACAGACAAATGTTATCACAAATACACACTCTGGGTGCAATATAGTTACATGTGTCTGTAACATGGATATCACAATAAAATACTCATTTTCTTATCTTCTCCCTTTTCTGCTGTATAATATATTTCAATTTACTTCATAGTAGGAGTGTATGCACTTACCTGCAAAGCTGGCGTGTTTGTTCATCAGTAAAAACACGTGGCTGCCAGCTCAGACTATTACGGTAGTAAGAGCTGGCTGTCACAATACAACCTGTCCAGTTATACCTGCTTAAGCTAAAGATCACCTGAGCAAGTATTTAACAGTTGACCAAAATACCCTCTCCTCCATGTCTAGGCTATCACTGTCCTCACAAAACTCTGTGTGTTGGGCCTAATCTCTACTTAAACATTGAACTATATGGTAAAGAGACTGTAGATCAAGCTTGCCTTCTATTACAAAAAAGCATTCTTTAATCTGATATCTCTTGCTTCCCCTAAGCACTCTGTAGAAGCCATCTGGTATGTTTTTGCCAGCTTAGTACCCTCGGCTCACTACAATGGATGGTTAAAATGTGCACAGAGGCTTCAGATGCAACCTTCTACGCTAACCCAGCACACAAAATACTGTTCACTGGAAAAAAGCCCACAGAGTAGAACTGAAATCTTAGGAGTGAAAGTTTACAGCACTCAGAAGATTGTAGCTTTGCTTTGTTTTTTTCTTGTCAGCAGGTACCAGGGCTGATGGTCATCATCCACATTGCAAATATATCACCATTTTCACGCTACTCGCAGAAAGCAGCTCCAGAGGAACTTGCTGCTCCCTCTGCTCCATCAGTGTTTCAGACACTGAACTCTGACCTGAAACATCAAGTTTCTAAATTCCAAGAAAGCTCTCCTTTCCTCTTCAATCTTTTAATCTTTTCCCTGGGGGTTCCTCAGTTCCACCAAACAGGTCTGCACACGCTCATGCTCTTGACTCTTGTCACAGCATTGCCAAAATGGATTTGGATGTCACCGCAGTGGGAAATTTCACACTTCAGCTGCTGTGTAAATCTTACATGGCAAGGCACCACAGCTGCCTCATGAGCTAACAAGCAAGATGCAAGAGAAAGATGTGATTTCCTTCGGACACTGCCTTTAGCATCGTTATGCTTCACTCTTCCGAGTTCCTACGTCGGCAGACATCACATCTGAATAATTACAGCCCAGGGTTACGTAATACTGGGTAGAGTCACAAATCACGTGCTTGATATATCGCAATGTCACCAACACTCATCACGGACACTTTAACATTCTTCAGGGTTAAGTGTCACTTGTCACGTACAGAGGAAATAAATGCCCTAAATGAAGCCAAATTAAAAAAAAAAAATAGTTCCCAATTGCAAGACTGGAATGTTAAAAAAAAGGAAATTAAGGGGGAAAAAAAAAAAAAAAAACAACAAAAAACCCCTCAAAGCAATTTATGCACCCACAGGATTATGTACGTACTTTAAAATGAGAGAAAATAGGATTCTGATCCATGAGAACAAAGACACACTTAGTTGCTTTCCTGAGGTGAATTTCTAATGACTAGGAGTGAACTCTTACTGTAGAAACTTATTGAATCAATAAGATTATTAAGATAATATATTATTTTTGCCATTTTCCAAAATCATAATTTTAACTTCTGGTTAGTACAGTCTACCAAATTCTATGTAGTTAACAGTATTTGTCAAAAGCACACAAAGACCAAGAAATACAAAGAAACCTCCTCTTCTGTTTCTACATCAGTTATTAAACTCCTGATTTCCTTTGACAGCCCATGCAAAGCTTTGTCCACCCTTCACAAGGGAAAACAGGCTTTGAATTTCATTATCAATAGGTTAAGGCCAGTTACACGTACACACTGAGGAAAGTTCCCCTCACTAGACTTACATAAGGTATTTGCTCTGAACTGAAGTGGAACCTACTTAGTGGCACAGAAAAATGAGCCTCACATTTATTTATAGTGTCCCTAATGAGCCACTGCTCCTAGAGTCAGAGCGAGCAGCTCCAGAAAGTTACAGGAGATCCAAACTTCCAACATTGTCAGAACTTGATGCAGAGTAATTCCTTTTGTTTATTTTTAAAGGAGTGGTGGAAGAACCAGGTCAACATAATCTAAAAACTTTAACTGGCAGTTAGAAGTCACTGCTCGATCTTCGTTCACTTCCATTTTCATTACTAAGTTTGCCTGTCTACTGACTTCAGAAACAAAAATGAAAAAAGCCTCTGCTCTCAGGCTACTTGGAACATAATTTTGCTTACATTTGCAAGTCTGATGACACATGGATTTAAGATTAAAATGCACATGTGCTTAATGGAAGAAAAGAAAGGGCATTTTGATCTGTCTAAATACACAGGTATTGATGATACAATGGTGACAGTGTTTCAACAACGTCCTCAAATATCACGGAATCACAGAATTGTCAGAGTTGGAAGGGACCTCTAGAGATCCAGATGCCAACCACCAGCCAAGGAGAGCTCCTGGCAGTATGCTACAGGCAAGAGGGAGGCATGGTTCCCAGGGCCCAGATGGAGGAGAGGCCCTTCGTGGAAGACCAGGCCCAGCAGCAGAAGACAGCAATTCAGGAGGACTTGGAGAAACTGGAAGAAGCTCAAAGTCAAAGAGCAGTAACGAGAACATGTATCCTGCACAGAGGAAGTGCTCAACTCCAGAACTAGTCTGTTTAGTATGGCCAAACAAGGTTGCAGTTTATAGCCACCTTCAGAAATTCAAAATTTGTGAACATCTTAATTTATCATATACATAGCTAACATGAGTGATGAGTTGCTGAATGTTGAGACTGAACTGTGCTCCTGAGGGTATCTCTCCAAGTAGCCTACCCACTACTAGACATTTCTACATTAAAAGGAGGAAATACCTACCTAACAAGGATACTCCTATTCAGCCACCACAATGATACTTGGAAACACACATCCTGTGAATGATGATGGCCATCTTTGATAATCACCCCAATCCATGCAGAACCCCAAACTGGTTGAGGTTGGAAGGAACCTCCAGAGGTCATGGAGGCCCTCTACTCAAGCAGGGCTACCCAGAGCTGCTTGCTAGGACTGGGTCCTTATAGCTGCTGAATATCTCAAGGACGGAAATTCCACAGCCTCCCTGGGTAACATCTCCCAGCACTCAAATATCAGCAGTAAATGAAACTGTAATCTCTAGGACAGAGTTTTGCTTGGGTTTTTGTTTTGTGGGTTTTTGTTTGCTTGTTTTTTAAATTAATCCCCAATATATGATTACATAAATATGTTTCTCTATCCAGTCATATATGCTCAGCAGAAGCAAATAAACTCCGTACATCTTTGTGCAATTTGAAGTAAAACTTGAACATAATCATGAGACAGTAATTTCTGATACTAAAATACATTTAGATTCAGAAGAACTGCATTTCACCTCTTGATATTATTTATTATGTCCCTCCATCTTCTAGAGTAACACAGACCATTCAGAATATTGCTTCTTTTATCATATTTTGAAATAAATTTTTGAAAGGTTTACGGAGTTAAGTGATGATTAGGAGGTTAGTGGAGCTATTTCGATTTACTTCTGCATTTTTTATTACACAAGTAAAATAACAATAACAATAGAAGTAAGTATTTCTAAATCTTAAAGTACTATCCTAATATATATGATTGGAATTAGTGGAACAGATTTATTCTTACTTCTGCTTGAACTTGAGGATCTTTTCCTTTATATTCCAAAAGCAGAAGAGCAGAATCATCATATTGAAGAGAATAAGATTATTTGAGAGTAACAAATGGTCTGAGTTACTAATGGAGTATACTCCATCCATAGAAACCATTAAATGGAACATGCACTTGCACACACACAGATGTACTCCTTGTAAAGTACAGGGTGGTGTTACACTTTAGTGTAAGTTAAAAAAAAGGAAAAACAAACAGTATCTTAGAAAGAACATAAAGGATAATCTTCATCAACAATCTGGAATGTTGGCAGAGAACCTGGGCAAGAAACGAAAACAATTGTTTAAAATTAAGGTGCAAAATTGACAGGTAATCAACTGCTCTTTTTTTATTTAAACACTTTAGTATTTTTCTCCAAAGTACATCACACATCAGTCTGAATTCTGACTGTTCCAAATCAGAGATGTGTATTATTGCCACCAAACACTCTATCAATCTGAAGTGGACACATTTTTTTTATTATCATTTCCTTCAGTTCTTCTTCCTTAATTCTTCAGTTGTTTGCTGTACCTAGTCATGGCAGCTTGGCTTAAATTCTAGATTTTCCTTTTACCCTCAGCTTCAGCACCAGGCACGGCAAGACTGTGAAGCCAGCTTGAATTAAAACATAATGCTCAATTCTACTCTCATAATGAGAAAAGGCTACTCAGTCTCTCTGAAAGCACATTGTGCAGTCTCTTTGCAGTGTGTCACCGAAGAACTGGTGTTAACGCACCCCAGATCTGACAGGTATTTATAAGCTGGCATTCTGCTTGAAATCTGTCTCAGGCAGTCAGTGACAGTATGTATATTAAAAACTAAACGCAAGACTGACCATAGAAATGCTTGAAAGAAATATTCATACAGATAAAAGATGAAGAAGAAAACACTGCTATAAAAACAATAAAAACCAGGGTGGTTTTAGCAGTTGCATTTTTGTTGTTATTATGGCATCTTGAATCATTTGAATGCTTTGATTTGCTTAAAGGGGAAGATAAATCAAGGTACGATACAGTTTGATTACATCCAGACTCTCCCTGCCTGCTCTCCTCCCCCACTTTCCCCCCAAAAAGGGGAAAAAAGCCAACAAAACAAGCTGGTCTGTGGCCAAGTTTCCTTCCAACTTGATCATGGAACTTCGTACTTTTAATATTCTAAATTTATATCAGTATTACCTTAACACTGAGAATCATTCACAGAAATCGTTAGATAATTTGCTTTTCAGAAGTGTAAATAAAAATCCCAAATGGGATACGGGTAACTAACTTTGTGCTTTAAATGGACAAAGAAATTTTTTTATCACCTCAGTGAAGTAGTCTGCAGTTACTGTAGGAACAAAGGAATACACATATTTAATAACCAGCTTGTGGAAAATATCCTCTGACAGCAAGCATATCTGAAGGATAGCTAAACAGCACTTCAACTAGGAAAAAAAGCCCCCGGTTCCAGATTATTGGATCAAAATTATTTTTATCCCTTTCTAGAGCATATCTTTTAATAAATAAGTAAAATCGTTTTGAGAATTTTCCTGTCAGAGGGCAGACAGCAACCCACATGTTAAAACCACAGACAGAAAGACACAAAAGATCAGGTGCTTCCTGGTATTTTGCATAGATATATTATTGAAGAACAGTAACAAGCAAACACTCTGCACTCATTTTTCCAGAGTTTGGTAAATCCACAGAGATGATATATACAACAATTATGTCTGCACAGCCACATGCAATCACTGACTCTGGAAGCAGCAAAACTACAGAGTCTCAGCTGCCCCAGATCAGCTGTGGCAGTAGCGGCACCACAAGAGCAGCAACGATAAAAGCACAGCCAACCCTGCATGAAATACCCTGTTCTCACTCTTGCAATCTGTATCCATGAAAAAAACAATATGAGACTCAAACTCTTGTGGAAAGACTGTATCTTGAACTTATTTAAAAATAAAAGGAAAAAAAAAACAAAACACCATTTCACTAAATTGCACACACTTAACACATGCAACTATGGATGTTCATAACCTTCACGCTCCTACTCACTTCAACCAGCGGTCCTAATTTTTTGCCAGTTTCTCCAGAAGCTGCTGGCCCAGCTACAATTAACCCTGGCTTTGAGTGCATCTGCTCTAGCCGTAACTCTTGACTAGACATTTAGGTATACCAGGTGAAACAACACTCAGTGTCACCATGAAGCTTGGTAAACCTCTAGTACATCAGCTCTGCAGTCCTTTCACAGACACAGAGTTGTTAGAAGTGTGGGCATAATAACCCCTGTACTGAATCGACCCGTGAGACGAACAGAAGCTGTACAGCTTTACAAAGATTTCAACATACCAACACAAACCCCATGCTACGTGTGGTCAAGTTGACTGCTCCAGAGAGACCCTGAGGTCCAAAATCTGCAGGCAGCAGTTACTGTGTTGCACAAGAG
Organism: Jacana jacana; assembly: GCA_013400555.1. Classification (NCBI taxonomy): domain Eukaryota; kingdom Metazoa; phylum Chordata; class Aves; order Charadriiformes; family Jacanidae; genus Jacana; species Jacana jacana. The sequence goes on from VZTM01014220.1 coordinate 204,550, forward strand.
ACGAACCATATATTTGTCATGCTGGCTCATCTCCCAGCCACCACATCCTACTCTCTTCTACTTTTCCTCAGAGTTATTATGCAGGAATAGTGCTGTCCTCCTCCTGGCTAACCTATCCTCAGACAAAGTTATGAAATACTAACTGGGTTCACCTCATTACTAAGTAAAAGCAAACACAATTGTGCTTCACCTAGCACTGCAGATACCAGAGAACTTGCGCGGTTACACAGCAAGTGTTGCAGGCCTATGGCTCTCCCTGTGGCAACTCCCTGGCTGGGAATCATCACCCCTCCAATCCAGACACTCCCTTGGTCAACAGATGTGCCTTTCCTGCTCTGCCATGTCTCTGCTGCTTCAGCTACGGCCTCTTATGCCCAACCAAGCTTAGCCACATGCCTCTGATTTTCTCAACCATGCAGGCACTTCTACACACAGAAGCAAAGCTACAGGGCTAGTTGTCATTCCAGCTTTTCCTGCCATTCTCTGTAACCCAAGCAACTGTTTCACTTTCCAAATTCACTGCCATGGGCCAACCTGAGAGAGGTGATGTAGCTGAAGGTGACAAAGAAGGAATAACTCTGCCCCATACCACAAACCCCAGGTATCTGCTTCTTCAACTTAAGCAGCGTAATATCTCAGGTATTTGCACTAACTTCCAGATGCCACTTGGAAGAGAGAACCCTTTTAACCTTACAGTTTAAAAGAAAAGAGAAATAATCAACCTTAAAAGGAAAACTACACCCTCAAAGCATGCCAAGCCAGTATACATTTCAACACTCAAACTAATTTCCTTCATTACTCCACTCCACCCAGCCACCCTCCCAAAAAAAAAAAAACCCAACAGGTATGTGCGTGAGGACATGATGAACTTTCTAAGCATTATCCACAGATGGAGGTAGGGATGGAGAAAAGATAACGATGTTGCTGTGGTTGGTTTCACTCTCAGTCATGAAAACACACACTCATCGCTTTTTGGTGTGAATACAGTATATATAAAATCCTGGTATGGTATCCCAAGTACTGTTGGTATAGAGAATGGTGGAAACATGAGCTGGTTTTAAGTGGCTAGTTGGGTTGGTTCACCCACAAGACGCTTCATATGTATATGATTTCTTCTCTTACAAAGAAAAAAAAAAAATCCTGATGTGTTTTTTATCTGGAATTTCACAGGAGACTGCCAGTTACCTTGTAATTAAAGCAATCAGAAAAAGTGCCAGACATGAAGTAGCCTGCTCAACCCTAATTCACACACAGGGCTCTGTGCATTAACACAGACCGAATTGAATACTCGCACACTGGCTTTCTCTGTGTACTTTCCTCTGCACACAGGGAAGGAGGAAGCCTATGTAAGCAGAAGTAAGGCTGCATGGTCAACCACATTCTCCTCGCTGCCTTTTAAGTCCTTGATTTTATAACACAAATATGTATGCATGCCCGTAAGAAAACCAAACCAAAAAATCTTAACCCTGCCAGACAAATTATGTTTACCACTTCAGGTCTCTAAAGTCTCTCTTGTCTAATTACAGAAAGTATGTAACTGCTCATGCTATAAAACCTCAGAGTAAACAGGGTTTGAACTTAGAGTTTCTACTAAGCTGTTTCCCTGTCCACCTTACGCACTTAGTGGTTTAAATGCAAAAAAGCACTTCTATTTCCATGTAGGCAGAAATTTTTATTCACAGAGAGGCAGCAAAGCGTACTTTGTCATGCCACCATAAGCCTGTTCACAGTATTAACTCTGCTCAAGTACAAAACCAGAAGATGAGACTACAACCTGCCTGTTACTCTACAGCACCAGTAGAAGCAGTTTTGGGTTTAGGGTTGCTTTTTTGGTGGGCCTTTATTGTTTGGTTGTGTGCTTGGTTTTTCCTAATTGAATTTCTGCAGAAATACGGTTAAGCATTAATAGCAGTGAGAAGGAATATCCACCTAGTCAAATTCACAGGGTATTTTTATCTCAAAGTAGCATATGTATAAAGGATAAGGACTGCTGTCCTCCCAAGAGGAAAGAAACAGGCAGCCACAAGCAGTTAAAAAAAAATAATCACAAAAAAAGAAGAAAAAAAATTTTAAAAAAACAGACTCCCTTAGGAATCCATGCCATTCCCTCTTTAAGGGTTGCCTGAAGCAGTGTGTCACCATATCAAGGAAGGTGGGGCAGTGTGTGGTAGCCTGGGTCTGGGTTTTCCAGATTGTCCTGCAGGTTTCCATCCCTCCAACAGCACACGTCAGTGGGAGGAAGGTGAGGTACACTGCTCTCTTGGCAGCTATTCCTTCCTTGATCACATTAATATACCAAGTGTTAGCAATCTGTGTGAGACAACTAGTACACAAGGGAGGGTGTTTAAACAAAACTTGTGTTGGCCACAGTACTAGCATTCATGGGACTGCAAAAAAGGCTCATGTATCTGACCTGGATCTTCGGAAGCAGTACCTAGTAGGACTATGCTTTTTAAAAAGCAAATATTAAAAGAAAGAAAAACAAAACCAACAAAACAACAACAACACACCCAAACAACAAAGTATGAGGTGTTTTTTTTTAATTGTTCTATTATCCTGATTATGAGGATGAAACACTGCATTTCATCTCAAGCATGGTATGTTTCAAAAGGGGCCAGCAGGGAAAAAAACAAATCCTGTGCCAACAATTTCTGGCCTAAGACAGGGTACCTTTGTGAAGGCATGAAATTAAACAAACAATTTAACAGCTTTGTGAAAATCATTACATGTGGAAAGTTACAAATTCCTTTTTCCCAGATTTTGAAAGAAATCGTCAACATAAATGGGCTATAATAGACATTTTTAAGTCATCAAATTACCCACCTGAAGTTTCACAAGCTTCACCTAGAGAAACCCCCCACCTTTCTAACGGGAACATGAATGACTACAAGCAAGGTATGAGTTATTTTTGTTGAGCAGATGACAGTACAAAGCATACCTAAGCAGTAACATAAAAATCTACAAAAAATATACTTGAAAAAATTTAATTGTTCTCTATTCAACTGTTTCCAAGTTCCAGTGCTTACAAAATGACCTACTTTATGTGAAAGTTGTCCTCAGGGCCATGCAAGAACTGTCACAAAGTAACAGGCCTGGGAACTCATTTTTCATAATCTAATTAATTTATGCATTCTTGAGTTTACTGCGGAACTAGCCAAGGGGTAATTTATTAATCTAAGAGCCTAGATTCAGTTGCATGCATGCCCCGAGAGACAAATGCAGCTGTGATTTCCCTTTTCATGAAATCAACTTCAGGCTCTAGTACCCAGAACATGAAGTGGTTAATATAAGGCCATATTCTGAAACAAAGGTCATACTCCATCATCCAGAATTCACTAAAACCATGCCCAGTTCAGTCCTTTGGTGAAAGGAATACAGAAAAAGTTTGGGAAACCTGCAAGTGAGACGACAGACTACTTGATGTTCTAAAATACAACATGAACTTCACAAAAAGAATTAAAAGTTGAACACGAGGAAGGAAACTATAGGGAGCACATCTGCAGAAAACATTTAGATTAGTAACTTTTCTTGTTAGTGACTGGCACAGGAATGTACACGCAGTGTTTTATATTTCCATAGTGGCCCTTTGAAACAGTACACCTGCAGTAATTACTGGAGTACCCCTAAAATGTTTTGGTTTGTTTTGTTTTTTTTTTCAAGCAGTAATCAAGACTTAGTAAGTCTTGATTTTGTGCACAAGATACACCTTACATAGATTACAGCTTCTTGTAGTTAAACACAGCATATTTAATGCCAGTACCAAATAGGATAAAAAATTTCCTTCCTAAAGAAATCACATCTTCACAAATATTTATAAATCTGTGTTTTTCTCCAAGATGTTAAGTCTTTCTCATAACATTTGGTCCAGAGTAATCAGAACTGCCTCACCACTGTCTCACATACACAGGGAGATAGCCTGCAAACTGCTCTCTTAAGACAGTAACCTGGACAATACACTATTGAAGATAATTCAGGCATTCCTTACTTCCGTTACCAATATTTACTATATCTCAGACTAAATTAAGTTTACCATCAAAGCTCATCTATAGAAACTGTCACTAAGAATTTTTTGAAGCCCTATATTCCTCTAGGGAACCGCAATTTGGAGCTGCTACCAAGACAGAAGTTCATTTAGGTTTCACATGTGTTTGTGTTTCAAACAGGGGATTCTATTAAATAACAATGCTCTAAACCACAGACAATAAGTTTGAGTATTGCAAGTCTGAAAGTTGAACAAGCTGAACAAATGTACTAGAGCCTGCTTCAGGTAAATCCTGACTGGACTTATTCAGGATTGCATTTTAAACTTGCATTATACTTTAATCTGAACTAATTTTCCAATACAGAAAAACCCGTATGATACAAATGTTTGTACAAAGTTATGCTCCTTGAACCCCTTACAAATTCACTGAAAAACAAATCTATTAGAAACATTTCAGGAATTTGGACATTACAGGAGAACAGAAAACTTCCAGAACACTTTCACTTGCTTCCTGTATTAGCTTTGAGTAAGGTTATTTTCAAAGAACGAATTTTTTCAGTTTTTTTTTTTCAGGGCTTTTTTCCTCCACGATTCTTCTTACATCCTCCCCTCTCCCCCCTTTAATTACTGTTACCTTTTGTGAGCTCCCACATAACCAGCTTCTTTTGAGTCAGGGAAAACAGAAAAACAAAACCAAACCAGTAACTGTTGAAATATTGAATTTCTAAAACAATACACTATATTAAGAAGTTGAATATATTTTCACAATTCTTTTCCAAAGCAACGGAAGATTTTGTAAAAGAAGAATGGAAAGATGCAGTATAAATATTGCTGAGACTTCTGCAGAAATATGCTTCATATTTCCATGCTGGGGAAAAAGAGGGGAGAAAAATGTCAATAAAGGGCAGTGCAAGCTCCAAGCAATGGAGGCCTCAGAGTCACACGAAGAAGGAAATCTGCTAGTGCAAGTTCTACTTTTTATGGGACAGAATTTACTACTCAGGTCTTTAATAACACTCACAAAGCATCACTGAAAGCTAACGTTCAATAAGATATTAAGAAATCTTCATTATCTATTAAAAGTAGTATTGCTCCCAGACCACTTAGAATTCACTTCTACTCATTTACTGTTTCTCCAATTCTGCTTCATGTTATTTCAAATCCCCAGGGCGATGGGAGAAGAAACAAAGGGTATGGAGAGGTCTGTAATGACTGTCCCCTGCAGCTCTCTTTGCAACAAAGCTTGGAAATTTGTCCAAGATGTAAAAATTCTATCTTTTTTTAGTAAACTGGTTGGCGCCTTCATCTACAGTTGCTAAATCGTACTGAAAACCCAACTAATCCCAATTTTCTGCTGAATACTATAGCTGCTAAGGAAGTAAGCCATCATCCTGAGCCCGTGAATGATGCCCATGTGGGTATTTAATGGGAAGACCTCACAGCTGTCTCCCCTTTTGAGATCAAGGGCTTTCAGCCAAGGATCCTTCAGATGAAGCTGTGCCCTGGAGTCAACCAGACTGCTAGCTTGAAAGCAAAGCAAGAAATGAAGAGGGCATCATCATCTGTTCTTTTCCATAAAGCGAAGCCCTACCATACTTTTCTACAACAGACTCTCAAGTCTGATGGGCTGCACACACATACCACCTGTAGTGGCAGACTGAGCTAGCCATGGGTCTGAAACATGCCCTGTCTCACAGGGCAATTCAACTGCCTAACACTCTGTTAGCACCCTTATTTTAGAAAAATCTTACTACTGTTTTTTTTTTTTTTTTTACAAGTGAAACCCATGGAGCAGAAAATCCCTCTCTGTCACTGCATTACCACAGCAGACCCACCTGGCTTGCTTTATTTCCCAGCTGTAAGAACACAGGGTGGAGCTCACAGCTCCTCAGACCCCCTTCACCACTGCACACTCACAGCAAGCCCAAGTACTCACAGGCTCCAAGTTGTTCACAAAGCACAGGAGAGGTCTGGGGCCAAAGCTTTTGAGTACTTCCTCTTACAGCTAACAAACATTGCTGCAGAGCTGGCTATTGAACCTTGCAGCCATGAGGAGGAGAAAGGTTTTGATAGAAGGTACTCATAAATTGGTATATAAGCAGCAAACCTAGACAAGCGTGAAGTTCCCAGTCACTGGTCTGTCTATAGGCATCTGTACATATAACAGAAGCAGCTGAGAAGCATGCAGACCAAAGAACAAACTGTCTTAGTGCTCCATCCCCCACCAAAAAAAGAAGCTAAATATTTTCTTGCCAGCCTTCTTCCTCCTGCAGTCTGTTCCCACACAGATGGCAAAACATTATTTGAGGCCTTGTACTGCATGCTCCACTGAAGTCAATGGGGACCCTGACACGGCCTTCTCTAAAAGAAAGATTGAATCCACCAGCTCAAAGAAAGCCAGAAAAATGAAAAGCTTTCTTTTTTTTTTTTCCCCATCTCTTACAAAAGGACAATCTCAAGAGGATTAGGATGGTTGCCAAACGCAGAAACCAGAAGCACTTCAAATTGCTCCCAATGACTCAATTGACCACAGTTATGTTAATCCCTAGAGAACAGCACTGCTGTGGCATAACGTTATGTCCAATCATACCCAACAAAACTTCCATACCGATACATGTAAAACCTTATTCTCAAGCAGAAATGGGATATGCATTTCCAAGTGCTCAAAGGCATACTGAGCAAAGGGAGTGGACTTCAAGTCCAAGTTGATTATGAATCTTCCAAGATGCGTTGATCCTGAATTTTAAAGGACAGAGTAAGGAGGAATGTAATCCCGCATCTCCTTTCCAATGCAAAGCACTGGACAACTGGAATATGCCTGTGCACCTGTCTGCCTGCACCATCCATCTTGCCAGCTGATCTTCCAATCAGCTCATACAACAGGTAAACAGCGCGGCCAAGAGCAGAGTCCTCCCTCTCTGCCCAGATACCATCAACAGGGTCAAAAGGATAAACAGCACCATGCATTCTCAGTCCACACACTGCATGAGTCATGCTTTCAACATGAAATAAAAAAATTTATGTTTACTTCATATGAGTAACAGCATTAACAGGTTGCTGACAGCAAGACACACCTACTTCATAGCAACTTCCGCTGGCCTTTCACTAGACCAGGTTGGTCAAAGCCCCATCCAGCCTGGCCTTGAACACTCCCAGGGATGGGGCATCCACAACTTCCCTCAGCAGCCTGTTCCAGCATCTCACCAACCTCACAGGAAAGAATTCCTTCCTAATATCTCACCTAAATCTCCCCTCTTTCAGTTTCAGATGCATACATCATACAGACTGATGTATACAGCATCAGTCCTGTTCCTGCCTCAGCATTTAGTTATCCCTACGCTGCATGTGAGTGTCCTTTGGACACACAAAGAGTGAGTTCCAGTAACAGAGGAATATGCAATTGTTATGGCCGCATCCAACTAAACAACCTCAAAGCAGCTCAAGAACAGGACACTCTGTAGGAAAGCCCACCAAAGACATCAAGGAGAGAATAACAAGAAAGGGGCTTCGAGTACTATTTCACAAGTAACTATCAAACTCAACCTTCGTCATCAAACCCACTTGCCCCTCATCACCAAAAATGTTTACTTCAACAGTATTTAACAGATTGGCATCATGAATAGTAGGCTAGGAACAAAACCTTATTTTTACTATTAATTGCTACACAAACAGGTACCACTGCAGTCATTGTGGTAATCACAACCCGGGAAGCAGTAACACAACCGAACAGTTTTTGTTCTTGCATGATCCTCCAATTTGCCAATTGCTGAAAATCCAGAAATTAGTCTAATATTGAAAATATGATAATTTATTGTATGTCGTCTCTTTTATTATTTCACAGTAAGACTGGCAAACAATACATTTAATTGAAAATTATCTTTGGCACCTTTTCTCCAACAGAAACTAAGTTTACTGAATTGGATTGAAGAAAACAATACATAAATCAAATTGGACCATTCCAATCCAGTACCTCCAAACAGCAAGAATTTTCATACTGATGAAGAAAGAAGAAACAAAAAAATCCTTAACACTCCATACCACCTTGGCTTATCCTGGGAAAGAGATTACTTCTCACCTCGCAGAACTGTATCTGCGCTCCTGTTGGAATTTTCGGAAACTAAAAAAGCAGATCAAAGCTTTAAATGCTCTTATCTCCAGGATTATGTTATGATGCAATCTATTACTGCACTCTGTGGCTTAGCAGTTTCTGTTGTTTAGCAGGGTAACCGTTTCAGAGATAAGCTTTAATTTCTTCAGTACTCATGAAAGTGAGACATTAAACTACACTGAAGTTCCTTCTCCGAAGACTAATCTAAGCAGCAAAGGCAATGTAAGGATTTGCACAGACTTCAAGTAACTCTGTACCAAACTCCTAGCACAGTGCAAGCCGTTTTGCACTGATTTGTTGGTGCAGCCCTGTGACAACTGCCAGGCTGACCCTCTAACGG
>VZTM01014220.1:213019-230281 GCA_013400555.1 Jacana jacana
AACAGCCCAAAGCAGCTCCCACAAGAAAGTCTATGACATAGCTACACAATGTGATAAATTAGTCACATTAATTTGGAAATACTGAATCCACACCTCCATTATGCTCAAGACAGGATTTTAGTTTGCTAAACAACAGTAACAAAGAGCCCTGGTGTTAGAAAACAGCATGACACTGATGTCCCCTGAGTGCAGCTGCTCCTTCTTCACCTCCAGCTGTAAAACAGCAGCCTTCCCATACCTAAACAGGGGGCCAACAGAAGAGATGGGAAAGTACTCTATCAGGGAGAGTTAGTGATGACAAGACAAGGGGTAACTGAAAGTTTTGAACTGAAAGAGGGGAGATTTACATTAGATATCAGGAAGAAAATTTTTACTGTGAGGGTGGTAAGATGCTGGAACAAGTTGCCCAGGAAAGCTGTGGTGGCCCCTACCCTAAAAGTGTTCAAGGTTATGTTGGATGGAGCTTTGTGCAACCGTGCCCATGGCAGGGGGGTTGGAACTCGATGATCATTAAGGTTCTTTCCAGCTCTAACTATTCCACGATTCTATGAAAACCGTGGCTTAAGTAAAAGCAACAGCAAAACCAGCAGCAGTTGGGACTCTACATTTAAGATGCATCCCTTAACCTTTTTCTCAAAATCCTTACGGCAGGCCTGGGTAAGAAGAGTTTAGTAAATGACCCACCCCAAGAATACTAAATTTCAGATCAGATAACCACTACAAGGATACTGAATCACATCTAATTTCTCAGTCTTTCATTCATCTGTCAATTCTCCTTTGTCTTTCTTGCTGTCATGATCCTGTCAAAAAATACCAGCCGTGTTCACAATTCTTTATTTTCACCTGCTTTCCTCTCCTTTTCTGCACAGGTTTTGCTATTTTAAGTGTATTTGCTCTCCACTTATGTTCCAACTGCTGCCCAAAATTAAATAATGGAGCCGTATTTGCATTTCTGATTAAGATATGGCCTGCTCTTCATTACAGGCATGACATGAGATCTGTCTTCTAGACCTAGTAAAATCCATTTTTTCCCATTTAAATCATTCGTGGCTTTTTACTGCCAGAGAAAACTTATTGGGGAAATCCAGGTATTAACTAACTGGCTATGTTCTTCTGAAAACACATAGGACCAAGAGGCAGAAAGATGGAGCATCTTCAGAAGTATCTGAGAAGCTTCTCCTTCACAGGCCGTTCAAACACCAGAGCAAAGCCAACCTCTGGTCAGCTGCCATAAGAAGGGAAAGTCCTGACCTGCCTTTCCACCTCTTCCATGTTATCATTCCTGCTCCGCTGACCCTCGGTGAGCAAGGTCAGAAACTCACCCTTTTTTCAGTTAGTTTGCGGGGGTCCAGCTTTGCACCAGTTCAGTTCCCTACATTTCCTCATCGCAAGATCAGGCATATGCTAAAATCTGGCAGGGCAGAAATGAGGAGGAGGAGGGGGGTGGGGGAAGAAAACCGACTCTTTCTGCAACAGCATGTACTGCTTAAGCTCAACACTTCTGCTAAACCACTCTGTAGCAGCACTCCTGTTAGTTTGGTAAGAAACTCTAAAATTAGACTGTACAATCTGACCATCTCATAGGAGGGACTATTTGTTCCTGCTACAAATCTTAAGCTACAACAGCTCAAGATGCCAGAATTGAAAGTATGCAAAAGTGGGGATGTTCACAAACTTTGAACCTGGCTGAATATGGGAGATTTCTCAGTCAACTGTGTCACTCCAAACACTAAACCAGAGTGGGCTCTTACATAAAATGCCTGGGGTAATGAAACATCACACTGCTGCTCAATGCAGCAGGTCTGATCTGCATTGGTACTAGAATCTTAAAAGCTATCTTCCAGACTTCAGCGAGTAACTGCCCATTACTGTATCTACCCACGTGTTCCCAGAAAGAGCTCACAATGAGAGCTTCTATGACAATTGCCTCTAAAATACTAAGAGGTATACACATAGAAACTTATATGGTATTACCAGTTTAGCTTTAATAAGATCAGTTTTACCAAATCCCCTTAAGTTCCTTGTTCAGAAGCACAAATGTAATTCCCGCTTCCTGGATGATCCCTTCTGATTTTTTTTTCCTCCCCTCTCAGATGGGGTGCACAGACCTGCCAAGCTGCGTGGGAGCTTGGACGAGCAATGTTAGCTGCAACATTTCATGAGTGTTTAAAGGAATACTCATTAAAATCAATTTTACCATTTTTATATTTTTAAGTCTGCAATTGGCTCAAACAAGCAAAAAGAAATACTGAAGGATTTTAATACTATCTCAAAACCCAATAGTTTCCCATGTGCAACTCAGAAGTTGAGTCTACCAAGAAGCCATGTATTGATCACAACTCTCTGGTAGAGCTTTCTTCCCAGGCCAAGTGAAAGAAGTGAGCAATGAATGGAGGAAATTAGGTGTTTTATAAATGCTTCGTTATCCCTGTTGCTCAAGGAGACACATGACTTAGGAAAAAAACAAATAAATTAAATTGCATTGGTTTCCATTCTAATGGAAACACAGCGTGGTTTCTTGAAACAGCGGCAACTGCACATCCTGCATATCATTAAATTTCCATGTGGTCAGTGCTTTTCTAACCTACAATGATTATTTACAGAAAAGGAAACTATATACTGGCAAGAAAAAAAAAAATTAATCATATTTTCTCATATCCAGGATTACCAGTATTCATGTTCCAATACTCCTACCCAGAGAAAAAAAATAAATTTAAACATGGCATTATAATTATTGTACCAGTAATTTTCCTCTTTTTTTGGTGTTAATAAGGGCATCAGCTACTGGCACCTACAAAATAAAAAGCTGGTATCTTAACAGATACTGCAATGCATCTTCTAAACACTACACATTACCTTTCTAGTAGAAAGTCCTGTCTTAGCTAAAGAGAAGGACACTTACACATTCCATAGTAAGGATTCACCCTAGGGCTGCATAATAATTTCAAATAGTCTTAAGGACTTTAAAACCAAAGCTCTGTTTTTAAGTCTCAACATTAAGCCAGATGCCTCAAGGTCTCTGAAAAAAAAATAATAAAACCTAAAATCCTCACCTTTCAAACTCTGTCATTACCATTTTGCTACAATGCCCCTTGAGTGAAATTCTCACCCCAATCAAGAAAAAAACAAAACAACAAAACCCCTCNTAGTAGAAAGTCCTGTCTTAGCTAAAGAGAAGGACACTTACACATTCCATAGTAAGGATTCACCCTAGGGCTGCATAATAATTTCAAATAGTCTTAAGGACTTTAAAACCAAAGCTCTGTTTTTAAGTCTCAACATTAAGCCAGATGCCTCAAGGTCTCTGAAAAAAAAAACAAAAAACAACAACAAAAAAACCTAAAATCCTCACCTTTCAAACTTTGTCATTACCATTTTGCTACAATGCCCCTTGAGTGAAATTCTCACCCCAATCAAGAAAAAAACAAAACAACAAAACCCCTCCAAACAACAAAACCACACAGCTAAAATTCTGTTTAAAATATTTTTAAAAACCCACGTTAAATGTGTATTAGGTAAAAAGATGGATAAAGCCGTCAATAATTGCTCACATATACAGAAACCTTTCCATGATTAAGAACTGTAATTAATATGCAACCACTCTGAACAATATTCTGTAAAGAACATACACCTATAAAAACACATTATCAGTGGAATTTTTTGTTAGTAAGAAGTATACAGCATTTGGAAGACACTCCAAGTGTGTGACAGAGTGGCAGTCAGTCAGAACAGTGTTACATAATAATTTTGATTGGATAAAGGCTAACCAGATTATTATGTCACAGTATGAATTCAAAAGCAGTGGTAATAAACCTCCTGGGGAAAAAAGTGGAACATCCCAGAAATCAAGAAATACTTCCCCCATTCAACCTTGGGGCATTGCTCTGCTATGAATTCAAGCAAGAATCACCTCCGTGACAGCTTCAAAGCTACAGAGTGAGGGGAAGAGTCTTTTCCTTTTGCATTTTTGCCTGCAGAACTGACAACTGAAAATATGTTGGCTTCTGAACACAGACCTATTTGGGCAACTTGCTCTAGTGGGAGGTGTCTCTGCCCATGGCAAGGGGGTTGCAACTTGATGATCTTTAAGGTCCCTTACAACTCTACCATTCTAGGATTCTATGATTCTGTGCTACCAATCTAGACAGATCAGCCCACTGCTACTAGTAAGATTCATATCTGTAGTCAGTATTTCTGATTTATATATAGATGGAAAAAAGGTGAAACTTTCAGGGACAGGTAGGGGATGAGAGGATGGGATCAAGAGAAAAAAGAAACCCACCCGAAGAAAAAGAAAGAAAGCACCCAGAAGAGTAAGACTACCACCACAAGAAAAAAGCAGTGAGTTATAGCACAGGAAAGCTATAGAGCCATAAGGATGACCCAAAAATACGGAACACCACAAAGCAAACCACCTATTCACACATATGCCTAGTCATGCACAGAGACTTGATGAGAACCAGAAAGAGCTCATGCCCCTCAATGCTCAAAACCACCCAAACCCTGCAGGGTGGCCTCTCAAAGTCTCAGAAGCACTAGTCCCAAAAAGGAGTCACACTTGTACCAATCCATCTGCGGAGGTACACTCACAGATGCTAAGGCTGTGGTTTCAGTGCCTTTAATTGGACACAAGTCTGATATTGCCAAGACATGATTCCTGCCTTATCCCACCTCTTGTCTGCTTACTGCTAACACCTCTCCATGAGCCAGCACTAACACAGAAGCTGGATCAAGGAACTGATCTATTTCTGAAAACATGCCCCCCAAGAATAAAAGCTACATCACAGTGGAAACTGTCAGGAGTTAAAGGGAACCCAGGATGACCTTTAGCAAAAGTGGGACAGATCTGTGCCAGACTGAGGTGTCCATGCAAGCACGGTCTGGAAGAGGTGGAAGAAAAGAAAGTAGATTAGCATGGAAAGTAGAAAAGAAAGTAGATTAGCCCTTCTCAAAATGGCTAAAACGAAGCAGCATCTATTTAAAATAGATTTTTCTTGACTTAAGGTAATCATTACACTTCAGGTCTAGTATCTCTTAGGTTTATAATATTACTTATTAAAGGAACAGCTGCTACCAGTCCATCTCAGAGTTACGTAGTATAAGATGTTTGGGAGATATATCTGTAAAGAAAGCAGCAGGCAACTCAGTGCAGTAACTCTGTATGTTAGAAAGAAAAAAGAATGGTGAGATGCAGCAGTAGAGGTCTGCTGCATTGTCTCCACCAGGACACCTTCCATGCAACATCCCAGGTGCAGGAGAGGTAACACCTCTGCAGATCACATCCCACACTACACAAGACCTCTTGGAAGTTTCCTGTACTTTCAGTAAGGCCAAGAGCTGGGCAGGTCGAGCTTCGCTCCCTTCCCCAGGAACACAGTGAGACTTGTGCCAGCGTGATTAACCAGCCCTTTTGTAACCTTAAGGAGCAAACCACAACCACAGAGCACAGCACACTGATAACAACATTTTTTATTTTCTTCTTGTCTTTTATGTCTGTAATTTAGCACGGTTTTTGACATCTTGATCACATGCTAATTAGTTGTCTGCTAGTGAACTATGAACAAACAAACAAACAAATAAATAAATAACAAGAAAGGCAATAGTGCTGCCCTGGATGCACAGCCATTGCATTTCAGAGGACAGAAGGAATAATTATATTCCTGGCACAAATGCTATGCTGCTGAAACACAGCGATTAAGTTGAGCCATTCATCTAGTCCGTCATATCTGTGAAATTCAAAATTAATCTAGAGGAAAATGCAGCATTGCAGCTTCATTAAACACTGTAGTACACATTTACCTAAATATATGTTTATGCAGATAATCCTCTTCCATTTTCATCCTTTTTCCTCCCTCAGCCTCAAATCAGGAGCATCCTCCTTCCCCAGGAAGAGGGAGTTTTCCTCCTTCCCCATGTTTTTATATGTTACTTCAATAGAAGTTGGAAATTTTATCATAAAAGCAACAACATACTGAGATCCTGATGTTTTTAATTTCATTTCTTTTCTGGGCTAAAAAGCCCAGCCTTCTTTCTCAAGAAGGTTATACATCAAGCATACTAAGGTTTAACTGCAGGATAGATATACCATCAAGCAGCACATTCTGCATTTCCAAAATCTAAGCCTTCATTGAAACAAATGAGATTTTAGGCACTGGCAGAGTGAGCTAATTCAACTTTTGCTGCAGACCAAAAGCTATATAAAACAAAAGACCTTAATCCATGTGAAGAGAGCTAAGATATCAAACTTCATCCAAACTTTTAAGCATGACTGTGCACATCTCAGAATATACAAATACACATTTGCCTTGAAAAAGTCATTTGTTTATAAAGACAATCTGTGCTGCCAAAAATCTGAATGTTTTCCATGATGTTTCATTAAATGGATCATTTTCCTCAGAGCAAAATGTATGGCTTTTTAAGCTGCTGAATTTAGAGTAGTGCAGATTTAAAATTCATTTTCTTTTTCAACACAGTGGCTATTTGGTTTGAGAAACTGGAAGGAGCACATTATGCAGCCTAGATATAAACAACAGTTCGTATTAGGATGAAAATGACAAGGTAGTGGAGAGAAACCATATCAAAGCAAAGACCGCTTCCACTGCATTTCAAATTGCCTTCTCAGAAGAAAAGGCCAAACTATTTTTTTCTTTTTTAAAATCTCCAGCAACCCTGCCAGTTCAACAAACCCTTTAACAAATTTCTAGAAGCTCTCAATAAGGACGAAGACTAGAGAGGGAGAGGACCCACTGCCATCAGTCCTGTCTGCCTCATTCTGCCTGGCATGGGCTCCAGGGCAACAAGCACAGGAGGATTATCTCTGAGACGGTGGTGGTGGAGAGCCAAGCAAGCACATAAAATGGAAGAAGTGGCAGTCGTCTGATGGCTCTTTTGGCCCGTCTAGAAAACAGAGGGCTTGAGGACTACTTTGAAGCAAGAGGCAGTAAGGTGAAATAACATCAAAGTCTCAGTATGGTCACATTCTGGATTGTACTGGATTTGACTAAAAGGTTGCTTTGGGTTTCACCAGCAACCTACTGAAACACATGGCATAAACATGACAGATTGAGCAAATGACAAGATCGTAATTTCTGGAAGTACTATGATTAGAGATTAGAAATGTAAATACTGTTCTGTCAACAGTTAAAATGAGTTATCTGTTACCTGAATTTACCCTCCTATTTTCTGCTCCATGTCACACAAAGATAGTTAAGAGTATAGTACCGTGTATTCGTAATTTATGTTTTTATTTCTGGGGAGGACTTCTGTAAGAGATACCATTCAGTGCAAGATGCAGAACATCATGACTTTACAAAATAAACCGAGCAGCCAGGACATGTTTTCAGAGGTACCAGGTATAACATCTGCCAAAGCCAACAGGTATTCTACATCTGAAAGTTATTCTAAACATCTAGCCAAAGATCTTGCACCAACACAGCGACTGTTTACAAGGCACATCTAGAACTCCTGGCTCCTGGGTTTACACTCCACTCCATCCACTCAACCATGCACGTGATATCCAGAACCAAACTAGTTTTACTTTGATCTTGAAAATCCAACAATCTTCAGAACCATTCCTTTCCATTCTGTTTAACTCCATGCATACTTAAAATGGAATTAAGCATCTTCAAATTAAACTAAGTGGGGGGGAAAAGTATGCATTAGACAAAATTAATTTTTTGCCAGCTGTGAGCGTTGATTTTGCAATTCATTTTGGACACTGAGTTCAGCACAGAGAGGAAAGTAATTTCAGTCCTTCAAGGAATTCATACAATGTATCATAATTACTAGACATAAAATTCAGCACACAGTAGCTGTTCAAAATTGCTAATATAATAAAGCATACACCAAGATCTTCCATCTGAACACTCATTCCATTTAAACGGAAAACTGAGCACACCTAAATTAACTTCCTGCTCTGCATATTCATGAAAACACTTACATTGCCAAAGGACAGGGTCCAGATCAGTTTTATGAAAACTGTTTAACAAGACAAGGAGCCGACTGCCCTCTGAAACACTTGTTCCTTCAACAGTTTGTTCCACTTTGGCCCTGCTCCCAGCTTCTACTTGAACATGTCTGGGTGGGTACCCAATTTCCTCCACAAAACAACAGAAAGCAAAATCCAGTAGCAGCAGTCCCCACCAGTTTTAGGACAACATCATCTAACCTCCCATTCAGGTTTGTTACGAAGAAACATCCCCCAGGAGGCTAGTTATCCCGTAATTGTGCATGGCCGGGTTTTTCCAACATCCTTCTGTAACAGCCAGTACTGCAGTGTCAGCAGCAGGACTAGACTGACTTACAGCTTGATTTGAGGGGTCAGCTAGTACACAACACATTAAGGATTTTGGCACATACACAGGTGTAACCACTGCATTTACATTAATGCAATGTTGTTCAGGCACCTGCAGCACTTGCATCTGACAGCTGTTTGCAGATCAGGCCCACATCGTTTTAATCTTCAATAACCAGTACAATTAACATAGCAGCATGCTA
Source organism: Jacana jacana (assembly GCA_013400555.1). Classification (NCBI taxonomy): domain Eukaryota; kingdom Metazoa; phylum Chordata; class Aves; order Charadriiformes; family Jacanidae; genus Jacana; species Jacana jacana. The sequence continues at coordinate 221,516 of VZTM01014220.1, forward strand.
GCTAGCTTGAGATTAAAAGATAACAGTAGTAAACTGCACTTCTCCACCCAGTATCTCATTCCACCCAAGAAGGCTTGGTTTCGCTATATTTAAAAAAACTGAAAAGCACCCAGCTTAGGCTGAGCATGGGAGAACGTGCAGATCTGAAGGCAGAAGCGATGGATGGGCTCTGCTTCCAGAACCACTTCTTGCAGCTTCAGTAGCAGCATTTAACTGAACTCAAGGAAGTTAGAAGGCAGCATTCAAGTATCTTCCCTTTCCTTTCAAATAAGTAATGTATAGTCTGAGCTCTGTCATCATTAAACTGGGTGATGTGTTGTCCAAATATAAATCCAGACAGTTCCTGTGCTGCACTGAGCTCCCACTCAAAATAAGCAAAGCGACAGCAAATGACATAAATCTTTAAAACACGTAGGCAGTTCTGCTTATTCCCTGTTCCTCCCTTGCTGCCCCTGCAATGCTCCTCTGCCATTACTTCCTGCATCAAGACTTCAGAGTCCACCTACGCTGACAATGGATGAGGAGAGGCAACGACAACAATCTCAAGGAAAATATGCAATGCTCCCAATAAACATAAGCCATTCTGTACTTCATGCACCTTCCAGCCCAGTACCCTGCCCACCACTCAGGGATGTGGCCTGGAACTGTCAGGAAAAGCTCCTTCAAACCAACTCATAGGGAGGCAGAGGAACACATCTACTTGCAAGTTCTGCTGAAAAGGGGAGATCATGTTTTTCATAAGATATCTTGATGGAAGCAAACAAAAAGCCAAAGGCTACACAGAGTATAATTTTTGATTGACTGGGGTTAATCTGCAGTGGTCCATGGGAGTGTGAAGAACACAGATGCAGGCGGCAGAGTACCTGATTGATTAGTAGAGCATAAACACTCAAGCCTCTGCCTATACTGAGGCAAAAATACACCCCAAGAAGTAGCATTACCCCTTTTGGGGAACAAAGCAGTATGAAAATGAAGGAAGGAGACAATCATATTTGGCAAAAGTAATCAAAAAGGAGGTTTTTTACCTGTGTGCTATTCCAATGCAAGCCGTATCACAGCCTTGATGTCTATTGTTTTCTGCTTAATGGGAAAATGTAAGTTTACACGGTCCCATGGGCCTGATAGCAAGTGCTGTCTCACTGCCAATATAAACAGCAGAAGGCAAGAAGAAAACCACCTCACTTGGTACCCCAGGATACTAAACACATTTGGAGCACCAAGTAACAAGGGATTCCCCACAGCTCTTCTCTAAAAATGCATTGCTTTGCTAGAAGTGGGTGCCTTTATCTGACCCTTCTGTTTCTCTTTTCAAGTCCCAGGAAAATTAGCAGTAGTGGCCCCTCCCAGCTAATGTCAAAGCCCACCACACTACAGACCCAGCCCCAAGGACACAGGGAAGACTATGGAGAAGAACTGTACAGAACTTGGAGCTCCTAACTACAAAGGGCCGCAAAGATAATCAAAGAGCTGGAGCATCTTTCCTATGAAGACAGGCTGAGAAAGATGGGGATATACAGCCTGAAGAAGAAAATGCTCCAATGAGGCCTTATATTGACCTTCTAGCACCTTAGGGGGGCCTACAGGAAACATGGGGAGAGACTTTTTGTCAGGGAGCACAGCAATAGGACAAAGGGTAGTGGTTTTAATGGTAGATTTAGATGAGGTATCAGGAAGAAGTTCTTCACTGTGAGGTTGGTGAGGCACTGGAACAGGTTGCCCAGTAGTTGTGAGTGCCCTGTCCCTGGAGGTGTTCAAGGTCAAGCTGGGTGGGACTTTAAGCAACCTGGTATTGTAGAAGGTGTCCGTGCCCATGGCCAGGGGGGTTGGAACTCAGTGATCTTGAAGGTCCCTTTCAACTCTAACCATTCTATGACTCTTTCCACACTGCCAGGCTGGACCAATTTCCATGTGGCTTTTTGTATTAACTTGCTGTCAGCAGATCCAACCTTCCTAATATTTCAGAACAGTATTAAAAAATATAGCATAAATAGTAAAAAAAAAAAAAGAAAAGTAGTTTATATGACTCATCCCCACCCCCAATCAAGCTGCTGACAGAGCTCCCTAGTACTGCTGCTATGTGCACCCCAAACCAGCTTGGCCCTTTTCCACCAGTGTCCCCTACAGCTAGTTGTGTGCAACTCAGGTGTGCATAGGGAATAAGGATAGGGCAGGACATCAGCAGTTTCCCCACAATCAGATAGCCTACCAGTGAGCACAGCAAGGTAAAGCTTTTTTGCTGACTTGAAGTTAGTGAGAGCACAGAGCTTTAACACACACCTGTAATAGTGTGGCTTGACTACAATCAGTAAGATACCTGCTCCATTTTTAGGGAGTAGACCTGCCAGCACCTTGCCGCCCGATGTGGTAAAACCCCCTATACTATGCTTTTAGCCATAGCTAGAGACACTCCAAAAACATGACGTGATCATCTAATATTAAGCTAATAAACTGTTAAGCACACAAATCAAGGCTACCATGACAAGGGGTTGTTTTAATATCTACCCTTAAAAAAACAAGCAACAAGGCCTCTCCTTTGTTTCTCCAGTAAGGAGAAATTTCAGACTCACAAAAAAATTAAGGTTAAAAGGGAGCTACAGAGATCATCTAGACCCTCCTCTGCTCCAGATCATGTTGCTCAGGCCCTTGTTCAGTTCAGCTCTCCCACTCTCCAAGGATGGAGACTCCACAGCCTGCCTGGGGACATATGGCACAGCATGGTCACTCTCATGGCAAAGAACTTTTTCCTTATGTGCTGTCCCAAGCTTTCCTTACTATTCCCTTTTGTCATCCAAAATACACATGGCTAGTACCTTCTGACTGTTATTGCTTTCCTTTTCACTTTATTTAAGGTTTTGGTTTTGTTTTTTTAAATGCCACACAGAATTTCAAAATCACATTCAGCTGGGATTTACAGCTCCAAGTCCCTGTTCTGGAATCCTTCCCCACCTGCAGCATTTGTAACTGAATCATCAACCTACTAAGCCTTAAAACACCCCAAAACTTCTGCTCTTACTGCCTGTAAATTCACATATTTCTTTCTGTAATTTTAGATAAAGACTACCTTGCAGACTTCTATTCACCGAGTCTCTACTTCCATCTTCTTATTTCTTTTCTCACCCTCTATAATTTCCCTATGCATAAATCAACTTTAGATAGATCAGAGGAGATGAGAAAACCAGAAGAAACACCTGAAACCTTACTAATAGGGGCTAGGTTTGGTATTTTTGTTAGTGGTAAATGAAGATATTAATTTCAAAAAGCAATTACTACTCTTAACAAAAAGACAAAGCTACTGGTGAAGAATCAATTTTATTAACCTTTACAGTATCTTCTGTAAAATGTGTATTTTAGACCATAAAGCCCAAACTCAAAAAAAAGGAAGAGAAGACTGCAAGAAACAGAAGGAACAGTTTAAAGGTGAAAGGACAGGAATGAAGACGCTAAGTGAAGAGTAAATTATCTTGCTTTCTAAAGAGGCATTTTCACAGGAATTCATTTGACATCCAGGAAGACAGACAGATACTGCTATGGCAATAAGCAGTAGTCCCTATTTAAAAAAAAAAAAAAAAACACGACAAAAAACCCCAAACAACCACAAAACCAAACCAACAACAACAAAAAACAAACCACCACAGATGGTAAAGAAAGACATAAGGATTAAAGCAACTCAAGCCATGCCCTTTTGTTTCATGGTATGAAATCCGCATTTTCTTTTCAAATTGTCACACACTGGTACGGGGTTATCACACAATCACAGCATGGAGACAAAACAAAATTAGATCCACAATCTGTTTTTAGGACATAAGCGAGTGGGTAATAACTTTCTGCTCTCAAATATGAAATCAGTCATTGTGACCTCATCTGTAGGGCAAGCTTTTTCTATTAAGAAACTCTGAATGGTTCAGTGTGCAGCAGAGACCAATAACTCCACTCTGACCCGGTGTATTTCAGAACCACAGTAGGATGAAGAAGTGTTACAGCTGACTCTTTCAAGATCAGCCCAGAAAGAACAAGGGCATTTTAAATAATAAACTGTCACATCATCTTTGTTCAAAATATTTCATAAGCAAGAAGTTCATTGTGCATACACAATAAAATATTATCCCCCAAGGGCAGAAGACACAGGGACAAAATTGTCCAACAGACTCAGTGACACCCAGCAACCAGGTTTTGAGGCTTTTTTTAACAGGCTCTGAGAAGAACCTCTTTAAAAGAGACAAAAGGGCAATGGAGCAGAAGAGGGAAAAAATAAAATAGAAAGGAAGGGTCCCTACTGACTCAGCTCTCCAGCATGCACCTACACCTTGGTGTTTCAGAAGAACCACAATTGCAGTTGCTCCCAAGGGCAGTACTTACTTCCTGGCAGTACTGGAGAATCCCTTCCTTTGTCCCAATGCAGGTCTTGGTGCCAGAGGGGTCTGACTCCCACTTCCCGTTCTGCACATTCATGTGCATGTTGAGTTTCCCACAGAACATGGCAATTTGAGGTTCTGCCAACAGCCCAGCATTTCCATCAGCAGGCACCTGGGAGGAGAAGAAAAAAAGAGCTTTAGCATTGTGTCTGACAGGAGTCCATCCAAAGCAGGAACAGCTCAATTTTACAGCTGTAATTGTTTGATTTAAGCAGATATGAGAAGTGTAAATAAGGTCTTAGAAATCCAGAGCACCGTAGTGTTGCACAGAGTTTAAAGCTGCAAACAAACTCTTTTGGGGCCCCAAACGATCACCTTATCACCTTGGGCTAAACCCACAACACCATGCTTAACTGGAACAGGATATGTTATGCAATTTAATTTTCCAAACATACTTGGTATACTCGTGCTGGGCTGGCAGCGAGTGGAGGGTGTCACTAACAATTAGCAAAAAAAGTCACAAGTTTTCCTCAAAGAGTTTTCTACAAAACCCCAAAACAACACACTGGAAAAAAAATGCCATGCAAGTTTGATTCAGAGGTTTAAAGACCCTCTTCTAATTCATTCAGATGTCAAGCACACAAGGCTGTGTTTCGTGATGCCTTATAAAGACGGCAAGTTGAAAGGCGCAGTTCCCACCTAAACTTTGTTGTGACTGAATCTTAAAATACAGTGCCTGGGGTGCCTGCTCACAGCCAAGTGTTACAGGATACCACCTACCCGAACAAGCATTGAAATACCTAGGGCTTACTGCTGGCTACCCAAAGGGCTGCTGCTTGCTGCTGGCCAACTGGCTGCCTGACACCTTGGACCACCCAGACATTATAGGGGTACAGAGCCAAACCTCAGCCCTGCTCTCCCTCAACAGCTTCCCAATTAAATGTAATTCAGGAACACCTGTGAGCTTCCTACCTGCATGCATAAACCAACTTAACGCTCCCCCCCCAACAAACCTCTACAGTGATTTAAATCCCTCTCATGGGACAACACCACAAAAGCGAATCAACAACTCACCCTTCTCAGCCCTCATGTAGCCAACCTCCAATGATGTACACCAAAAGTACTCGCTTCAGTTCTACAACCCAAGAAACACAGCACAAAGTCTCCCCTTCAGGTTAGGTTCCTCAACCCCTCCCACTGCCCCCACGCTCCAAAGTCGATTCCACCGCATTCAAGATACAGCGCAGCATGCCATTATGTTCAAATATCTAACTTTGCATCTTTTAGCTAACAGGCTCCTCAAGGTGAAAATAAAAAGCATTTTAAAAATTTATGAAAATCTAAACTGTAGAAACAGAATTGCTGTCTTACAAGAGGTCTGCAAACCCCGTATCTTAGTTCCCCCACTTTTTGTTTAAACAAACACAAAAAGAACTTTATGAATTTTACATGCCTACAGTAATAAAAAAAGGTATCACACCAAGAAACATTGCAGGAGCCAAATTCTAACTACCCTAACACACTAGCTTAGTACTGTAAGTTAAAATGCCACAATTAAAACAAGTATTTCATTATTTATTAGAAAAGGAGATAATGCTTATTTTCCTGCTTTAAGATGTCAACATGTTACCACAATCTAGCTCAAAAAAAATAAAATAAAGTGGGAACACTTCTACTTCCCTTTACTATCTCAAATTCTCTTCTCCTGTGGAACTAGTAAGCTCTGTATGATTTAACAGTTAGCCATCACTGTCCTTTCACTGGGTAATAGAGAATTTTCCAGTAACTGGGATGACACCTTGTCTGCCATGCCTCGATCAGTAAACCCATCACATGCTTACTCCTAAACATCTTCAGAAACTCTGCAGATCATCTCAAACTCAACACATCTATAACAAATACTTGCAAAAAATCCACAAAATTAATGATATTTGTTTTCTTCGTAGATGCAACACAAGCCTATCAAAATGTCAATAAAAATAGAAGTGAGAATTCCACAGGTGAGGCGTGAATGTGAACTCTATTCACAGTCGGCTCCTCCAACTGAGATCTCTATTAAATTAATAAAGCACACAGCTTTACTGTGGCAGATATAATTTTTTTCCACCCAAAGTAATAAATTTTAAATTTATGGAGACTTTGCCTTATGGCTTTATAATAGGGAGCTTTTGGGTATTTTTTTGCCTTTGCTAGGAGGACAGCTAAAGTTGGGGGGAAAAAGAAATGTGGCCATTTACTTGGAGTACTACCAATTCAGCTCTAACAGGACCACCTATGACTGTCTAGTTAAAATCTCATTCCCTTCAGAAATGACATGACATCTCCCAGCTTAATGAATTTATCAGAGCAAGTCATGATCACATTTAGCTTTCTCTATTTTCAGCTGACAGGGCCATACTAATGAACTGCTCAGCACAGCACTTCATCTTATTGATTAGGACAGCTAAATGTTTCTAATCATAAAGAAATACCGGAGCAATTAACAGCTACTGTAAACAGAACTAAAGCATTTAGATCATGATCATGAATAATTCAGATGCTCAGCTTCCCAAGTTGAACTCCGTTAGCAGAGTGTCCTTAAAGCAAGGATAGTAGGTTAATGGATTTGTCTGTTACGTGTCCGGCTGAGATGCAACACTGAGCTTTCATATTAACTTTTTGTAAACAACCAGAGTGGAAATAACACCTTTTTAAACCTTTTAGATGGGGGTGGGGGAAGACATTAAATTATTTAATAGCTGAAGGTAAGTGCTTGCTACCACTGTGTAGCCCTGGTGTTTAAACTGAAAGCCTGTCACCTTTAGTAATAAGTAGTAATTTTATACATTGCATTTTCAGCATGGTACCTATGAAACTCTCGGTGACATTGCAAAGTTTTAACAAGGAAAAAGACTCATTGTTGAAATAGCCTTTGTACTATCTCCCTGCTCTTTCCGTAAAATATGCCACTAATCAAAGATTTTTGCCATCTGATATACCATTTCTGAAGAAAGAAAGAACTTGATCTGCTACAGCACTTCTGATTGAAAACTGTCAGCTTCCTGCCTGTCAAGAAATGACTTCGCTGCACAATCCACAGATACAGCCAGCATTGATGGAGGCTTTTCAGCACAGATGATGGTCAAAAAGAGAACACTCAAGCCAAGGAGAATGTTTTTTTGATGTGAGGGCAGAGGAGGGGGAGTCACTAGCTCTGACCTTGGCCCATCCAATCCTAGATTTAGAGCTTCTGCCGGGCCTTTTGATGACACCTGAGCAAGATACTCCTATTAAAAGTGCATGACAGAAAGATTTCCCTTCATTTTGCACGCCTATGATTCGCAGCATCGTTACTTCCACTTTCCCAAGAGTGAACGTGTCACACAGCAACTGACTAATTCCAACATTAAAAAACTCAAAACATATAAATCATAAATTTTTATATCGTTTTTTTCCAGATCATTGGTTCAAAACCCTGCAGCTACTGCATTAAGCTGCATATTGCACTCTACTTTTCTATACATTTTTTCTCTCTGCAATCATTTAGACTACAACAAAATTCACAGAAAAACCTCAAATGCATGAAACTAAAAATCCATTCTTGGTCCCAAATAACGTATTATGCTGAATAACAGTTAAGAAGAATATTTCTGATGCCACATTTTTTAGCTTCTTCTCACTTCTCTACACATCTAGCCTACATGACATATGGCCTTTTATTAATTTTACCGGCGTGAAGCAGCAAATGAAAACTTGTTAGCAAGATGCACCACGCTGCCCCTCTTGCCAGCCCTACCACTGAACACAAGAACATTCCCAAGGCACCTGCTGAAAAGGGTGCCTGGAAGAGATTAGTCCTCATGACATTGATTTTTTAGGTTCTACTTTAATCCAGGACACATTCCTAAATTAAGAACAGTAAATTAAAGGAATTAATTCAAGAAAGCATTGTTGCCATATAGTTTTATAGGGCTGATAGATAGAAGAGGAGAAAACAAGACACAGAAACCTCTCAGCCTCTTTTGGTCTAGACTGACATTGGCAGGGGTCTCCAACTCTTGCTGCTTGCGCCTCCTCTCTAACCTCCTCTCTAGCCCCAGTTTTATAAACACATGACTAGTTGCTTGTTTGTTTGTTTTTTTAAAAGCCAAAAAACAAACAACAAAGAACCCACACAAAACCTTATTATGACAAGTAATCCTGACTTGATGAGGCCTGCGTGCCAGTNATCCTGACTTGATGAGGCCTGCGTGCCAGTTTCCAACCTTGCATTGTAATTCTCCTCACACGTTCAGCATGGCATCCATTAGTAGGAAAGCAGCACGAAAAACAGTAACCAAAGGACAGTCTAACCAAGTGACTGCATTCTATTTAATCTCTCATGCAAACGTTCTTCAGTGTTCATCTCCAACACGCTCCCTGCCTGTCCTGTGGG
>VZTM01014221.1:0-46007 GCA_013400555.1 Jacana jacana
TATGATTCTATGATTCTAAGATGACTGCTACTCCTAACATTCCAGAGGCATGGAAGGATCTGAGGGACAAGTATCTAGTTGGGGGAGACCTGAGCACATTGACACAATCTTGTAGCAAAACAGACTAAATGGAACTGACATTGAATTGCCTATCGTAAGCTTCAGGTTTGCGTCACTTTTCCTAGTACCTTTCTTCCTGTTACCAAATCAAGTTTCCAGGTTATGATGACAGCTTCTATTTAGATGCTTAAAAGGGTTTGAAGTTCTACTTTTTTTTTAATCTATCCTCAATTTTGGGAGGGTTCATCTTACTTGCTGTGGTTAAATAGCAAGCTAGCAAGCCTTGCAGCCCTGAAGCTGGAGTTACTTTGATGTCCCACCTCTGGTGCCAGTGGCTGCTCAGCAAGTAGCCAATATCTAACTGCACTCATTTTCCCCAGACTAGGACAAATCTTGGCTTCAGCATACCATGCATTACTAGCAGAGGTTTTAGGCTTAGCTTTTGTCTTGCTTTGGTTTTGGGTGTTTGGTACCACAGTGCCACTGAATTCTTCTGCAAACAAAGAAGGTGTTAATTTGAAATGTTTGCACTTAATTCATCACCCATAACAGTGTCTGTGTCACCTGAAGCCTGTGCCACAGTGTGGCTCTAGTTTCTCCACTCGGGGTGACAAATATGAATCACACGTACACTAGAAGGAATACTTGTGATTGGAAGGAATAATTGTGTGTGTTTTAGCAGAAAACAGTATCTCAGCCCTTTGTTACCTTCCTCATGCTTTCTCAATGGTTTCCTCAATACATTTACTTGCTCCTGTTTAAAAAAAAGCTTCAAAGTATTCCTACTTTTGCAATTCAACCCATTTCCTACAGTTTAGTGGCACTGTAATTTTCAAAGTGCACTTGGGGTAGTAGATAGTCAGCTCTTTCCTTTTTCTTGCAGCAGCTTCGAAACTAACATGTACCAAGGCAGATGAGAAGAAATGGCTGGGCAAATCTCTTGTGCAGAGACAGAAACTTCCTTGTCTAAGTTCCATCTCTTTGTTTTTCCATCACATGAACATCCTGTGAGGAGGCACTACACTCCTCCAGCTCTCTTGTGCCCTATCCCCAAAACATCCAAGTCATCCATGGACAGACCAGAAGTCTAGCTTACTGAACAAGAAATAAGTAATTAGAGATATACTACTAGGCTAGAATCCATAGAAGCTTCAGCTCTAGAAACAGAGCTGCAGTTATAGGCAGGACAGGAAATCTGCATATCTGGACCTGGTGAAAGTCTCTGGTTTGAGGACCAGGGGGCAGGCTTCTGGCAGTGAGGCTGAAGGGACTCTAAAAACGTGCCTCCAGGCAGACTGGATGGAAAAACGAAGGACTGGGAAGTGCATGAGGTCAGAAAAAAATCAAGTATAAAATATACAAATTTTGAGTCTTTATTAAACAGAGATCTAATCCACCAACTCATTCTGATGAGAAGCAGGAAATCTGTATCAACATCTGCCCTGAGAAACACCTGTGCGTAAGACCTGTGGGTCTACAAGAGGGAAAACCTTTATTTGCTACTCAGTCAGAAATGGTACTAAACCCAGAATTATCAACTGCCTGCTTGCTGATCCACAGTCACAAAACCGAAACAAACCTCCCCGCCCTCAAAAACCACAAGCCCACACAGGTATAGCTCTGATGTAGGCAACTGTTTGCTGGATAAGGTGCTGTCTGTCCTCATAAAATGAGCATGAATACAGTCTTGTGCTCCCCAGCTGATTTAAGGGAACATAATCCTACATACGACAATGAGATCCTACAGCACACAGATTTCTTACAAATGAGTGAGGTCACTACCACACTCACCTGCCAGGGCTATAGCCAAAAACGGATAATTTGGATTGCCAAGAGGATGAATCTGCTTCTTTTTCTTTGATAAGATGCTTCATATTACATGCCTAAAATTTGTGTGCTGTGATTATCACCTTTAGGAATATACAGTCCCTGAACAGTAGGTATCACCATCTGAAAAAAACCTTGAAAGGCTGAGGCTGTGGAGAGGGTGGAACTGAAAGGTAAAATGCCTTCTCCACAGCATCCAAGAAATTGGTAACTGTGCAAAGTTATTGCCTGTCCTCTGTATTTCCTCATGCTGCCTTTCAGCATGAATCAGCCATCTGGCTTTTCTGTTGCTTGTGCTTTGCTATGCCAGCGGAGCTTGCTATACCATGTGAGCAGAGCTATATTTAGAGGGAAATTGCTTCAGCCTTATCCGGTCAAACAGGCAGGAAAAGGGTTTCTGGAGGCATTGCTCCTGCATGATGGAATAAGGGTGGCAGAGCTGACCCTACCACTGGGCATGTTTCATCTCTGACCCCCAGCCCCACCTGTGCATCACCTGTGCAGCCATGGAAAGGAAAGTAGTGTGGTACCTGATAGAGTATCATAGAATGGTTAGAGTTGGAACGGACCTTAAAGATCGTCTAATTCCAACCCCTGTGCTATGAGCAGTGACACCTCCCACTCAACCAGGTTGCTCAAAGACCAGCCTGGTCTTGATCATTTCCAGGGATGGGGCATCCATAGCTTCTCTGGGCAACCTGTTCCAGTGCCTCACTGCCCTCACAGTAAAGAATTTCTTTCTAGTATCTAGTCTAAATATCTCGTCTTTCAATTTAATACCATTACCCCTCATCTCGATAAAGAGCCATGCTCCTCGATAAAGAGCCCCTCCCCATCTCTACTGTAGCCTCCCTTCATGTACTCAAAGGCTATTATAAATCCTCCCCAGAGCCTTCTCCTCTCCAGGCTGAACAATCCCAGCTCTCTCAGCCTGTCTTCATAGGAGAGGTGCTCCAGACCTCTGATCATTTTCATGGCCCTTTGCTGGACCCATTCCAACAGGTCATGTCCTTGCTATGTTCAGGAATCCAAAGCTGGACACAGTACTCCAGGTGGGATCTCACCAAAGCAGAGCAGAGGGTCAGATTCACCTCCTGTATCCTGCTGGTCACACTTCTCTTGATGGAGTCCAGGATGTGGTTGGCTTTCTGGGCTGCCAGTGCATGCTGCTGGGTCATGTTGAACTTCTCATCCACAAGCACTCCCAGGTCCTTCTCTTCAGGGTTCCTCACTAGCCATTCTCTGCCCACCCTGTATTTGTGCCTAGGATTGCCCCTGTCCCCAGTGTAAGACCCTCCACTTGGCTTGGTTGAACTTCATGAGGTTTGCATGAGCCCATCTCTTGAGCCTGTCCAGGTCCCTCTGGATGGCACCCCTCCTTCCTGTGTGTCGACCACTCCACACAGCTTGGTGTTGTCGGCAAACTTGCTGAGGGCATACATGTCTCACTGTCCATGTCTCCAATAAAGATGTTAAACAACACTGGTCCCCTGAGGAACACCACTTGTCACTGGCCACCACTTGGACATTGAGCTGTTGATCACAACCCTCCAGCCAGTTCCTTATCTACCAAGTTGGTCCATCCATCAAATCCATGCCTTTCCAAGTTTGAAACCAAAATATAAAAATATATTCTGCACTTGGACAGAGGGAATACAGGCTGAGAGAGGCTGCAGTGATGAGACCAAAATATAAAAGAAAACTGTAATAAAATGTATAAAATATGGCAAGAAAGGGCAGCTGCTATTGTGTGCTTTTCCAGAGCATGGGGTAAGAGACAACTGGTCAACCTCTTGCTGCAGCCCTCAGTGTTTAACAAGCAGACGATCTTGCTCACTGTCTGCAGCTCAGCAGATTCAAAGCCCTTTCCTCATAGTAGATACCTGCTGGTACTATGTCCCATGGTGTCATTACGTATGTCCCATGTCTGTCTTATGAAGGTTTTTCCTTTCCCTCAAATGCTCTTGGGCTCCATCATTCTACATCTGTCTCTTAATCTATGCAGTATGAGCATACATCACTGCAGCCTCTCTCAGCTTGCAGTCTCTCTGTCCAAGTATATAAGGACAAAGGCTCTGTACCCCTTGTACCTCTCTCTTAATGTGGATTGTAGAGTTGCTTTGGAGCAGTAGAGGAAGCAGAATGGGGAAGGATAATGAAGCAGGCTCCTGCCAAGCCAAGCACAATGCAAGCAAAAGAAAGCATGTAGATGGCAGTGGCATTTGCAAGCCTGAGAGATTTCACAATAAAATGCCTTTTCTTCTTTCTTGTCACTTTCTTGTTACAGGGAAATAGCAACCAAAGAGGATTCTCCTGTAAGTTTTTTGCTGTCTTAGCTGACAGCTAGACGATGTCTTGATTTCGAAATCCAAAGACCGCATCAAACACAGGTCTGAAAGGCTTTTTCTCCTATTATATGCAGCAATCTCTTTACTTCAAAAAAGATGCAGAAAGGCAGTTGTCAACAGGCACTTGCTCAGGTGCTGAACTAGGATCAGTACCTTGTGTCCTTACAGGTGTGCCCTTTCTGCTGGTGGAGGGGATATACATTGCATGGCCAACCATGGTGCAACCTTGATACCTTGTCAAGGCCCGGAGACAGGGTATTAAGTGTGTCTGTAGAGAGTAAATTGCTAAATTTAAAGGCATTAGACTTGAAGCAAGAGAAATTTCACGATCAGGGAAGAGTAATGTAATACTAAGGCAAAAGTGAAGATCATTCCCTTCAGATTCCAGAAACCACATTTGGATAAGGGGCAAATAAGGACTGTTACTGGGACTCTATTCCTCACACTCTGCCTCTGCCTCCGCCTCCCTATACCTCCTGTCTGAGATAATTTTTCCCTGTCTGCTTGGACTGTAAATGTTATGGAACAGGCTAATTTCTGCATCCTCTTTGCCCACAGATAATGACAGAGAGCCATTACCTTAGTGCAAGCAGCCCCTGGCCCCTTCCTTGCAGGAAGCAGGAAATGTCACACTTCAACACAAGTAACAAGTAAATAAAAAAATTTTCCATGGTACTCTTTATTTTTTGTGTATACTCTGGCCATCAAAACTTATTAATGTGAAGTGTGTTAGCTTTTAAAAGTCACAGCAGACCAAACTTTACAGATGGCCAATGGTCTCACTGCACTAATTCAGCCTGGTCTAATATCTGCCAAATAATTGTCAAGTCCCCTTTCTCTTAATGCTATAAAAAAAACCCCAAATTTAAAGAGTGAAATGCAAAAAAATGTAGCAAAATATAATAGATATGAAGGGGTATTTATCTTTTTCTTAAGCACGTGGACCATCCTTTTCTCTTTCCTTTTAATCTTTCAAATGCATTTGACTGCAAAACTCAAAACATTAGTGTCATGGAGAAGGGCAACAGGACTGGTGAGAGGTATGGAGCACAAGTCCTGTGAGGAACAGCTGAGGGAGCTGGGATTGTTTAGTCTAGAAGAGGAGTTTCAGGGGAGACCTCATCACACCCTACAACTTCCTGAAGGGAGGTTGTGAAGCGGAGGGAGTCAGCCTCTTCTCCCAGATAACTAATCATAGAACTCAAGGGAATGGCCACAAGTTGCACCAGGGGAGATTTAGATTAGATGTCAGCAAAAACTTTTTCTGTCTGGACGAGGTGCTACAAGACATGATTTAGTAGCTTAGTGGGTAAAATTGGTGGCAGGAGAACAGTTGGACTAGATGATCTTGTAGGTCCTTTCCAACCTTGTGTTTCTATAGAATCATAGAATCATTTTGGTTGGAAGAGATCATTGGGATCATCAAGTCCAAACATCCGCCNTGGGGATTGCTATGATTGCTATGATTCTATGGTTTAGGTTCAATTGGACAATGATGAGATGGCAGATGCTCTCCCCCCTCCTTCTCCTCCAAGGAGAGGAGGAGAAGGGATAAAGAGATTTAAGGATAAAGAGATTTATGAGTTTAGAAGGAACTAAACTACTTTAATGAAATGTTAACAATAAAATTTAAAGGAAATAATGAAATAGATACAATATATACAAAAGCGTATAACTGTATCAAGCTTCCAGGATGACATCGCTGACAGGCACTGGAGAAGTCCCAAACTGGAATCAGTGATGGATGGGAATTGAATTCCACATCTGGAGTCATGAATACATGGATCAGGATCAAAGATTAACAGACAGGGTCCTCTTTGGCCACTGGCCACTGAAGAAAGAAGGCTGACCCTTTGATCCCTCAGCTTTTATACTGAATACGGGACAGATAGAATAGACTTGTTGGTCAGGTTTGGGTCATCTGTCCTGTCTGCTCCTCTCTGCAGCTGGGACCCCTCTGTGCTTTTCTCTTTCTGACACTCCAAGGGGACAAATAACAAAGTTAGCTGACCTTGGGTTTTATAATAATAAGTATAAGCAAGAGTCTCTCTGCATACCATTGCCTGGCATCAAATCATCATAAAACATGGGTCTTATGACTCTGAGACCGAACGGTTTTCTGTACAATATGCTGTTACTTTCAGAAACTTAGGAGAGGCTTAGCTAAAAAGTAAAATTATTGAACAGAAAGTTGGTTCCATTTTACCTCAAACCAGGACAATAAGCCTCAACTGAGTAACTTTTACCTATTGTTTCCCCTCCTCTCCTCAATCAGCAGATGTAACTTTCCTCTGAAATAGGGAAGCTTTATGAGCTTTCACAAAAGAATTCCTAATAAGGACAAATGAATAGGCCGCCTCAGCTTTTTCTTTAAGTCATTCCCACGGCATCTTCAGAGAAGCTCTTATAGGTCTGAACTCAAGACAATTCTATGCCCTCTGCAATAATCCCTCTCAGGAGGGTTGCCTGATGAGCTTATCACCTATAAAGGGTACTTGGCCCCTGGGGACTTCTCTCCAGAAACTCCTGCCTGAATGGAAAATATTCAATTCATTATTTCTTTGCCCAAAGATGGTGCTTTTGCTCTAAAAGCTGACAGAGAATCTCCTTTATATTATTGAGGTATAACATCGGGTTGGGTTGGGTTGGTTTCTTCAGAGATGGCAGGCAGACTATAAATAGATTTCTCTCTGCAGCCAAAAATGGGTTTAATAGGAATGCACCCTTAGAGTTTCTACTGGGTAGTGATGCTCACACAGAACTCCTCAGATGTGTTGCCTGCTCTCAAATTACTATATGGGGATCACTTCCTAATTGTAATATTAGCCAGATGTTCAAAGCATG
The DNA here is from genome assembly GCA_013400555.1 of Jacana jacana. Lineage (NCBI taxonomy): Eukaryota > Metazoa > Chordata > Aves > Charadriiformes > Jacanidae > Jacana > Jacana jacana. Next base: position 7,080 of record VZTM01014221.1, read on the forward strand.
ATGCAGGTATCCTGTTTCATGTCCCCTCTGCTTCCTCAGTGACCATCACAGCTCATCCAAGAAGACAAATAGCAAACTGAGTAACAGTCAAGGTGACTGTCATGGAAAAGCACACTGGTGACTGAAAGTTGACAGTCTAAACCACTGATTTAATTATTTAATCAAATTGAAAGCAGTTTACAGGATTATACAACAATGTAAGCAAGCTTACTTAAAAAAAAAAAAGGTATTTAGGTTATTAACGGATTTTTATTTAAAAAAAAATATCGTATCTACCTGCTTTCACAGTACACCATTACAGGAAGCACATCTGCAGGGTCAAACGTCATCTGAAATCTAACTAGCATAACCCTCCTTTGACAGTCATTCTCATTGAGCTCCAAATTGATTGACAAATTGTTCATTGCACGTTCAGACACATCTATCTTTCAGAAAAGGTAAGGTAGTCTTTGCTGATTTTTAAACCCAGGCCACTTCTCCCCCAACAAGTGTATTGCATTCAAAGAATTCCACGGAAAGAAAAGTAATAAAATACTGCTTCTGCTGACTTGTATAAAAAAAACCTTTTCAAATTGTGATTACAGAACTGAAATATTGCTAGCCCACAAGTGGTTTGGAAAAATATATATAAATTGCCGTTCGGTGTTTTACAACAATTATATTTTAGCTCTTAAAGTGACTTGCAATCTTGACAGATTTACTGCAGATTCAAATTAACATACCATAGCTGATTCTTACTGTTGCCATAACTTTATTCGAACAGTCATATTTCCAATGGCAGTAACTATACTTTTACTGTTGGTTAATTTTTACTAAGTAAAATAAATACCCTGTTAGATTCAGGTGTTTGCATGTAATTCAGCTGAGAATGCTACCACTCAGCACCAAAAGTTAAATTGCTTTTATGAGCAAATCACACTGCCATGTATTTTGCTCTTTGGGGCTGGAGGTAGTAGTGATTTAAGAGTGGAAAGAGAGATGGAAGACAAAACAAATACACTTTTCTGGGGTGGGGGCTGTTGCTTGCTAACATAACAATGAGTGATATTTCTGAATCACCTCTGTAGGATCCCACCAGCTTTAGAGCAGCTCAGGATAGGCAGGCAGCACTACCCACCCGCCTTCTGGTGCTGCTGGTTTGCTTTTGGTCAAGATCTGAGTATAGGCACACTGTGGAACGCTACTGGGTCACAGCAATACAACAAGTCACCATCAACCAGCCAGCTCCACCTCTATAACCAGCCAGGAACACACCTGCATTCAACCCAAGTGGAAAAGGTAAAACACAGAGCATTATACCTTGGCAAAGCACAAACATGGAGAATGACTACTATTATATACCTTGCACTGATATGAGTTTATCACATTTAAACATGTTTCTGTTAAGTTTTCCTCTAAGTTTTTTAAGGTCTCAAGTAGCCGAAATAAGCTCTCTTCCTGACAAGCACCCTTGGCTTAAGGATTTGGGTGCTCTCAGTCCACAGATTAGTACTTAGAGTTTGAGATAATTCCCATAATAAAGCCTCACTTTAAAAGGTATTGAGTTGTGGTTGTGTGACAATGACTATTTCCTTCCGAAGTCATGGCTCACAAGGCAAAGTCCACTCTCCTCTCAGTAAACCAGCTCATCCACACTTTGCAGGACTTACACTCCAACAAAGTGAAGTTTGAGACCAGTATTTGGAAGGATATCTAAAGATCCCATTTGTCTCTACGTAACACAGATTTTATACTCAAAATAGCAAATCTAAAACTGTCAAATTCCAGGTGACCTTCAAGTCTTACTGTTTAGGCACTCAAAAACTAAAATACTCAACATCATCAGTTGTTCAGCATGATCAATTTGTTCAGAACCAAAAGAGACAGCTTTGGGGTTTTGGGTCAGGTTCAAGTGCATCCAGCTTCTCCATAAAAATAAAATAATGCTACCATGAGTTGACAGACAGTATTTTCAAGCTGCAATTAAAATGAGGATTTCCTCAGCTGTGAAGTCTTCCTCTGTCTGCACTGCTAAGAAGCATCACATGTTTACCTTGGACCAATGGAGAAAGGGAAATTTATTAATAAATTCAAAAGATTACTTCATTACAATCTTGTTGGTCTGTTGATAATTTATATGTAACTTACCATACACACACACCAGCCAATCTTTACCATTTGTCAATTTGTATGTCCCACATATCAGTACAGACGTGAGAAAAAACATTATTATGTCCAATGTCCCTTGCTTACACAAAAAGTTCATACTGAATTTGAAGTGTCAAATCACACACTTGACAATTTTATTGTTGTTAGTGATAAGGGAAAAAGCTCAAATGAAACCAACGTCCTTTGCTGTCAAAGACAAGGGTATCTTGTGTCTTGAATGCCATCACAGGCAGGAAATTGCCTGCCATGGTTTCAAAGAGACATTTCTGGAAGAAGAGGAGAATGACTTCTTGATAAACCACAGTCTTCTTGAAAATTGTCTGTCAATCAAGGAAATCAAATCAGTGATTAGATGTTAGCTCTTTCAGGCTGACCTAATGTTGTCCACACACCACATATTTAGGTGCTTTCTTTATGATGCTATTTGATAGAGAGTAGCTTAGTCTGGTTACCAAAGGTTTTTTTGGCCAATGTCACCACTTTGCCAAAAAATTCCTTGACCTTTTAGTCACCGCTTATTTATTATCTCTCACCTCAAACGTGTTCATTCCCCTCAATGCTCAAATAACCCTTTGAATTGATTCAGAAGCCTAGATAGAGGCAACAGCAGTGTTCACAGCTCACAGCAGATGCATGGAAACATGGGGTGCAGGAGCTAGCTGTTGAAGGCAAAATTCAATAGCACAAGCCTGTAGAACGGGAATGCTCAGCAGGGAGGCTGTGCACTAGTATAGAATCATAGAATCATTTTGGTTGGAAGAGACCCTTGGGATCACCAAGTCCAACCTTCTGCCCTACTCTACAAGTTCTCCCCTACACCATATCCCTCAACACCACATCCAATCTCCTCTTAAACACAGTCAGGGAGGGTGACTCCACCACCTCCCTGGGCAGCCCATTCCACTGACTGACCACTCTTTATGTGAAGAATTTTTTCCTAATGTCAAGTCTAAACCTACCCTACTGCAGCTTGCAGCCGTTTCCTCTTGTTCTATCGCTAATTGCCCTTGAGAAGGGACCAGCACCAACCTCTCTACAGTGCCTCTTCAAGCAGTTGTAGAGAGTGATGAGGTCTCCCCTCAGCCTCCTCTTCCTCAAACTAAACAATCCCAACTCCCTCAATCGATCCTCATAAGCCTTGTTCTCCAGGCCTCTCACCAGCTTTGTTGCCCTCCTCTGTACTCGCTCCAGCACCTCGATATCTCTCTTGTGCTGAGGTGCCCAGGACACAATACTCAAGGTGCGGCCTCACCAGTGCTGAGTACAGGGGGACAATCACCTCCCTACTTCTTCTGGCCACGTTATTTTTTATGCAAGCCAGGATGCCATTGGCCTTCTTGGCCACCTGGGCACACTGCTGGCTCATGTTCAGCCGCCTGTCGACCAGCACCCCCAGGTCCTTTTCTGCCAGGCAGCTCTCCAGCCACACTTCCCCAGGCCTGTAGCGATGCATGGGGTTGTTGTGGCCCAAGTGCAGGACCTGGCACTTGGCCTCGTTGAAGCCCATGCCATTAACATGGGCCAATCGATCCAGTCTATCCAAGTCCCTCTGTAGAACATCCCTGCCCTCAAGCAGATAAACACTCCCACCTAATTTGGATCATCTTATGATAGAATGAGATCGGGTTTGTCAGGCAAGATCTGCCTTTCACAAACCCATGCTGACTAGGCCTGATCCCCTGGCTGTCCATTACATGGCTTGTGATAACACTCAAGATGATCTGCTCCATGACCTTGCCTGGTATGGATGTCAGACTGACAGGTCTATAGTTTCCTGGATTTTCCCTTTTGCCCTTCTTGTAGATGGGCATTACATTCGCCACCTTCCAGTCCATCGGGACATCTCCAGTTAGCCAGGACTTAAGGAAAATAATGGAAGGAGGCTTGGCAAGCACGACTGCCATCTCTTTCAGCACTCTTGGGTGTAACCCATCCGGTCCCATAGACTTGTGTGCACCTAGGCGGCATAGCAGGTCACTGATCATTTCCTCATTAATTGTGATATCCTTGTTCTGCCCCCTGTGTCCTACCTCCTGTGTTCGGGTCTCCAGGGAACAGCTAGTTCCACTGCTAAAGACTGAGGCAAAGTAGGCATTGACAACCTCAGCTTTTTCCTCATCATTTGTAGCTGTGTTTCCCTATGTATGCAATAAGGGAGAAAGATTTTCCCTAACTCTCCTTTTGTTGTTAATGAACTTATAAAAACATTTTTTATTCTCCTTAACAGCTGAAGCTAAGTTGAGCTCTAGCTGCACTCTGGCTTTCCTAATTTTCTCCCTGCATATCCTCACTACACCTTTAGAGGCTTCACCAGAGATGTCACCCCTCTTCCAGAGGTCATACATTCTCTTTTTGTTTTGGAGATCCAGCCAAAGGTTCCTATCTAGCCAGGCCAGTCTCCTTCCCTGCCTGCTAGTTTTCTGGCACATGGGAAAAGCCTGCTCCTGTGCCCTTAGGACTTCTCTCTTAAAGTATGTCCAGCCTTCCTGGACTCCTGTATCCTTCAGGGCAGCCTCCCAGGGGATATTCTTCTTTTAGAAAAAAATAAAAGGGGTCCCAGCACAGGAGAACCAGATGATGTGTGTTTGCTTTGAGAATTGCAAGAGTACATGTCTCCCACCAACACCAGCGGGAGCTGTTTTAGCACAGTCCCTCTCTGAAAACCCGTCCTTTTTGTTTAGGACCCCCAAAGCTCCTGTTCCCATAGACATCGGGTTTGCTATTTGTGTTTATACAGTACTTAGAGCAAAGATGCCAAGACTTTCCCACTTTCCCAGGGGACATCTCTTGGCATGACTGAAAAATAAATTTAAGCTCTAAAGCTGGGAATTGTGGAGTTACAGGAACAAGAACAGGGAAATCCACAGCAGCCCTTCCCTCTCCTCCACTGAAAAGCTATTGGGACTAAGAAACTGTACCAGGGAAGTTAGAAATTAATTTTTTTCCAAAATCGCACAGAATAAGACTGGGAAAAGATAAAATCAAAGGCAGGGCAAGAAATTGGCATGTCACGTGGCGCAACGAGTTAGTTAGGATGCTGGGTACCATAAGATGTTAACAAAGTCAAGACAGAATCAGTGAGTCCTGGGATCAGACACTTGTATGGCCCTCCAGAGTTGCAACAGTAATTACTGTCAGGTTATATAATCTCCTGTTTCAGGATTTAAAGTAATCTCTGTGATAAAATTGATATAAAGATAGATTATCCAGTTTCTGACCACTCCTCTTTCTCCCAATGCAGCTGGGAAACTGTTCAGGAGACTTTTAAACTGCTGGGAGGTAGCTTACTTAAATCCTTTCACAGCATGCTCTGCATCTGATTGGGATTTCAGCCCATGCAGCATTTAGCTGCTTTTGCAATTTTTATCTCAGTTGCTCTCCACTCTGAGACCACATCTGGCAGTATCTGCAACTGTTCACTACTCATGAAAATATGATGAATACCAGGGATTGCCCAGAAGATTCATTAACAGCTTTATAATAGTCAATAACCTACTTATCAGGTCAGGGTATTTCTTAAAGACTATACTAAAGGCTTTTCTCTAATATTACATTACTGAATACCATAAGTGGGCTACACTGTGGAAAAAGATACGGTCACCTTGTCTGTCTCTGTAGCTAAATAAATATGTCTATACACAGGGGAAATCTACATCAGTTAGCTGCACCCTTTTAAAACACCGAGGCTATCCTGTCACACTCATTTGCATTTGTGCTTCTCCATGACTATGATTTCTGGGCTGCCTTGCCACTTTTCCCTCTATACTGGACCTGGTCTGGGACTACCTCCTAGGCAATTGCTCTATTTCATCCTCTGTCAAGTAGATTTTCTCCCCTCCCTTTCCCAGAGGGTAGGATTACTCTTGAGTAACACCAACTGCTGACTGCATGCTCCTTTGAAGCATCTTGAGCTGGTGCTAGTCAGAGAGATGAGAATGGGGTGGGCAGAGCTGGAATCTGATTCAGGTCAGCAACCTTCATCCCCACAGATAGCACAAGCAGGGGTATCAAGGGGGTGCTGGTCAGTGCTCATGGCAAGAGATCCAGGTCAACATAAGGCTTTGAGAATGTATCTGCTTCAGTTCAGATTATTCATTACAGGGATAAAAATTTAAATGCCATATTTTAGACAGCAACCACCCCCTCCCTTGCTCTATCTCCTAATCTAATTTCCCATCATATCACCTAACTGTACATATATAGCACCTGCCCAACAGGCAGTTAACTTCTCTCATTTCAGACTCTGAATGGTAAAATCCAGCTTGTCCGCCCTTGAAATTGTATTGCGGACTGGAGCAATGCAGGGAATGGTTACACCAAAGCAGCTTGGCAGGCAGTTACCCCAGCTGGAAGCACTGAGTATTGTTTCACAAGAGGGTAGAAATCGGGGACAGCAATATTAAAAGTAACAAATGCAAGGCAGGGAGCGGGCTTGGGAGAGGAAGGTGCACATTTTCAGCTACGTGGAGGAGTGCAATACAAATGCAAGCAGGGCAATGAGCCACCTCAACTCCTTGCTTCCTTACTGTGGAATTGTCTGAGGTGTCTTATTCCAAGGGGTTTTTAGGAACAGAGACAAACTAGGGAGCCAGCACAGGATTGAGAAAGAAAAAAGTAGTTTCCCAAGGGGCTCAGATTTCCCCCCAACAAGCATACTAGAGCAATAAGTAAACACTTGCAGATGATTCACTGGTCTCATAAACACCACAATACATCACAGCATGCTCATAAATGAAACAACTAATCAGTATTAGCCTAGGACAAAGAATCTGCTACTTAAATCTCTGCCTGTTTTGAAAGCAGCAGACCAAAGGCTCAGGCACTGGGCTATCAGCATTGATGTGCGTGTTCTGACCCCACCACAAGTAGGAGCAAATGCAGCTGCTCTTTAGCCCCACTCGTGGACATTAACGGTCATTCAACCTGCATAATGCCTGGGGGAAGACAAGTGTTTACCTCCACAGGCTCAGCTAGCACCATAAACCATTCTCCAGCACACATGCTTCCCAGCACCCTTGGCCAGAGCGAGGACTTAAATTAATGCTGTGAGTGGGCGGTGCAGTGGGGACCTAGGTGAGGCTGGAATGGGCAATTAGGGGTTATTAATGCCATGGGGTCCTGGTGATTTTCTGCACGTGTTGCAGGGGCTGGGTACAGCTTGGTCATTTTGTTTTGAAGCCAAAATATGGCAGGAGAAACTGCAGTAGCCAAAGGTTCAGAATGGAGTAGCTAAGTCATTGCTGAGGTCTAGGAGTCCACCTTTGCTGTCAGGGTGAGAGAGCTCTGCTAATGTCCTTGCACAGGCCTGCTGTAGGCTGGTACCTATGGCAATGTGTGTGTCTCCTCTTGTCAACAACCATATTATTTCCATTTAATAGCCCATTTCCCTCTGCCAGACGTGGAGAGCATGTAGGGATGGGCAAAAGCAAATACACTTGCAGAAATTACAGTCAGGCATGGGATACAAATGGTAGAGGCAAAAAAAACCCCACAAAAACCCAAACAAAAAAAAACAACCCAAAAATATTTTCAATGGGACAAAGCTGTAACTCCTGCCATCTTCTTTTTGTTTGCTCCCTATGGAGCTCTTCCACATGCTTTGAGGAAATAGCATGTTTTAAGGGCTGGGAGAAAGAAGGGAGAAAGGGATGTCTTTTATTGCAAGCTGCAGCTGAGTTCTGTTAAATATTGCAGGTGACGGCACCAAATCATCTCCCTGCCTGTGACCCCAACATGATAGCTTGCCTGGCCCAAATAACACTGGGCACAAAACAGCACAGAGCTCATTTGGAAATGCAGGTGTTGAAACCATTCAGGAATGGAAAATATTATAGCTCCCAAGCCAACGAGAAAGGACAACCCAGCACAGCCCCTCAAGATGCTACCTGGCAGTGGAAATACTGAAATTTTTTCTATAGGTACACACATGCATGCACATATATGAGCATATGCACACATGATCCCCTTTGTGTCACTGAGAGCAGGATGGGGAATGCAAAGCCCTTGAGCCACTTGTCTAAAAAGACAGAGCTGTTCACCCTGCAAGTACTCAGTGAGGGACATAGGGGACAGATCAGTCCTTTTCCAGCAACACTAAGGGATCTCACAATGTGCATTGCATTGGGATCACAAGCACCCAGTTTTTTTGTAGAGGACTGATGTTGCTTTACCACTGCCACATCCTGTACAGCAGCCCACTGCACCAACACTAAAAGACATCTACATCAGGGAAGAAAGGTAGTTTGAGGAGATGCAGAGGTCTGTATGTACTTGCTGCAGTCCTCTAAAGACTTCAGAGGACAGATCTTACCACAAAAGCATAGGACATGAATACATGGCTGTGGCAGTTGCCTACTAATATGTGGTTAAAGGTGGTTTCTTTTCTCACAGCAGTCTGAGATAGTTGCATTTCCAACTCTACATGTCTAACTCAATCTCTGTAAAAGTTAATTTCCCAAGGTGCCCTCTCTAGTCAACAGCAAAAGAGAGACCCCTCCACAGGGAGGCTTCAGGCAAAAGGGGAATACACACACTAAATACAGGCTAAAACCCCTTTCCACTCCATACACTAAATACAACAGCGAAAGATTTGGCTGAGGGCAAGGCTCTTCCTTATGATGCAGTCCCAACCCCAAAAGCAGCTGTCTGGAGGAAAGGTAGATGCTTGCTCCAACCAGCTGGGGGTCAGTGGTTCAAAACAGCTGCCCACCACCAGCAGAGCTCATGGGAGCAAGCTGAGTAAAACGAGAACAAACTTTGGTGACAAGAAACCAGCAAACAAGTTTGAGTAGACTTTCTGAAGTGCCCAGCAAACCTAGCTGCTGTTCTGTGTCTGCCCTGCCTTTGGTGGAGCAGCTCACTGGGTCCTGCTTCAGTCTTTAACAGGGGGAAAGTGGTAGGAGTTGATTTTCTTATTTGTATTCCTGCTAAGAAGCAAGAAGCGAGTCTGTTCTTCTGAATTCACATCATGTATCCAGCCAAGCCACTGCATGCCCTTTCGATGGATTAATGTACCTGCTCCCAGCTTCACTCTCCAATTCCTTCTCTCTCTGAGCTGCTATATTGTATTCCTCATCATGCCATAGGAGCTGTGTTCCTGTCTCCTTTCTTGTCCAAACCCTTTTGTAGCACTTCTGGACACAAGACAACAAATAGAGGAAAAGTGCAGGTGCTGGATGCCTCTTTCCTGATTTAGCCAGTGAGATGTGCTGGCAGCATGCTCACAGGCCATCCCACCCCTGAGTTGATCAACATGGCGTGCTCCCTCCTTCTCCACTCTCGGGCTTCCAAGATGTAATGACAAATGAGCCATCAAAACGTAGAGAAAAACGGTTATTTCAGTTTGCCAGTGACTCAATTTTTCCTTGTTACAACAATGTATATGGAGAAGAATTATTTCTGGAAAGCCTTTTCACACTCCATGGAGTATTAAATAGGCAACACTGGGTTCCCTTAGTTTAAATTGCTTCCTGTCAAGGTAAATCCTGTGCTCAGCCTCCCTCCGCCTCGTGTTCATTTTGCTGGATTTAGCAGAGTGCTTCTCCCTAATTGACCAATTATAACCACTGTAACTATATCAATTGCCCATCTAGAGGTTGATGCCTGCATTTATTTATCTGTATCAGGAATGCTGTAGACAATGGGTCATTAAAAATTATACTTTACAACCCACAGATATCATGAACCTGACTGGCAAAGAATGAACTTTTAGATGAGAAAGAAGGCTTAGGAGGGTCAAATAGGTTATAATTGGCTTGGATCCTTGCCCTCTCGTAGACTTGCTTTATTAAAACCCTACAGTTGGAGACAATAGTTCATCTTTGCTTCAGCACAAATATTTTTAAAATGGGGATTGCCAACATATGATATCCACTACCAACAAATTGTAGATTATCAAACCCTTGAGCCCATCAGATTATAAAGCTAGAGGTCATCTTGGAAACAAGGTATAGGACAAAAGTATTCTTCTTCTGCCAAGTTAAACTCAAGCCTCTGCAGAGTGTGACTTCTGAAATAAAACACCCCAGGTCTGAAACAAGCCAGCCCTCTCTGAGTTACATGAGCCCTGCAGCTAAGCTGTTCCTCTTGGTACTCCCATGGGGTTTCCCTGGCCTGGAAATGTCTCAGCAGCTCCAGCAGTATCACAAAGCAGTCCCCTGTTAGAAGCATTTGCTCTGGGGAAGGAGAGAGAAACCCCTCTTAAGTCTTCTCAACCGGATTTCCTCATCTCTCTCTCTCGACATGTTTTTAACCTAGTGAAAAGGAAAAATGTGACTATAATGAAATTGACCAGTGAGCCCAAAGCCAAAGAGCTGCTCATATGGTACTGTGTTCCCTAGGGCAGACCCACAGTCCTTTCTTTGACAAGACCTCCAGTAGTAGGGTTCCTTTTTGTTTTCCTACTGCTCATCATCTGGTTTTGCTGGAGGGTACCTTTTCCTCCTGGTATTGAACCAAGCATCATTGCTCGGGGGGATCTGGTGAGACCATTGCTACTGATTTGCTCTGCAACTTGGTTTGTAAATGTCAAGGTCAACCCTTTGGTTTTCAGATAACAGGGAAGCTAAGTTGCTTGAAGGGAGGCATCCAGAATAGCATTTGAATGAGTGCACAGTACCTGGTGATCATCAGCAGAATTTTTTTCAATGCATTGTTTCTCTTTCACCTCACAGACAGGACTTTTATGAAAGGCACAGGAACCGAGTAGTCTTGAATGCCAGCCTCATTTCTGCTCCTTACTTGACATTTGACTTGGATCAAGATATTCATAACTTCATACATCTAATTTTGAAGGTATCATGAGGACTCATCGGACATCTGTTTACAAATAACGGCTTCTACATGCAGTATTATGTGGTTTACAGTCAGCATAACACTGAGCATGATCAACAACAACACAGACTTTTTGATACATCCAAAGAGTTCTGACGACCAAGTCAATGATGTTGTCTGAGACAGCTGATGATCAAGATGCCTTCCAAATAAATCCTCCCCTTTGAAATAAAGTCTAGGATGGATTTGGAGAGTTGCCCATGTGGTTTTTACTCAAGCTTTCCTTACCTGCCCCATTTCCTATGGGTTTTTAATACTGGGGAAAGGAAGAGGGGAAAAAAGAATGCAAAAATTTACCAGCTTTTTGTGCCTAGAAAGGGCAAAAATGTGTTAAGCGCTTGGCCCTATTTAATTCATGCTGAACACACAAGTATACTTTAAAAATCAGAGCAGTGAGAAAAAAACCCTTCCTTTATAACACAAGGATTGCTTTTTGATAAAGAATGCATAGATAGAATAAATTTTCTGTAATAAACATCTGCCTTTTTACCATATATTTTGTAATCTGTCAGCTACATCCTACATGTATGTGCAATAGCCACAAAAAGAGAGAAAATGCATGCATTTTTAACCTACATTTGCCCTGAAGTGGCTTCATAATTTACTACTGCATTTTGCTGCGGTAAATTTGAGAGCTGGAGAAAGGGAAGCCTCCAAGGAGGGAACAAGGGAATATAAAGGGAATTGGCACTCACAACGAGTTGAGAAAGTCTTGGGCTTGTGACCTCATTTTGACTCCTATCAATGCCAAGTGTAAAATAATAGCCTGATTCAGAGCTAAAAGCCATCTAGATTTCCCACTGAGTCCATTAATTCTCTTCTTTTATTGTAGCAGAAAATATTAAATACCTCATGCTAGAATCAGGGTTTCATGCAGGATCTGTATTCCAATTACGCAGCATCCTTTCCCAATTAAAGACATTGTATTGATCTGTTTTGGGGGCAAGGGGGATTCTTCTCCACCCCCAAGTTAAAAAGCACAATTTATTCTTTCTTTACCCTGCACTTGAAATTGCAGATGGAGCAAGCTTCTTCCTATCAGAGCTGGTGCATTAACAAGGAGAGGAATGTGAATAGGGAGGAATATGTGAATACTGGACATGTTTTGCCCAATCAGATCACCTCTCTGCAGCCTTTGAGGATTATCAACAATGATAAATTCCAAAGTGACACCTGCTAGAGTCAGTCTAGCTAATTATTTTAAAGCTTTTCTGTTTCTGCTGAAGTTTTGGCAACCAGCCTGTAAAGAATGACTCCAAGCTGGGTTTCTACAATAAAGTGCTTCTTCTAGCCAATGGAAAAGACATTTGCCTCCCTATCACCACAAAAACAATATTAAGCAGCTGCTCAGCACTGCTTTCTGAGGGCACTTCTGTCACCAATCAGCAGAATTTAATAACGTCCAGATTTAATCCTGCAGACTGGAGCTGGGCTCCCAGCAAAGACATAGGGTGTATGGAGGGTGTGTTTTGAAATTCAAGTTCTCTCAGTCAAGGGAGCAGCTGGAGATATTCTGAGTTGAAACATTTAGTCACGCCAAATGAGCAGATTTGAAAGAACAGTAGCAAATTATGCTTTAAATTTTATTTTTCACTCAGTGCCGGAATCACTCTTGTAAGAAACCCGGAAAAGAACTCCCCCAACAGCCATTTTCTTTTCCTTTCTTTTTTCTTTCTTTTCTTTTCTTTTCTTTTCTTTTCTTTTCTTTTCTTTTCTTTTCTTTTCTTTTCTTTTCTTTTCTTTTCTTTTCTTTTCTTTTCTTTTCTTTTCTTTTCTTTTCTTTTCTTTTCTTTTCCTTTCTTTTTCCTTTCTTTTCTTTTCTTTTCTTTTCTTTTCTTTTCTTTTCTTTTCTTTTCTTTTCTTTTCTTTTCTTTTCTTTTCTTTTCTTTTCTTTTCTTTTCTTTTCCCTTCTATTTTAATCTCTTCTCTTCTCTTCTCTTCTCTTCTCTTCTCTTCTCTTCTCTTCTCTTCTCTTCTCTTCTCTTCTCTTCTCTCATTTGGAAAATGCAGGGTCTTGGATGTGCATTTGAGAAATGCAATGAAAAGGGCTAATTTGGCTGGAAGGATAAACAGTCTAGCTGATAGCCAGAAAGTCAAGCAAAAGCATCTTTGAGGTGTGCATCACCAGTTCCTATCAGGGTGAGTGAGGGGACATCAGCCTGTAACATCAATGAATTTCCTGGCAGACACACTTTTCCCATTGCACTGGGCTGTGTAAAACAGCAGCCTCACCATTCCGCACTGTGATCCCTACTGGGAGGTGAGGATTCTCTGAAGATGGTCAATGCTATCCCAGGCTCCTAAATTGGTTGCTTCCAGTGGTGGTGGGAACCTTCCATGTCTGCCCTGTTCCACCTCATCCTTCTCTGGCCACCTACAAAAAAAGGTCCCACTAACACCAATTAATTAAAAACAACAACCAACTATTAACTGTTCTTCATCAAATTAGTTTTTTGTTTGTGATGGAGGGTGCTTGCTAAGGTGGGAAGCACATGATTCATAAAGATTTTCATAAAGCCCAACATAAATATTACCAAAAGTTTATCCTATGAGACAGATGTTCTCCTTCTTTTGTCTGTCACTTTGGGGGAAATATTAAATAAAATTTATAAAATCTGCATGAAAAAGTGCTAGTAAACAAGTCTCATATGTCAAATTGGAGAGCTGGGTACAGGATAATACTGACAGGCAACCTAAAAAAATAACCCATCCAAACCACCCCTATGATGACCAGGCTGCTGGGTCTTAGGAAATTCAGGCACTGAATAAAAATGGAAGAGAGGGCTAACAAAATTTGCTTCCAGTAGAAATGAAATGTAAGCAAAGTCAGGTGAGAATAAAGCATGGTTCAGTCATGTTTTGAGGAGAAAACATGCACAGCTTTAGGGCAGTCCATAGCAGGCTGCAAACACTGCAGCCCTCCTCATGCAGCAATGATCTACTGTAAATTGTACTGCCATGTCAATTTAAAAAACCCAACAAAACTAGCCATAGATAGTGGCAATGACTGTGGTGAGCTGCAGTAACCTGCAATCCTATTGGGTCATACAATTTCTTCTAGAAGAGGATTCACTAAGGAAGACACCAGGTGATGTCACAGTCCAGGGAGACCCCACAGTGATGATCTGAGGAGCTGTAATAGAAACAACAATAACAGACCAGCAGCAAGCGGGAAGGGAACATGCAACACGCTGGACCTTCTCAACATCACCTGTGTACGGTAAGGTAGGGCTCAGCTCTCAGCATCACAGCTTGGTTGGATTAAAGCAGGCAGCATGCCTTAGCAGTGTTTCACTGTATCTAATGACAGTAATAGCCCCTGTCCCCATCCCAAGGGTTCTACTATTCACTTTACAGAGACAACAGTGCCTCTTCACAATGCTTACCTCAAAGCAGATACTTCTTCCTTCTGCATGCACATTTGTGGCGCAGTCACCTCCAGTCCTGCCCATTTGTGCCTCCTGCCTGCCCGCAACACCCTCTGTGAAAAGCTAGGGCTATGTTGGTGATGCCTGATCATCTCAAGCCCTACTTGTGCTTTTCATGTGTGGCACATGATGAAGATACATTAGGGAGGAAAACCAAGGGTTTCTGAAAACCTTTAAGATTTTCTTTACTGAGCCCTTTACCCCACAAAATCCTTTCTCTGGAATTCTTCTGCTATCTCCATGCTCTTCTCACCACTTCCACAGTTGTGTTGCTCTCTTCTCAGTCTTTGTCAGCTTGGCAAATAATGCAATGCTGCCAAATACTAACCATACCCCAGCATTTGCTACCAGCTCCCAGCTAGCCCACTTCACCCAAATAACTTACTGTCTCTCCAGTCCTTCAGATGACCCTATCTTGTTCTTACAGCCATCTTATTGCAAAATACAGCTCATCTCCACCTTCCTAAACAAGGAGCGTCTCCGAGGTTTGGTGGGACTTCATCTCACACGTAGCATGCTGTGGAAGTAACACTGGAGAAACATCTCTTGACTTAAAGATATAAATAAATTCCAGACTAGCGCTATTTCAAAGTTTATTTTAATAGCACAACAGTTTGCAAAATAGGCATCCTCAGCCAACAAATGCTTATTCTCTTCCACTTCTTACCCTGTAATAAATGCCCTGTGGCAAGGAATCTTAAGCCTCAACCCTAGGCACAGCACAGCATTTTGTAGCCTTCTTTCCCACAATTAAAGTTCCTTTGCCAGACTGAACTTCCTGGTGCAGATCCAAGTGTCCCTTTTGCCTTGGAAACAGACATCCTGGGTGATGTAGTCCAGCCCACTGGCTATTTTCATAGGATGGAGATGTGGCATTGGAGAAGAAAGAGACATAAACACCATCAAGGTACCCCCTGAGGAAGATGCATTTTTCACTTGAAAAAAACATGAGATTGCTTCCAACTAAACACCATTTTGGTAGTTTCCCCTTGTTTTCACGATCTTAAAGCCTCTCCATGGTACCTCTTCCTTTGTCAGTAGTTGTCTGGTAAAACCATGACAGAACTTCCACACCCCTCATACTTACACCAGCAATGCTGAGATACTGCCTTAGCTGTCCTTCACATCCTTCACTAACCAGAGCTGACCTTCCATCACTACAAAATAAGCAAGGCTGTAGATTTTATTGGCAGAAGCAATTTATTTTTGTTTCCAAAATTAAAAAGTAATTCTGCATACCTTTTTCCTAACAATTCCAGACCAGAAGTTCATCTCATAGCAATTGGTATAAATCTATGGTATTCACTGGAGCTGGGACAATTCCCACCAGCTGAGTAATGAATTACCATGAGGGAATGAGGAGTGATCAGGCTAACACTTGGTTTCAGCAATGTGAGATTACAAATGAAGGATTTATGGGGTTTTTCCTTTTTTTTTTTTTTTTTCTTTAGTCATGTATAGATGGGGAAGTTTTAGTCAGAGAATGCTGAGTTCATGCAACCATTTTTTTTTTCCCTATGAGCTTTTCTTCCACCTGCAGATCACGGTCTCTGAAAATTTTCTGCCAAGGAAGTAATAAATTCAGCTTTCAAATTTATCTCAGCAGTAGGTGGCACTGCTGGGACTGAAACCTGAAAGGGAATAACCAAGATGCAAATTTTGCTCTCAGAAGCACTGTTGGGATTGTAATTGTTATAAAATATCCCGTATGTGCAGGTTACCCTAATAATAATGTATTGATTATAAATTGTTTCCATAATTGCATTTTTAATGCATAGAGTTTCTAAAAGCTTTGCACATGCTCTGTCGTGGAAGTAAGGGAGGTTGCATGACCACAAGCAAAGTAGTAGGCTCCTCGCAATTAAATTTTTATTTGTGTATATTTATCACAACATATACACAACATAGTTAAGCTTTTTTTGAGGTTTTATCCAATTTACAAGGTAATGAAGGAAATTTCTATTTTGGGAAGCATTTAATTTATTGCTCACAAAATATCCTTGCTCATATAACCGGATTACACTAAATTCTTTTCTAGGCCTAATTGCTATTAGATATTGTTATAAAATGCTGTTACACATTCTTTAAGGCATGGACATGTGTAAAGCTTGGACCAAAGCTGTTAATTGAATGTACTATATTGTCATGGTTTAGCCGTAGACGGGAACAAAGAACCACATGGCAGCCACTCGCTCTTGAGCCGTCCACAGTTGGGAAGGCCAAATCAGAAGAAAAAGGCAAAACTCGTGGGTTGAGACAAAGGCAGTTTAACAGAACAACAAAACAATAACAGTAACATGGATAAAGAAGTATAAAAACACGATTACAATGCCAACCGCTCACCGACTGCAGCCGGGACCTTCCCTGACCGAGTGCCATGCACCCCCAACTTCCTGTTCCCCATTCCCCTCCCCTTCCCAGCCAGCTCCTGTCCCCCTCCCCTTGGGCATGTAGGTTAATTCCTCCAGGGAATTAACCCTGTCCCTCCTGGAACCAGAACATATATTCTTTGAGAAAAACTGTGGGCAGGTAGAATTCCCATGATTAATAACAGAAAGTGAGGTGGCTTCTCATTTTATATAGGTGGGCTGATCATCATGGGAGTCTTGCATTTGATTTCGTATCCAAATGATTCATTATTGCTTGGTCTTTAAAGCAAGTTTTTCTACAAGCTCAGCTCCAAACCTGCCAAGGTCCTTTTTCATCTGTGGGGGTAGTTTTGGGGTATTACTAGTGGTACTGATGTACTTGCCACTGTGATAGCAAACCAGGCTCTATGTTCCCTGAGAGCGTTTCTGGCTTTGCTACGCCAGCATTGCATCTCAGTCTTCAAATCAGAGTGTAAAAAATGTATCACAGAGGGGACAGGCTCTTTGCCAGTGTATCTCTGATGGAAGGGAAAGAGCTTAATTTGGAGTGTGGTGGTGGAGATACAGAGACCGTCATGGGTAGGGGAGGATCCACATGCGTGCAGTTCCTCTGTCGTGAGTAAGTGCTAAAGGGAGTTTGGTGGGGTTGCATCGACACCCCAAAGCAACGTCATTGCCTCCTGTGCCTTCTGTTGA
This sequence comes from Jacana jacana, assembly GCA_013400555.1. Classification (NCBI taxonomy): domain Eukaryota; kingdom Metazoa; phylum Chordata; class Aves; order Charadriiformes; family Jacanidae; genus Jacana; species Jacana jacana. The sequence continues at coordinate 24,553 of VZTM01014221.1, forward strand.
CATACAGAAGACTAAAACTTTCCAGGGTGAGATTTCAAACCACAAGTGGCCAAATCTGTGCAGTCCCAGGGGTGAATTTACAGGTGCTTAGACCTGAGGAAGCTTGGAAACTGCAGCTGCCATTAAAGAACTTTGGTGCATATTGTTTCAAGGATGCTCTTTTGTTCTTTAGATTTTTTTCATTTCTGTGAGATTTTAAGCTTTGTGCATGCCAGCATCTAGCTCTTGTAGGTGATGCTTGCAAAACTTACTAGATAAGGGGCTGAAAAGTACTGTTACAGGGATTTTAGCTGGGTATCCCATATTCACTCACAAACGCAACTAGGCTGAGCAGCTTGCTCAGTTTTGGGGTTGTTCATCTCATGCCTCTACCATGGTGTCACTTTCTGCTGCTCGTCCTGTTTCTGAGGCATGCAGGGCTATTCAGGAGGCTGGACACTTTGTATTATCCAGGACATCCAAAATGGATCTATTTTTTTCCCTCCTGAAATTGGGAAAGAGGTATTCTTTTGTTACCAACATTGCTCTTATTTAACTAAAAAGAAATAGAAAAATAAATCACCAAATATCATTGTGTGCACACACTGGTAACTTCTGTCACCATGCCAGCACATGATTATTTTTTTTTTAAGGAAAAAAAAAAAGAAAAAAAAGAGACAGAAATACCTTTGAAAATACCTTACCATTTCCTCTTCAATCTTTTCATCTCCTTTCACTTTGTTTTGGTTAAAAAGCAACAATAGAAAGTCAGAGGTGGGAGGAAGACATTTTTGTGACTGGAATGTGAAATGAAATATACAACTGCCTGGGGAAAAATACTTCTTGCCAGTCTCATTTGTATTCAGTAACTCAGTAGGTTTTTCTTTTTTATGTACACATATACTTGTACAAAAGCACAAGTGGTGCCAGGATAATTTTTTTCTGTATTGACTTTGCCTTTGTCATCCTTGTTTTCTTTAAATAATAATCATTATCCCAGCTTTTCATTTGAGAAGCAGATCATGCCAGGAATGTAAAGGTGATGTCACCCCATTTCCTGTGAAGTTAAAAACAAAATTTAAGTGTTCTGCACTTAAATTGTGTTGGATTATAAGAAAAAAAGGACAGAGTTTTGTATTTTGCCTTGTTTGGGTTTTGGATTTCTTCCACTTCCAAATGAATAAAGGGATCAAAGAATTAAAGACAGTTGTGTATTATGGAAATGTATTGTTCTCAAAGAACAAAGCCTTCATTTAAAAATATTTTAATGTGTTTCACCTGCTTCCATTCATCTCCCTTTCCCCTCCTCCTCTGACTGCCCTATAATTTCATAGTAATATCTTAGGCAGAGAGAGCTTCACTAATGTCATTCATTTTATTCAGAAGGGATCAACTAAACCAAGATTTGGAGCAATGTGTGGGGTTTCTAGGTGTGGATATACATTTGCTTATTTTGCCCCCATTTATCTGACCAAAACAAAATCAATCCACTTAAGTGGCTGCCAAAATATGAACTTGGGAGTCTATACAGTTGGGTGGGTTTTTTAATATTGTACACAGTTAAGGTTAGCAGCATTTTATATTAAAAATATTAATTTCATGGTGCCCTGGACAAAAGAAAAAGAGAGAGAAACCTTTGTTTTTTTCATTTACAAAATTTTATTCTTGAGAACTCTGATTTTAGTGAGGTTATTCCTGATTTACAGGAGGAGAGTGAGGTGCTGTTTCCCTGTCCCTGCTGGGATTTTCCTTGCTGTTGACAGCATACCCTCCCTGTGGAGCAATGGGGAGATGGGAAATGACTTGACTATATGGGGAAACAAATGGAGCTATTCACTTTGAATCTGACAGATAACAAGGTGATTTCATCTTCACATCTGATGATCCCCTTTAAGCAACTTTATTTGCAACTGGGTTTATGTATCTGCTCCTTCCCATTGGTAATTGTGATTCAGGGTGACTTCAACACAAATCAAATCCAATTCTGCATCATGGTCTGGGGAATGTAGCAATGATGAGCCAGATGTTGCTGTAGGTATGAGACCAATGTCTGTGAAATCTCTCAATCTACAAGTGGGTTTGCACAGGAACATCTTGTTACACCCTCAGTGTTGACTGTTCAAGAGGAGCCAAGATGAATGAAGAGGATCTAATCCCTCAAAACAAATCTACAGTAATGTGCTAAGCAGTGCTGAAGCACTTCTTGAAAATGCTTTTTCAAATCCATACATGAATGCTACTTACCCTCAGTGTCATAACTAATCTAAGGCCCAAGCAGAGCTCAATCCAGGCCAACTTTCTATGAGTGTTGAATTGCACCCGCAGGATGGAATTCAATAATTGGAATTATCCAGGTGGAAGGAGAGAGGAAAAAAAAGAAAAGGCTAGAAACTAATATGAAAAAGCTCACAATCACTAAAGGACATTGTAGTGAAGGAGGGAAAGGGCGCAAGGCATATGGCAAGGTTGTGGTGTGTACAGACTCTTCATTCATCATTAGAGAGGCACTTATCTCTGATAACAGTGCATTATTACCCATTAGTGTGGAGTAAGATCAATCAACAGGTTATTAAAAAAAAAAAAAAGAAAGACACCTGCCTATAAGGTATTGCCATTGCAAATCAGCCATACACGAAGCCAGCAACTCCAGATCTCCCAACCCTTCGCAACTCCCAGGAGTTTAGCAGCTCAGACTGAGTGGTTTTGGCTGCCACATCCCAGTCCAGGTGATTTAGGAAGTTAAACAGGCTTGGGAATCATAGAATCATAGAATGGTTAGAGTTGGAAGGGACCTTAAAGATCATCAAGTTCCAACCCCCCTGCCATTGATTGGCAGGGACACCTCCCACTAGACCAGGTTGCTCAAAGGCCCATGCTGCCTTGGACATTGAGCCATTCACCATAACCCTTTGAGTGTGGCCATCCAGACAGTTTCTTATCTACCGAGTGGTTCAGCAAGCCCCTGTTTGTTCACAAGCAATATTCACACCTCTGTCTCAGGCCAGAGGAGACTAAGACCAGACTCTATCCCACCACACCTGCTACAACAGGACCTCGAAAGACGACACTGCACATAAATCATTCCAGCGGAAGAGAAGCCTTTATCAAGGCAACCTTTTTGTCTATTCTGTATCTGATAGCCATGATTCTGCAATAAAGGCAGAAATATTGTTGACTTCCACAGTAATTTACTGCACAGAAAAATCAGGTAGTTGTTTCAATACAAACTTGACAGCTATAACTAGCACTTAGCTGTGTGCTGAGGAAGCTTGACCTTCTTATCCACAGGAAAGGAAGATATGATTGTTTATTGTGTTTTCCTCCTATTCGTCCTCTGTCACCTTCCTCCTTATTGCCTCCCAATTTCAGTTTGATTTTACATCTATAGCTTTTGGTAATGCTCTTTTCTCCAATAAAAGGAAGGAAAAAGTGATACTAGAGGACAAATGCCTCCTGAAGAAAGGAATGCCAGCTACCAGAGCAAGAGATCCATGTTTTCTGAGACTGGCAGGAGACAGAAAAAGGAGTTGTGTCATGTTTAATGTGAAAAGTGTATGCAGAACAGGAATTCAGAGGTCCAAGAGGACACAAGAGCTCACATACACCTTCCCAGTGGAGGACTATTGAATAGTTAACAAAGATTTTAATTAGCTTATTACAAGCTCACAGTGATTAAAAATAATAATTCAGTGGCTGGAAGAATTAAAGCTTATCTTCCCACATCTCTTTTTTTCTCATGCAGTCTGATAACTGCTGGGGTTCCTACAGTAGAGGTAAATACTTTCCTCTCCCCTTGGTAGTCCCCCATAATTTCCGTTGTCTCAGCACCTTTTGTCCATCTGCCTCTGCTCCCCAAAGCTATTTCCACTAGAAGCCTGTGGTAGAATGCTTGTATCTATAGCCAGGATACATTTCATAGCCCACTGGCTTCCAGAAAGAATATTTTCTCAACACATCTGTAGACACAGTTTGCAGTATTAAAGAGAGGGAAATTCTTTACAGTCTGAACACTGTGGTGGGAATTACACATTTTGATCCACAGGTGCTCAACAGACATACATCTCTCCAAGCAGAGTTTCTTTGAACAAGACAGGCAAAAGCTAATATGTGGGCCACTTCCAGTCAGGCTGCAAGCAGACTAGACAAATCAGTGTTGTTTTACAAGATGCTTCAGTGGTGAATGCAGACGGATGTGCCCAGAGGAGGGGCAGCATAGCAGCTGGACTTGGAATGGTGCATTTAATGCTTTGTACACTGGAATAGGAGAGAGGTGATCCTATGGAGGAGGGTTCCTGGAACACTGTACTATGCAATGTAAAATAAGATCTAGACTGTGAAAAAGCCAGAACTGTGCCCACCCCATGCCAGGGACCAACCTCACATGGAGCTGCCTTGGCATAGCAGAAGAAGCAGTGAACCAGCTAAGCTTGGCTTCCAGCACCAGGACCCTAAACAACCTTTGGCTCAGTAAATGAGAGTTTCAAGAGAGTCAATCATTACTGAGTTTTCTCCTGTAAACATGTAGGTATTGTTCAGGGGCTAACTTTGGAAATTTAATTTCATGTAGAAGTAAAGACATACTGAAAAACCGCAGGCTCACACCCTTGCTTTCTGAAGAGGTTGCAATTGGGACAGTGAGAAAACACCTCTGAATCGTCTAGGAAAGGAAATACAAAATAACATTTTCTTTTCTCAGTCCATGGTGTGACACTTTCCCTTTTCATTTCATTTTCTCCAGTGACCAAGCCATGGGCTCATTTGTCACACTTGTAAAGAGGGAATCTTCAGAAGAACATCATGACCCCTACAGCTGTTTCTCATCAGCTCCCAATGTGATTTCTTCAGCTGATAGAACCAGAGCACATTTCAGACAGCATTGCAATGGCTGGTAACACCTATTCCCTTGGAGATATTGAGGTGTGTAAGGATCCCCTCTGCATCTCTTCCACTACTAAAAAGAGTGTCACACATTTGCATGACAGCTTACAAGGACAGAAGAATGTACAAAATACCACCAGGTTAGCACCAGCAGCTTGTATTCCTCAGACAAGCTTTACAATGAGAAGGTAACGTTAGGAAAGCAGAGAACCAAAATTACTCTTTGAGATCTAAATTCTTCTCAGCTCAATGCTTCTGTTATCAGCTCTGCTGCATCTCGTCCTGCTTTTTTTCTCATCATTGGGTTAATTGGGAACTTAATTTGTGTCCTCAGCTAAATCCAGGTCTTGTTTACTAGGCTGCAGTGCAGGTTAGGACCACCTCAGTGCAATCAAATTCACACTGTTACATGCAAATACATATATATGAAATAAGTCTAAGAACCGTCTATCCTCCTCCTGCACACCACAACACTAGAAGGGTGGAGACATTTGAGCTCATCTGGTTTCAACATCTAAGGTGCCCCATCAATGGAGATATGAAGCACTTTCAAGGACAATTGAGGCCAGCCAGTTTTGAACCCATCTCAGGACAGCATTGGTAATCCTCATGAGAGGCATGTGTCACCATTCAATATCAGTGCAGGGGCATGATAGTCCCACCTTCACATGTTTCCAACTATGATAGGAGCTGTGGGGTGCTGCAACCCTTGTAAAGTCTTCTCACTTCACCCACCTGCCAAAGCAAGCAAGCTGAAGGCCATGCTTTTCCGGGTAAATTAAGAAAAAAATGAAAGTAAGATTGACAGTAGTAGTCATTTCAGTGGAATGGTATATTACTAGCACTGTTATTGTATCCACTGGCTATTAGAGTATATACACAGTATGCAATAATGTAGTTAGATTTCAAAATATGTAACAATGATTTTTATGAACACACAATAACTGTGCATTAGGGAAGGGAATTGGTTTCCATTACAGAGCCAGCATGAATCTTGGGCCAATTCTTCATGCTTGACAGTGCATCTGTTGGGCCTCAGGTCTGGCCTATAACCCAGTAAGAGCTGGAGAATAGCCTACGGCAGGGATTTGGTCCTTTGTGGCTGCAGAGATGTCATAGAATCACAGAATGGCTAGAGTTGGAAGGGACCTTAAAGATCATTGAGTTCCAACCCCCCTGCCATGGGCAGGGACACCTCCCACTAGACTTGTGGATGGATTTCATCAGGTTCCATGGACTTATGCACCTTCAGGTTCCTTAGATGTTCTCAAACCTGATCTTCTCGTACAGTGGGCAGTTCTTCATTCTCATAGCCCCTGTTTTTGTCTTCTGTGACTTGGGTGGTGTGGCTAGAGCTCTTGCCAGTGAAGATTGAGGCGAAAAAGTTGTCCCTGGGCTGCCTCCTGTCCCACGCTTCCTATATGGGCTGCTTCACCAGATTCCAATGTAGTCCAGTGCACATCTCCTCCCTGCATGTAAACAGCCTGAAATGCATGTAAGAAGAAAACCCTTCGTACCATGTAGGGAACATCTCTAGCTCCCTTGGAGAAAACTAGGAGCTGGCATGTTCCCCCAGCATGCCAGCTCCTCACATGAATGTGACCAGGGTGGGAAGCAAATGAGATCAGGGAGGGAAGATATGGAGCCAGGGGCTAAATAATGACCAGTAAAGAGGTACTAAGGAAACAAAAGGGAGAGGGATCTTAAAAGTCCTCTTTGATTACCCACCCAAATATCATCTCTCCAAAGAAACTTCACTGCTGATCCAGTGACATTCACTGTGACTGAAAGTAGGTGCTTACATATCAGTCAGGTGGCACACAGCCTGGCACAATTTACCCCTTGGCATAGATGGAGACAAATAACTTCCAGCATCGTGTGTCCTATTGTAACCCCTGGTGATGGTACTGAATTACCTGTGGCACACAATGGAAAAGGGCATAGCATCAGCCAGCTCAGATGTCCAGTGATGCAGCGGAGAGCTGCAGCAGAAATGCAGCCCTTGGCATGTCCAAATCTTGGCTTAACCCTGCCCAGTCAGTGGTAACACACAGTGCTGTGACTTACTCTTCAAAGGCTAATTGTGACAACAAACATTTGACAACGTCAGGATAAATCATTAGTTCCCTTTCCCTCTGAATGGGCTTGTTTTAAATGCCACTTGCTCTGTCTCCAATGTTAACGAGCACGAGTTGACCCATTTATTCTCTGCTGCACTTTCTGCAGCAAATCACAGCTTTACAGAAAAGGTATAGAATATTAGAGCCACAATTTCATTGGCAAGATTTTTTGCTTGTGAACTCATTAGTACTTTCCCCAAACATTTTTTCTTCCCTCATCTTGCTAGAATAGAGAATTGCTCTTCTGCAGGTCTATTCTCTTTGCTATTCCCTTGACTGGAGTGAAATATATATGAGATGACTCAGAGTTTGAACTCTCAGTATATGTTTCTCATAAGAAGTCTCTGCATGTCTAGGGACCTAAGACAGATATTTAATTTTAGATAAGAAATACTGGTGACATCATGCCTTTGATTCATTTGCTGAATATCTACACAGCCAGCACATGGTGAAACTGTTCAGCCATAACAAGCTGATCACATTTAGGAAGTTGCTTAATATTCAGCGTAGGTACAGAGCAGCATGCAGCCACTGGTTCTCTTGGTTGCTGCTTACTGGTAGTGTACACTGGAGCTTTTAACCCCAGCAAATCCATACAATAACACATATGTAAGGGTAATAAAGAGTTTTGCAGGGAAAACTAGGTTTTCTAAGACCTTTTGGTCAGCTGCTGCATTCCCTGGACAGCAAAGCTCTAAGCAGAGCATGTCAGCATGAGGGTCAGCTACCCTTAACCCACACGCCAACTTGCACATGTTGATATATACCCCTTCAACACACACTGGAGAGGTTGAATTTAGCCTTGCTGTTAGTGACTTCAGTTTCTCACAGCAGCTGGTGTCAGCAAGTGCATCCAAGCAGCAGGAAGCATGCACACCACAGCTTCACTTTTAGCTTTACAGCGTAAAAAAATAAGACATGCCTTCATTTTCTTTTGAAACATGACTAACTAAAAGCTCATATGCGTGGAGGGAAGCTTGAGAAGAAAATCAGACTTCTGCATCAAAACCTTTTAGCTGAGACCATTTTGGTGACATTACTGTGACAAATTTTTTGCCTTCCCTACAATTTTATACCTTCCTACACAGCAGGTGTTATCCAAAAAGATCTAGGAGAGATATTAGCATGGATAAACAGAGCATAAGACAGGAAATAAAATCTCATTGCTGAGACAAGAGGCAAACTGCAGTACTTGCACATCAGCAGAAACAGTCAGCACATGGGGCAGCTTACTAAGGGGTCCAACAGGTTCCTCAAAACCTAAAGTCAGCCTTGAAGCATCTTCCTAAAAGTTAGTCTCCAGTTCAGCCAGGAGCTATACATTTACTGCAAACACCATCAGGTTCATCACTTTTGTCTGCATAGGGGAATTATCCTCAGCAAACCCCTTGTCTTGCCAAGGGGCCTCTAAGCAACACCCAGACATGCCACAGTCACTCCTCCAATCAGGGACAAGAGCTAATATCCAGGTAGGCACAAAATTGATTATAGCAGCTCCTAGACTTCATACAGCATATTTATATTGTTGTGGGGATTTTTGTTTTGTTTTGGTTTGGTTTGGTTTGGTTTGGTTTGGTTTGGTTTGGTTTTGGTTTTGGTTTGTTGTTGTTATTGTTTTGTTTGTTTGCTTTCAGCCTTTGCCAGGTACATCTCCTAATTCCCGTGAATGAACAATGATCAAACCTGGGGATTATGGAAGTCACAGTTGACAGACAGAAGCTAGAGGAGAAGAAACGCTGGGAGCCTGGTTGTGAGCATCTCAAAGGCATATATAACCCAACAGCTATAGTCCTCGTGAGAAAGGGTAAAGCCTCTTAGCTCCAAGGTTGTGGTTTGGTACATCACCATGGCCTCCAGTCAAAATAAGCCCATGGCATACTTGAGAATGGTGGATTTTAACATCTGCCCCGAAGCTGGAAAGCCGCAAAATTGGTGCATATATGAGCTGCCTCTTATATAAATAGCTTATAAAGCATCACTGACTTTTTAGCTTGTATTGATGTTTTTGATTAATTCTGTGTAACTCTGTGTAAAAAAACAAAACCAAACCCTCAAAATCCTGTTTAGGGCCCCTTACATTACCTCACAATCTGTCCAAAAAAAAGTGTTCAATAATGTAGTTCTGTGCCCCAAGAAAGGATGAATGCTAGTCCTAGGTGAAATGAGGTTGCTGGAGCTCAGCTTCCCACAAATTTCCACATCACTGACCAAGATAGATAGCATCATTTGGCCCCATACCCCTACCTAAGAAGTCTCATATTAAAAAAAAAACCAAACACCAAAACCATAAATCTCCTTACTTTCAATGTGTGAATTTGTAATATGGGGGTTGTGCTTGGCTTCAAATATTAAGGAACTGGAGTGTGAAGTAAATTCAAAGCAGAATAGTGGTGACCCTTTTTGGTTTGCTCATGGGAGAGATGTGAAATTTGCTCTTACAAGCCATGGAAATAAAGCATCAGTGATGTTACCCACACACTGTGAGCTAGCTCTTAACAACTCTGCAGAGGTCAGTTCAATGGTCATGAGGAACAGGTAACCACTAGCATTCCCCTTCCCAGATATGAGCCAATGTCTGGAAACTATAGTATAGGGTACTGACATGCAAGGTTTACTCCCCTTTTGGTGCTGTCAGGTGATAAGCAGTTTCCCCAATCATACCTATTACTATTGTCATTATTTACCTAATAAAAAAAGGTTAAAAAAATTAGAACTATGTGAAGTATGGCTGAAGACTCAGCAGGCATGTTTCTCTGATTCCTCAGGGAGCTAGCAATTATTTCTGACCCAGCCTTCTGAGCCTGTAGATTTCAGATAAGTTTCTTTTTCATTAGCTTTTTAAAAAGTGTTTTTCTCTTCTTTCTTTAAACTGTAAAAGGTATAATGTTTTACTGAAGCTCATTGTACATCATCTTACTGGTGTTTCAGGTCAGGGAGTTCATGGGTTAATCCCGTGATGGGTAATGAAGCATTGCCTTTAACAACATTTAAGACTTCACCTCTTCATTTCCACACATAGTGTCACTTACTGTATTACCTACAGTGAACTGCAGCACTCAATTCACCTTCTCTGGACACTACTTATAATTTTATATGCCTCTAACATGCCATTTCTTATGTGCCTCTGCACTAAAAATTTTTCTAAATGGCTCCTAACAGAAAAATCTCTGCTTTCATTTAATAAATCCTTTTAGTCTTTTTATTCCTCGGTCACTGGGAGGAGTGTGGTCCAAACCAAACCTGTGCCATCAATTGGAAGCCTGGGATTAAGCTACCTCAGAGTGTTATTCCAATAAACCCTCATTGTAGCCAGCTGCAGTGTATGGGGAGCAAATGCTTTCCTTGTCCCCTTTACAAAGTTTTCCTCAAGCTGTTGCAGGGGATACAGTCCATGCAATCAAGATACAGATGCACTTCATTTTATGTGGAACTGGGATTTTTCTCATAAGAGGAGGCAGTAGAATTCACCATTCCCACATGTCCATGGGCCAGTCCTTGCAGATTGGTGTTACTTGCTCCCTAGGCATCATCTGATGGCATCTTCCTGTCCGTTGTTCCAACACAAAGCTGCAGTTGCCAGGTAATGACACTCACTGCATTTCAAGCTGTGGGGCTCCTGCCTTTGCTCTGGCTGGTGCCTCCTTGTTGCTTTGTTAAATTTGTGGAAAGGTTTCTAGATATTTGGATATTCATGTTGACTTTGATATACTACCACTCAGATCTCCTGTATTAGGGTGTATTATTTTTTATGTGAAATATTGCAGCAGCTAATTGCAATTATCAGAAAGCATATACAAGGGAGTTTGTTGATTTCCAGTAGACAAAGACACTTTGGAAATCTTGGATTTTGCTATAGATGAAGCCCAAAAATTTTTAAAATAGAAACCATGTTATCATTTACATTTTCCGTTTGCTAACAGATTCTGCTAAACAAAATTGGTGGCTGATTGAGTAAACATTTATACATAAATAAAACAGTGAAGATCTCTTCAGTTATTGAGATGCAGCCAGTTCAGTGTCTTGTAAATAATACAGTGATGAATTCTAGTGTTACAGTGCGTGATAAAGCTACCTAGCCTCAAAGTCTTAGGCAAACTAATCCATACGCATGAATCAATCAGTTCATTTTAGTCATACTGGCGTTATATAAATGTCACTAAAATCAATGCCTGAAAGACAGATTAATAAATCCTCATGCAGTATATCTAACTGGGATGCAAACCTACAGCACATAACTTCATGCTGAATACAGCTATACAAGTAATTTGAATAAGTGATTTTAATAGAAACTCAAGGGCAGGCCTGTAATGAGCAGGCATGGATGAGAAAAATTTGGTGCGTTATTAATTTCAGACAATGCTGTGTTCTTTTTCATAATGTAGATTTTATTAATGCGCTCCGTGATAGCTTTTCATACCGGCTCATCACCAGTAGTACAGTAATTACAATGTATTAAGATTAATTCCATGCCTGAGGAGTAAGGAAGTCCAGTTAAGATATGGAAGGCAGGTGAAACGTCAATCACTATTGACTTGGGGGTAGATTAAATCAAAACTCTGCCCTGGGGAAACCCTGGGGCTGGGTAGGTTTGGTAATGACACCTCCTGGACCCACACTTTGGTGAGTATCTGCCTCCCCTTCCTCATCTGCTCATTTCCACATGTAACCCGTGTGCCATCAATACAAGGATGGGATTAAACATTTTTATTAGGACTTGGGGTTGGTCTGGCTCATCTTTACAACCCTCACCATTAGTTATCAGGTGTCAGCCTCTCTGGGGTTGGAGGGAGAGAGAGACATTGGGGGTTGTCATAAATGCCTCCAAGAATAACTCTTCTAGACATAATGATAAGAGTTTAAAAGATGGGGTTGGCTGGGGAGAGAAACTAATAGTGAGGACTCTTATAATTCAAATAACCTCACCTAGCCCCGGGGGGTTCTGCTTTTGTGCAATGTATTGAAAAAAAATTAATTTCTGCTTTCCTGCAATCACAACTCCCCTCCGCTTTCATGCAGTGTCCCAGACATCCTCAGGCAGCCCAAGGCTCTAGAAACCATAAGGGTGGTATCCTCATGTCTGTGAAAGATCATGACCTTTCAAACTTTTTGGAGGCATTTATTTGCTTAATATGCTGTCTGATTTTAAGAACATTTCTGGCACAAAGATGGGGTGATCTGTTCCTATTTTTAATTATTTTTTTCCCTGGGTAAAAAGGCTGACAGCCTTTACTGAGGAGAAAACCTGGGTCTCCCCAAGATGTTGTCCATTTTGCCTGGGGACATCATACAAGGCTGGGAGGATTGCCCAAAGGAAGAAGTGTCCACATGTGGCAGACTAAAGCATCAGTGTCTCCTATCCAGCAGTTAGATAAATAAATAAATATCTTAGCACTGGCAGTTTTTAGGTGTTAATAGTAAAAGCAGCCCCACAGAACTATATGACAGATGAGGTATTCAAGTACCCAAGAGGAAAAGCCCCTTCCTGCAGCTCACCTTGAACCACTGCAAGTGAATTACCACTTTGGATACCAAAATCTCTCAGTGCTTTGAGGCAGCTTTGATCGCCCACTGGCCTTTCTTTGCATAGGTATAGGGGCTTTACCCCCAGTATTATGCTAAATATGTACAATAGTTGGTTTATGCTATCTGACTTCTTAATGGGGAGGGGATTCTTCACCCTTGGCGGCCCTGCTTCCTTGCAAAATGCCAGGATGAAGAGAGACTCATGTCTAGAGAACGTCATTTTGGGTCGCTTTCAAAACTACCTTCTTTTTTCTTAAGTCATTTTTTTTCTAATTCCAGTTTCTTTTCTAATTTTCTCTGCTGCATGAATGCACACAGTCAGACTCAATGTAAATAAGAAAGCTTTGAGTTGTGAAGGATGAAGTTGAAGTCTCAGAGCTCCTCTCCTCCTTCCATCGGGTACCACACTGCAGCAGCCACATCCTGCAAACACCCATGCCCGAGCGTAGTCCCACTCTGCTGTGAGTGTTTGCAGATGGCCATTATTGTGTCACAGTGGGGACAGTGAATGACAATTCAATGAGGAGCAGAGATTTATTTGCTTTCACTCAGCTAACACCGCCTTCTTAGCCTGCCATGCTGCCTAGAGAATTGTGAACACTACTGTGTGCTCATGGTAATAAAGCTGGGCCCAGCAGCATTACTTATGACTTCTCAAATGTGTTTAGGCATATAAAGGTGAGTACAACATACAAATCCATATCCTCTCTTCTTCTCTCACAGACACAGCTACACAGACACGGGGAACAGCATTGGCTGGCAGCTACCCATGTAGGGCATGGCCTTGCACAAACATTTGCACACATGCCAAGAACTGCATGGCCCAACACCATTAATAAGTCCTCAGGGTTTCTTTTTAGTCTTTTTTTTTTTTAATAAAAAAAAAATAAATGCTAGAAGCCTCAGGGGATCTACACTGATGGGGTTTGCATCCCTCTAGTGTTTTCTGCCCATCCCACCCCACACACATTTGCACCAAGCAGCCCAAGTCCTCTGTGGGCTGTAACTGACTATTTACACCAGTGGAGATCATGGGCCCAGTAAGTCCATCCTGTTTACAAGGAACAAATGAGAAACATCTGCCGAATCTTCTGCTGGACATGTCTATTGTCTTTCAGGTGCCTCCTGCACCCATTGCTGTGCACAGTTCAGCTGCAAGACCCAATGCCAGCTTCCACCAGGCAGATGCTGTGGTTTGGTTTCCCATATATCCATCCCCAGCTGAGCTGATTGAGAAACGCAATCTTCAAGATACTAAGGCTAATTTTTTTTCCAAAAAATATCTCTATTTACACAAGACAATAAAATCTGAGCAGCTCTGCCCCCAGAAGCTTTTGCCAAGCAGAGCAGCTGCTGGATGCATGCTCTGGTCCCTATACAAGTGACAGCTTCACTTGACAGTACTGTGATGGCAAGTTCAGCTTCTTCTGGTGCAAGGACTATTTCTTTGCTCCTCTTTTCCTTCCCTCATTGCCCCTCCACACAGCCAGGTCTGTATTTACAACAGCGACCTGGATCTGGAAGGGTTGCCTTTCTACAGCCCAGCATGTGAGCACGGATAGGTATCAGGATGAGGGCTTTTGCACGCTTAGCTGTCTTTAAGTGTTTTCAAGTTGCAAAGACAATGTTTGAAACAGGAGAAACTAATTTCTTATTACAAAAGATATTTTTCACCCATTCTCATCTTAAAAAAGAAGCGACCGACCAAGTGTGAGGGCATTTCCCAGGGCACTGCCATGCATGGGGCAGCAGGAGTTTCAGCCAGGCTGATATCTACTCAGGGACGCAAGGGTTTGCTGAGGGTTTTGGTCAAGGCTAGTTTCTCTTGCCTCTCCCATTGCGTGATCCCAAGTGAGGGATGGGTAAACTGAAGCACAGAGGAGCTGAGGCAGTGCACTGGCGTGGGCCCACCAGGACAGGCTCGTAGGGTGCCCTGGGCACTAGATGACACTGTCTTCCATGGTGACTCGCCTGAAGACTGGTTCCTGCTTGGGCGTCCTTCCGCTTTCTGTGGAAAACAAGGGGAGAACAGGTAAATCCCTGAATCAGGACCCTGCAACAGCCACCAGCTGGTTTTAAAACCATTTCCACCCTCAAACAAAGCACAAGACACCTTCCCTCTAAAGGGAAGACTTACTCAGAGCAGGTGACTGTATTTATGGGTCACCATTCCATCAGAAGCCTTCTTCCACCTTTTTGCTGAAGCCAGTGGTACAGCTTTGCCTGGCTTGTACCAGCCCAAAAGGGCCTGTTTGAACAAACTGCATTTTTTTTTGTGGTTCTCCCCCACACCTTAATAACAAATATTCAGTGTAAATGACTGCAGAGTGAACAGATTTGTTTTGCTATCAGACACTATATGAAGGGCATTCTGAGTGAGATGACTTCACACCCTGAGTGCCCTGCTTTACAGCTGCCTCTATAATCACTGCAGCCCCATGGAGGAAAATGCCTCCTTTGACACTTGCAGGTTGGGAAGAGGCAGCCACATGCCATTTGGAGTGAACACATGCAGGTTTTTCTACAAATAATATTTCAAGGAGAGGTTAAGATACATTCAAGAAGAATTAAGAGTTGTCCTGGAGCCATTTTCTAAGCATGAATTATTTCACCTGATCTCCCAACCCACTCAAGGGCTAGCAAATCTGTGTTGCTCTGCATAACAGTGTAGAAAATATTGTAGGGAGTGTTGGGGGCAGACCCGGCAACTGTTCAGTTATCTCCAAGCCTGGCTATTTTGGCTATTCTTTTGAGGGGTTTTCTGAAGAGGAGGGACTTTAATCTTTTCCTTGTTGCTCATCTTCTTTTTTTTTTTTTTTCCTGCAAGTAGTGGGATGCATTTTCTCCTTTTGTTTCCACTGCTGCTAGCTCAGCAGGCTGCTTTGCATTGCAGCACAAACTGCTAGCAGCTAAAAATGCCTGAGTGCACAGTGTATCAAAAAAATCAAAAATCCCACCTATTTAATATGAAACACTCATTATGGCTGGTAGCAGCAGCAGCTTAAGCAATAAGGCCTTTTATTGGTATGTACAAATGATAGCAATGCAAGCAAGGTGAGGTGGATGGAGGTAAAACATCCATGGCGGCAAAACGTAAAACCTTCTTCCCTTTTTTTTTAAGCTGAGGAAACCAGGGGCTGGGCAGAGCAGGCATCCGGCAGCTGCAGCAAGGCTTCAGTCTGACTCAAATCGGCCTCCCCATTGTACACTGGATAATCCTGTACAACCCTGAGCTTCTCTCCATTTGCCTACAGAAACTGCTTTAGGCATATTTCCACCAAAGGATGAGGCTTTGCCAGAAATTAGGATCTTTTTCTTATTTCCCCCCACCCAAAGTCCACTTTCCTAACCCCCCTGCAGCTTTTCTGCAATCAAGCACTAAGGGAAGCCTGGGGTGAGGTGCTGCTGTTTCCTGAGTGGCATACCTAGAAATCATCCACCCCGTTCATTGACCACTTGGTTTTCAACAGTCACCCCCTCAAAACATTTATCAGTGAACATTACTTCAAGCTCATGAAAGGCATGAGCTGCCTTTGCTGTCAGTGGGACACAAAGGCTGCAGGGCTCATGCCTGCATTGAGCTTTCCTGCCACGAGGACCCAAATTAAACTCTGCCTGAGATGCCTCAGAGAGAAGTGGGAGAAGACAGGCTGAAAACAGTTTTATTATAGCCATAATTTACCCATCGAGCATCCTGCTGTGGGAAATAACCTTTCCAAAGTTGTAACATAAGATGCGGTCGATTATAAGTGGCAGTCAGAGATACCAGGTCATCCATACAAGTATTCCCATGCACACCAGTTGAGGAGATTGTAAAGCAGCTATGTCTGTGCCTTTTAATTTTTTATTTGGGCTTTTAAGCAATGCTATCAAAATATCAAGCATTTGCTTCCAGCACATAATAACTGCTCTGTATACCAATACTTTCTTTTATTTATTGAGGGTTTAGCTTTGTTTTTTACACATGTACAGTGTCATTAAGGAGTAGAAATATAAGAAAAAGATGTGGAAGATGAAGAAATAAAAGGACAGCAAATAAGTATGATGATTTTCTTTTCTTGTTGGCATTTTGCTGGAGAAGAGTATCACCATCTGTCTGGCATACCAAACACAATAAACATCAAGCACCTGTAAAAAGCTATTCTGATGTTAAAAAGTAAGATTTCCAAGCTATCCTGGCTAGTCTCAATATTTCAGCATTAAACAGACTGTCCCTCCTGAACTGGGATGATATATGATCTCATGTGTGATCCATGCATCCCTATGGCTTGCCAAAGCCCTTGGAAAGCAAAACTGACCCTACACCAGCTGCCTGTGCTGAATTAAATGACTCTTAGTGAAGAGTGTGGTGTGCTGTTGCCCTGTCAGGGGGCAGCCTTTGGGTGGTCTCCCCTAGCCATGCTGCTAATATCCTTGCTTAGGATGGCCACTGCTAAAGCAGCCACTGCTGCCTTCCCTGGGAGCATCAACCACCAGTTTTACTCGGTTTTACACTGCAGGCTGTTTTCCACGCTGTTACCAGAGAGCCTGAGACGACATGACATATATATAATGTTAATTAGCACAACTGAGTCAAATCCTAAAATATTCATTAAATAAAATTTGCATAGAGTCTAGCTGAATGCAGCAGGTAGCTATAACTAAAGTACTTTTCTTTCTAGATATAAGGAGGAGATCGGGGTGTGACAGATGACCAAGCTGGTGCACTCGGGCTTTTCTGAGATAGCTTTTTATCCTTGATAAAGGATGAACTATCTTTTTATCCTTGTTGTCTAGGCCAGTCTGCAGGGTATTGCATTCTTTATAAACTAGCAAGATCAAGAGCGTATGGGGGTGTGTGAGAGAGAGGCCAGCTTGCCAGAGAAGAGGGAAGGGGGATCCAGGCAATACGGACACACATAGAGACACACAAGGACCCTCTGGAGACCAGTGCCTGCCAACTGCTGCCGCTATTTCCCCGAGCCTTCTGAAGCATCTCACTGCTCATTACTTGGGGGCAGGGAGGAAGGAGGAAGATTGGTTAACAACCACAGATTTCAGGGAATTGAATACAATCAACAGATGGAAAGGAACCATACCATGGTAAGTAACATTGCCTACATAGGGCCTCCAAGGCTGTAACAAATACCCTCCATCCCAGCAACTCTCCAACCTACATAGTTTTGGCATGTCTTCCCCTTGTGTCTCTCCCTCACATATTTTGGGGAGATCTTCACAATCTCTTATGGCTCTTGCAGAAAATGGGCAGGCACTGTGTCCTTAAGCAGTTGAAAATAGCAATTGCACAGTAAACTGGTACATCAGCTTGTTATGGAGCAGCCTGCAATGGGATACACAGGAAAAATAACCCAGTCCTGCACACGTGAGGGAAAAAAGGGATTCACGACTTGCAAAGCATTCCAATATGGTTTCCAGGAAAATGCAAGGCATGAGCCTTGAACTTCTTCATCCCCTTCTTGCCTGCAAGCAAGACTTACCGAAAGGATGCCTAAAGCAACAGATTGACGTTGATAATCCTCACTCCAAATATGCCAGGGGGGTGTCCATGTATCAGGTTGATGTTTTCATCAGACCAAGCACTGCCTGTTTGCCCCTATTCTATTTAGTTTTCATTGAAAGCGTGATGCTTATTGCAGTTGAAAAATAAAGCTTTAATCTTCTCCCCATAAGGCAAATCTTTGTTTTGGTTTTGGTGTGTTTCTTTTGTGGGTTGGTTTTTTTTTTGTTTGTTTGGTTGGTTGTTTTTTTTTTTGTTAATCAAAGCTCAAACAAAGAAGTTTCCTCCAGGACAGGGCTGATCATCCCCTTCAACCCAGCTTGCAAAGTTATGTGCCCCAAGCACAATTATGGATTTAATACCATAATTGCTACTGCGTCTTCATCAAACTGTTAGTTTTCTCACTTCTCTGTCTTGGCTCAGTATTAAGAAATGCCCTAGAAGCTTTGTAGCTCTCCCTCCTATTTCAGGAGCATTTTAAGCACCAAAGACTTAACATTGACTTGAGCTTCACATGCTGCATAGAAGATACCGCTACGTTGCCAGTCATATAAGGACTGTATCTACCAAGCTACCTATCAACAAGCAGAAATCTTCACCATGCCCATAATCAACTATCTGACACAACAAAAACATGCTTTCAAGGGGAAAAAAAAAGAAAAAATAATCCCTGTCCTGCTCCTTCCCCAGACTAAATTACAGTCTTAAACCATTTTTGGCTTAATATAACTAATAATTTCTATTTCTCCTCTGTTTTGTGATTCATCT
Source organism: Jacana jacana (assembly GCA_013400555.1). Classification (NCBI taxonomy): domain Eukaryota; kingdom Metazoa; phylum Chordata; class Aves; order Charadriiformes; family Jacanidae; genus Jacana; species Jacana jacana. Next base: position 43,318 of record VZTM01014221.1, read on the forward strand.
GTTTCCAAAGCTATAAGAAGCACCAACAGTGAATCGGGTGGTGCCAGAACAGCCCGTGAATGGAAATAATCAGATTGAAAATAAACAGAGGTTTCTGCAATCAAAGTGCTAATAGGCATGGTACACTGGTGGAGAGAAGCTTAAGCAAGAACAGATGGAGAAAAGGGGAAAGCCAGCCTGTCCACTGATGTGAAAATACACAGAAGCTGGGTAAGAATAATCATTTGGAGTAAATTAAGTCAAAGATTTTTAAGTAGGTTACAACCATCCCATAACAAGTCGACCACTGGTTTGTTCTTGCATAGTTTCACGCACGCTGGTAAATGCTGTGTTGATCACCTGCCTCCCATTTTAGCATGATAATAATTGATATGGTGTATCTCACCCTGTGCATGAATTTAATCTTGACATATCCCTAGAAAACCAATTTTTTTGAATCTAATACAGTAAAAGAGTTTTTACTTTCACCAAAATAAGAGAAGGTACTTCAAGTATTTCAAGCCTCAGCAGCCTCAGTTGGGCTGGTACACAGATTGGTATGACCACATGGGTTCTGAAATGCTTGCTTTGCCTGTAGGCGTAAGTCTACTTTGCACTCCCCAGCTCCATCACTGCTGCCATGGAAAATATAATGAAAGAGGGGAAGAGCATCAAGTGCAAGAGCTTGACTCAGCTGACCAATAGCTGTTTTGCTATGAAGCCACATGATTCCCAAACTCCTGGCAAGAAATGCTCCCTTGCTGAAACTTGGCCTCAGCAAGACGCATGGTTGTGATCAGTGCTTGGTCAGAAGTAAAGTTTCCTCCCGAAGATGTTTTGGGCTGAGTCCCTGACTGTATGAAGGACTCAGGTCACTCAAACCAGGGGAGAACTTTGTAGAGTAGGGTGGGTCATTGGCAGTGGCGGGATGGGAAGGATGATATGGCCTAGGACAGTGATGGCACTTTGTGTATGCCCGAAGGAAGAAAATAAAGAGACAGCAAACAACAACCGAGGAGGCCTAACGGGGACTTGTTTTACTCTTTGACATGCTACCAGCAGTTTTAATCTCAGAAGAACCAAATTATGGAAAAAAAAATCAATTAAAAAAAGAAATCATTACAATGATTAAAAGGTCCGACACATGAAATACTAAAATCATTTGCGTGTCGTCAGCTAGTTTATACAGTAGGCACAAAACAGACGTAGAATCACCTGCAACAAATGCCAACCGGCATTGTTCTCACCCCTAAGCAAGTACTGCTAGACTGATATTTCTAGTCAGCTGTAGCTGTATAACCTTTGTGCTTAAAATGCTCAACTTAGGCCTCCTTTCTTTGGCATTGCTCACCCATGCCGTAAAGGAGTGGAGACTCATACTAAAGACAGTAATGGAAAGAGGAACAACAACAACAAAAAAAGAGAGATTAATTTTACAGCACATACATATGGTATCTTCTAAATCGTGATCAGTTGTTTATTGTTTGGCAAACAAGCTTCACTTTTACAACAAATATTAGTAATGAGGTCATTCAACTGTTGAGACCGTACAAAATGGATCATAAATTAAAAAAAAAAAAAAAAAGAAAAAAAGAAAAGAAAAAAAAAGAATTCATATTCTGTGCTGCTAGTTTACCTCCAGAAAGCCTATGTTACTTAAAAATCTTGTCAAATAAATAAATTTCCTGTTAGGAAAAATAACGAACCATAGATTTTTGCTTGTTCATTTGTTTTGAAGTTTTAAATCACTGCAAAGTACTTTACAGCTCACTATGTGTCAACCCATTTTCTTCTTAACCACTGCAGTACAAGTGCCTAAACTGGGGACCAGACGGAGCCATGAAGGATCTTTGCTCCTCCAGGGAAATGGCTGTCTCCTGTAGAAGCCCCACTATGACTACAAAACCCCCACCTCCTTGATGCGACCTTACGGTCTGGCTGAGGGGCTGCTCACCAAAGATTCTTCACAAGATTATCTTTACTATCCGTTGTGCACTGTCAATGGGGAAGTTTGCCCTGTTATTGTCTCCCAAAAGGTCTGCCAGCAATATGCTGTCTGAAGGAAGTTAGATAGTGAGAAAATAAAAAGACTGTATTGACTGGAAAAAAATGGTAATGACATTACTAAAAATGGTTCTTAGAAAGTGATGTTCATTCTTTTTTTGCCCAGTGAGATTTTTTTGCCAGGATGGGGAGGGGATGGAGGGGAGAGGCAGTGGAAGAGGCAAAACAAATTGTTTTTTTAAAAAAGAGGTGTTATGAAAAACCTTGCTCCTACTGGTAGACAAACTTACAAGACCAGCACAACAGAAAAAAAGTTCTTTTTTTTTTTTCCACTACATTAACAGGGACGCAAGTTCTGGAGGAACAGAAAGCAGACTATATGTGCAATGCTAGTATCTGTACATTACATAGAAATTGTTCGCTTCTCTTTTTCTGTCATTAGTTTTTGTCATCCGTTAATACAGCAAAACGTAAAATATGCCTTTAGCACAGTATTCTAGGATTCCCTTCCATCTCATTAAATTTGTTTTTCTTTTGTTTGCTACCACAGCAAAGGGTGCTGTGGTGAAACCAAGTTGTGAGTGACCAAAACCCATGACATGATCTGGATTGGTAAGAAAGAGTTTTGCTAGCTTGTTTTTGTGCGGCGGTCCCACCTAGATGCATCGTCACTACTAGTCTCAAATGCACATTTTTTGCCTTTTTAA
>VZTM01014222.1:293-14816 GCA_013400555.1 Jacana jacana
GGAAAAAAGGGCCATCTCTCAGTCTGGCTTTGGTAAATTTAGTTGGAGCCACAACACTTTGCCTTATTCTGAACTCTCTAAAATGTGAGTTTAGTTTGTGAGTGACCTTTAGCACCTGGTACAAAATTTATCTAAATTTTTTGGGACATCAAGGACATGTTCTATTGAGGATTAGAGAATATTATTTTTGGTAGATAATCAAAATCTAGTTGAAGACTTACAACAAACTGTGAGCCTAAACAGTGGTGATTTAGTATGTTGTATTTGCAGTGATATTTAAAACTGAGTACAAGTGAGAAATTGCTTCTGAGTGTCACCATTCCCAAAGCAGAATTACACCATCCTATGAGCACAGCTCTCTCAGTCTCATCTCACTACCTTAGTTCTGGCTGGGCAGTACTCCAAGATGTCCATTACTCTGACCTGTCTGGGTTTGGTTAGTCTCATCTTTTGCTTGTCTCATCTGTTTTGATGCATTAGAGGATATTCATCTTCCTTCTGATTGTCTCAATGGAAAAGTTGTCCTGGACTTCAGGTGGACACAGCCTCCTGAAATGGCAGTGGCATTTTTTTCTATAGCAAAGTGTCAGTGTTTGCAACTATTATGAGAATACTTTGCTATGCAAATTCTGCTCAGAATACAATAATAAGTGAAAATACAAACTGATTCAGAATGACACTCTGCAGTTCATCCCGACTCTGATGTGAATGCAAGTCAGTGGATGCTTAGATACTTCACAAGATCTGCATCCAAAATCCAGGGTATTCTTTAGATTGATTTTAAATTAATTTTGCAAATTGCTTGGTAGCTGCAAAACATACATGGAAATTGCTTATGGTCACATCCAAGGTTTTTCAGAGAGTTTTATGCCAGTAGGGTGTGTTGATCAAAACCATGACATAAAATTACACAAAACATTAAACCCTGAGTTAATGTATGGGATGTAGCAAGGAAGAAAACAGCAAAACTAAACAATGAACAGATTCACTTCTGCCTTCTGTAGACACCGTAACACATTGTGCTTTGATTTTTACTGCAGTCTAGTCCAATAGCTAGAAGTTTATTGACCGCCTCTCTGGTCAGAATAAACAAGGTGGTTCTTCAAGTCATCAACTTTTCCCTATTTCTATCTTCACAAATCCAGCTAAAAACAGGTAGGTTTGTGCCAAGATTAAAAAAAAAAAAAAAAAAAAAAAAAAAAAAAAAAGCTGGTTAGATTCTGTCTTTCTAGATAACACTGGAACTCTATCGCTTTCCTGAAACATTTGTGAATACTTACTGTTCTTTATCTGGTTTAATTTCAAGCTTTCCTGAAGTTCCTGGGTGTCTTTGGCTTCTCAGTGCTTGCTTGTGAAGGGCTTGTACAAAACCATTTGTCTTTGTTTATTAAAAAGCCAAACAAAAATCCTCCTTCCTCTGAGTAGGCTTGTTTGAAATATGCGATTTTCCAGTTTTATTTTTTAAACCTAGTATACAAATACACTTGGTTGTGGAGGGCCTTTAGAATGAAAGCAAAAAATACAGCTATAATAGATGTTCAAAGATGAAGAACTGTGTGGGTCCCTGAAGCATTGTTAGCCTCTAATTGCCACACATTAGGTCAAACCCACATTATTTTAGCAAACATAATAGGGTGGTGTGAGAGCCCTCCTTGTGTAATGAGGAATTCATTATCTCTCTCTAATATAACTGGAAAACAAGTGATGCTTCCACTAAATTATTTCAAATAGCAAAGTAAAATCTTCTTTTACTGCAAGCAGCTGGAATTATTAACCAGTACCAGCTAGTGTCACAGTTTCAACCCTGCTAAGGATCAAGAAGCACATGAGCTTTGAATAGCATCATCCAGTGTACTGAGAAGGATAAAAAGTCTCTTGTTATTCTGAATCGTTGTTCTGGCATCTCAACAGAGGAAAGAAAGATATGTTTCAGTGCTACTGCTCAGATTTGCTTTGTGACAAAGTTTGCACAGAGCTGAGAGATTCTCCTCTGTGCTGGTAAATATATTACGTGTTAAATAAAGTATTAACTAAAAGATCTGCTTGCCTTATACAGAAACACACAACAAATGTTTTGAAAAGGTGGCAAATTAACTCATGCAAGAAAAATGCATCAGTGCTTACTGAAAGTACTTCAAGCCTGAATTTTGAAAAAAAGAAAAAATATATAAGTATTTCTTTGAACAAAATTAGAAATAGGCAGGTTTCTGCATTTGATTTGCTAAGGCAATAGATTGTTCTTTGAAGAAAAAAAAGTGATCACTAAAAGAAAGTGTGCCTGCTCACCCTGCTTTAGATGGAGTTGACATGTCCTCTAAGGATTAGACAACCATAAATATTACATATAATTATATAAGTGATCATATACAGAATAAATCTGAGGATTAAAAACCTCTGGGAGTGGGTGTCTTGTCACAGCCTCCTCATACTTTGATGTGGCAAAGCAAAAAAAAAAAAAAAAGGATACAGCTAAACCTTGTTGATTGCTTCATGTTGATGATCCAGCAAGGTCTGAAGTTGTTCCACTGACTTTGAGGGGTTTTGAATCAGACCTTTGCTTCCTCACAATAACAAGGTCATATATTTTTGGAGCAGCACTTAAAATATGCTCCTTATCTGAAGTCTGTGAACTGTGGCTGTTGTCTCTGTGGCAGCACTGCCTCTCAGCTTGGAAACCCTGCTGCATCACTCCTTGTATGGGCAGCCTGGGTGCTTTCACACCAGGGTGTTTCTGCAGATCGTTGTGATCAGGCTAGTCTGGCCCTTTGGTGTCTCTTGGCAAAAATAGACTTAAACCAATAATACGTTGAAGCTGACTAGTTGTAGGAAACCTTTTGTCTGATGGCTTTGCTCCTGCCATGGCAGTGCCTGGATTGGCTTTGAAACAGCAAGTTCTTTCTCATGCTGGCACTAATATCAGATTTGTTTTGATGGAAGGAGAGGCAGTCAGGGCCTTTTGACACCAGTGTGGTACTCTGAGAGAGTGGTCTTGTGGTTTCCTGCTGATGGACGGCCACCAGGGTGCACGTGGCAATAAAGCTGCCGTCCCATCCCTCTTGGCCAAGACAGTGAAGTCTCCCCTGCAAGGCTGGTTGATATGTCTGTATGAGAGTGGGGGTGTAGTTTGAATGAATTTTGATCAGAAACAAGTATGAAGATCTCCAGTATTTATCTTCAGGTAGAAGATAACGCACTTCTAGGAACTACATCTTCCTCATTGTGCCCTGATGAAGGCCAGACCAGGGTAAAAAAATACAGCTCTATTCAAACTGCTGCACTTCCCTTCACTTGCAATCCGCTGCCAAGCACAATAAAGCTTGTTTTGGTATAAACTGAAGCATCACAGGCAAAACTTGATTTTATTATTACATTTCATTTGTTATCTTAAAATTGTCTTGTTCCTGTCAGGCTCCCTGATAATCCATTTTTCTTTTCATTTTGCTGTTTTGTTCCCATCCACTTATGTTTACTTAGTGCCCAAATCATTCTCCTGTTACTAGTTATTCATCTCACATCCTTCCACTTTATAGAGACTACAAATGACTTGGAAACATCACTTGTGTTTTATTTTTAAAGGTCGCTTGCCTAGAACAATGCAACATCAAAATGGGTTTCATACTTGGAGGAAATCAGCAAAATAGGTCACTTTACATCCCATAAATGAACTCTACACTTGTATATTTGGACTTCAGCTTTCTCCTTGGACTCCATATTTCCAGTGCTCCAAAGGCACCTGAAGCAGCAAACTGAATGGGGAGCCTGATTTTTGTCTTGCTCTTGTTATGATAGTAGAGGCATTCTGACAAGATTGCTTTAAATCAGAATGATCCTACTAATAGTAACTGGCAGTTTAATTGATGTCTTGGCTTTCATCTTCGTTGTTTTTGGCAGCAGCATCCCTTCTACTGCACACTGCCTAATCCAACACTATTAGTATACTAACTTCAGCAGCATATACCTGCTATCCATTTATAAAAGACCACGCAATGGGATTTCTCTGAAAAGACGGTGTAGAGAGGGGTGGTCAGTGTCTTCTACCAAGTAGTGATTGATAGAACAGGAGGAAATGGCCTCAAGTTGTTCATAGGGGAGGTTTAGTATGGATATTAGGAAGAATTTCTTCACTGAAAGGATTGTCAAGTGTTGGAACAGGCTACCCAGGGAAGTGGTGGAGTCACCATCCCTGGAGGTATATAAAAGATGTGTAGATATGGTGCTGAAGGACATGGTTACTTGATAGTGTTAGGTTCATGCTGCTATCCATGAACATGTTACTCCCATGAACCAGGCAAAAAGCTGCTCACAGGCTTTAGAGATGGGCCTCTGATCCCCAGGGTGGTGCAATATCATACTGTGAGATATAGCTGTTCCCCAGTGCTTTAATCCAAATTTGTCTTTTCACCTGTTTTTTTAAGTGACTTCCTGGCCGGCTTAACACAGATTGCCAGTTTCCTTCCCAAAGAAGAGCGTATTTGCAGAGACAGGCTTGAATCTCAGCGTGCTGGAAAAGATGATTGCCAGAGATTCTGCGTTTTTTTCTTCCCTCTTCCTGTGGGACAACTTGGAGAATCTGAGCAGAGGAACTCTGATCAGTAGCAAACTAGCAGAGAAAAAGCATTGCAGGGAGATGGAAACTATTTGTGGGTTGAATTACCACCAAGGTAGTGGTCTTGTCTGACAAAATAGTTTCCACAAGTGCTGAAACACTTTTCAGACAGAGCTTTAAGGTTTCCTATGTCATGCCATGCAATATCAGAGCGTGTAGTGATTAACTGCAGACAGACTGTGGGAGGAATGATGAGTTTCACCACAATTCAAACGCCTCTTTTTTTGCCCCAGAGTGATATTTAAAATGGTTCTAAGCACCTAACAGGTTAGGGTATTTTTAACGTTAGGTGTGCCTTTGCAGATTGATCCACAGTGAGTAAGTTCCTCCTTGTGAAATATTTTGCTTTAGGCCACCTGCCAATGGTACAGGCTGTGAGAATGAAGGACTTGAGAAGATGAGCTGAAGTTCCTCTCCCTATTCTGTAGTTCCAAATTCACATTTTTTTTCAATCCCATGACAAGCACAGAGTAGCTCAAAGCTCAGTATGTAAAGCCTTCTTGATTTTGCCAGTTTTGTACATTAGATATATGTGCCATGGCTCTCTCATTCATTGAGTTCTTGAGCCTTGTTTGCTCAGGTAGCCTCCTCATCCGTTTGCCTTACTCAGACTCTATTTAATTTGATATACAGGCTGCATTTCAAAAGTGAAAACAGGTTTCCAATTCCTTATTAAGAATTTAGTTTTGAGCTAGATATTTACAGTTTATGGTTTTTTAGTGAAAAGACACATCCATCACAAGGTGGGAGGGTGTCATCAATAAGAGTAAACTGTAATTTCTAATTTAAGGGTTGGAAAAATTGTAGTGCAGCTGTATGCTACAACCAAGTCCACGTTATAGGTGTTCTAGAAAACATTGTTGTAATTTGCCATCCGACACAGTTACAACAGCAGCAATATTTTATTTTAGGCCAACGGCTACTGGAAGGAAAAGTGCATTCACTTCTTGAGAGTTGCTAATTCTCTTGTGTTTGCAGACTTGAAGTGTCTCTGCTGAGCTAAGAGGGGAAGAAGGAGGCAGCAAGCAGTGACCTCACTGTGCTCAGTACCATGGCAGTCTCCTTGACAGGAGCCAGAGGAAGCTGGGCTGGCAGAAGGCAAAAGTGCTTCTAACACCAATCTCTTCCACATTCAGGACTGCAGCAGATGGTGGCCATGCAAAGCTCCTCTGGACATGGATGTGGTCTCTATATTTATCTTTTTTGACTTAGCATCCAACATTCCCTCCAGGAGATCAAATCCTGCTGCACAGATACTTATTGTGTCTTCCTAAAGTTCACTCAAAATAGAGCTGGCAGGTATCTAGTTGTGTTGCTCCCATTTTGAGCATGACTGGCCAGCTAGTTTTCCACCTGCTTTGTGCCCCAGGGTGGTAGCGCAGTTGGATGGATGCTCCTACCCAGGGGATGGGAGGTGTACAACTTTGTGGGGAGAAACAGCATTGTGATACTGCAGCTGCCAAGCCAGATTTCAAGTACCAGGAACACTACTGTGATCTGCTACATGTTACTTCTCTAAATTTAGCGCTGTCAATACCTTCTGGGTTAGCTCTGGTAGGCTGGGAGTGAGCCAAGGGCTGGAGGATAGGATAGGATGCTGTGTTCATAGCTCCACTTCTGTTCAGAGCCAAAGACCACTTCTCTCCTTACATGGAAGAGAGAAGAAACCATGCCCACAATTAGAAAGATGTGTAGCTTGTTGGCTGTTGCAGGGTGAATGAACTCACCCATTCCTGACAAGGAGGGGCAAGAAAATCAGTGCTTTGATAGGGGGAATTATTTAATTTTTCCTGTCTTTTAGCACACTGCAAATAACAACGTGATTATAAATAAGCTACCTTGCTAAGCAAGCACCTTAGGATGTTGTTAGGAAGAATAGATTAATTAATTTCTATCCACAACAGACAATAATTTTCAGCACCACTAGATCATGAGCTTCTTTGGGAACAGCATCACCATGTCACTGTACATTTCACTGACTGGTAATCAGGATGCACACTTGTAGATGAGAGGATGTGAGACTGCAAAACCCATTCTTCTATGGTGGATCAATAAGAATAGAAAGAATTTAATTTGTTTGTTTGTTTGTTTTTCAATGTATTTTACAGGCATGTGAAATAGACCAACAACTGTTGAAAATGCTCCTACTTTCTCATGATAGTAAAAAATTTATCAGCATGGCTGAGTTTTAGGAGAGTCTATTAATGGAAACAGTATGCAACTGCAAAGAGATGATATTTAGTAACATACATGTGAAGCTTTTCTTCCATTAAAAAGCTGCTTCAGGCAAGAATGTGTTGCTCGATTAGTTTTTTGGAGAGCAGATTTTAATTCATAATGAGAGCATGCTTCTCAGCCACTGTTATTAATGCATACATGCTCTAAAATGAAAATAGAAAGAAGCCAAAGCCAAAGCCAGGGATCTTGACAAGGTGTACTGTCCAGTCTCATAATAGTGTTTAGGTACCATGGGAGGCACAGAATGTGCAGGAGTCACTGATACCAGCAAAGCAGTCATTCACGTAGAAATCAGAATGGATTCAGTGGTCTTGATGCTCTGGCCTTGGCTTTTAGGATATTGTAGACAGAATTGCATCTTGCAAATTTCTGGGGGCTAGATGCCTGCTTCTCATCTGTTGGCTGAAGAGGCAAGTGATTTTTCCAGAGCTTACTTAAAAAATGGGTTCCTTACTGCAGTGCCTTGCAAAGAGTTAGTAGTCTTTGTTCTGCAGACTGCAAGTATCTCTCTTGGTCAAGTGGAAGGTGAAATATAGAAGTAAAATGGGCCCCACCTTCAAACAGCCACTTTGGAAAAGGCCAACTTCAATTTATTTTTCCTTCTTATGAGCATCTGTGTTGCAGTATGTAAGACAGAGCCAGTGATTCCTCCTGTTCAACATTGTCTGCTCAGTACAAAGTACAGTGTACCTAGGCATGTGTGCTATGCAGAAGAGAGCAGGCTCATGCTGCTCCGTTTGAGTGCTGCCTTGGCCATAGGAATGCATCAGCAGTGACAGTACAAATAACACAACAGAAGCTGGCAATTAAGTGAAATTGCAGAGTATCTTCTAGAGAAAGGATTGTATGAAGGACTTGCTCTTCCCTTGTGGGTATGTGGTTGGCAGCAGAGTTAGAGAGGAAGTAGGTTAAACACAGATGACAAAGAGTAGAGTTAATTTTCAACAATGAAGGATGAAAACTCACGAGCACTGAATGGAAAGGAGGCTGAATGGACATCTTTTGCAGCTGAAGGGTGAGCTTGTATCCTTCCCAGTCTTCAATTCGGTTCCTCTTGTCCCTGCTCAGTAAGTTCAGCCATGAACATCCAAACAATAACTTCCCAACTCCACTCTGAAACTAAATCCTTTGAGTGCAGAAGAACTCAAAACAGGTGCAGGGCTGAAGTTAAGATAAACAAACTGGGCCTTACACGAGAAGTGGGTACCCAAATAAGAAAAGCCAGCATGTGTGTGTGAACTAGTAGACCCTCCAACCCCTCTGCTGTACAGGGAAATACATACTTGCTTATTAGAGTTACCAACTTCTTCAGAGTGTTTTCATGAGAGACAGTCACCCCTACCCTGCTACCCAGCTAACAATGTGACTGTGGCCAGGCTGACAAAACATAGTAGTTGAAAAGTTTGTCCTTTAAAGCCATCCAGATATTTTTCCCTCTTATAGAATTTCTGCTATCATATGAGTTTTGGGATCAGATAAATTAGAAATTGTTAAAATTGTTTTTAAAAAAGTAAAAAATGAACTCTTGAACACTAAAAATTAACCAATGAATTACTATTCTTTTCTCCTGTTTGCATATTTCACTACTTCTGGGTTTCCTTCTGACATGGAAATTTCTGTTATAATTGCAGGCTTGCCAGGAAAGCTAAAAGCAGGAAATACTGCTGGATAACTTGTTCACAGGAGCTTTGTAGGAAATGGGGCAAATCTACTATCTTAAGGCTTATGCACATCTTGGAGCTGAATTAAATTGCAATCCTTCTTCCCAGCTTTGCTTGTTCAGTCCTTTCCTGTGGTTAGAGTGGTTGCAATCTGCAGCATAACTGAAGTTTCTGCTGCTCACAATTGTGATTTCTCCCAAAGTACTAGGTTCTGTTTGATGTTTTCTCCCTGCTGCAACACAAGCTGCTTGACAGATTAATAGTGTATTTCTAAATCTATTATTTTTTATTGTGTGTTGTGAACCCTGGGAGTATTCTGTTGCCTATTATTTTCTCCTGAAAATGAGTGATTATTTGTACTTTTGGGTTTTTTCTACCATGAGAGTTCTGGCTGGTATTGACACTTTCTGGGGCAAAGTCTACATGTAAGCACCTTTCACACCAATATTGGCTTGTTCAACTGTAGTTCTGAAACTTTTAATGTACTGAGTCTTTTGATTCATGGGTAGGAATGTGAGTGTACCACACTCAGGAGAGAAATCAGTGCAGTCCCTCATACATTTTCCAGACCGGGATTGTCACCCAGGTCTATAAATCCAGATTCAAGTATGTCTTGCCCTCCTATATACTGTGACGTGTCTGTACATTGCCCAAAATCATATGCATGTGTCTGTATCAGAAAATGAACAAAATATGTCAGAAGACTGGAAATGTTTGAACACACAAGGTTGCTATCTCAAAATGCAAGAGTCACAGGGAGCTTCCTCTGAGCTTTCCCCCTCAACAAAATATCTCCATTTTAAAGTTTTGTGGCAGCTCATGATCTCCAAGGCTTTGTGGCAGGGGCTTCTAGATTTTTTCAAATAAAGAGATGTTCTCCCGTAGGGAAATGAGGAGATATGTGGCATAAGCAGAACCAGGTTTGGGAGAAGATTCAGTGCCCCAGAGGAATGTTACCCCTTTTCTCAATTTCCTTAGAGGAGCTCTAGATGCCTCCTTAAGGATTGTAAAGTTTCATCAGTCCCCAACCATTTGGTGTGATTTTCATTCTGTTCCTCCTGTTTCCAGCTCCACAAGGTCAAGATCCAACTTGCAGCACATTTTAGTCTGAGATGTGGTTGATAGTTGTATCTATGAGAGCGAGGCTCTGTGTTGTGCAGGAGAGGAAACACTTCAACCTAGTTCTTGCTTGTTTAGTCTTTTCTGGTCTGGACAGGCACCCAGACCTGGGGGTACCAGGCATAGAACAAGGAAGAATACTTGCTCCCAAAGACCACCTGTTACAGAACTGAAAGTTGGTGAAGAATGTTTTGTGAAATTGCAGAGACGTCTGCAGAAAATGCAGACTATTCCCCCATGTCAGACTATTTCAAGCCATCTCCAAGATAGATCCATCTGCTGCTCAAAGCTGAGCCCATGAGAGTTGCTGATGGTGCCCCATGACAATATATTTAAGAAAGGGTAAAAAAGGCTGCAAAACAGCAGCTAGGAGAGAGGAGTGAGAAAATGTGAGACCCCCACAGACACCAAGGTCAGTGAAGAAGGAAGGAGAGGAGGTGCGCCAGGCACTGGAGCAGAGATTCCCCTGCAGCAGTCCATGTGAAGACCATGATGACACAGATTGTCCACCTGCAGCCTATGGAGGTCCATGACAGAGCAGATCTCCACCAGTAGCCCATGTCAGACTCCATGATGCAGCAAGTGGATGTGCCCTGAAGGAACCCCATGACCCTGTGGGGAGTCTGTGCTGGAGCAGGCTTCTGGCTGGAACTGTGGCCCATGAAGAGGAACCCACATGGGAGCAGGTTTTCTGGCAGAACCTGTGATCCTGCTGGGGACCCACACTGGAGCAGTCTGTTTCTGAAGAACTCCATGCTGGATCAGTTTGTGAAGAACCGCAGCCTGTGGGAAGAACACACTTTGAAGAAGGTCATGAAGGACTGTATCCCATGGGTTACACTCTGGAGCAGCACCCTGTCCTGTTTTCTCCCCATGGTCCTGTTTAGTGAGAGAAGTCCTAAAGCGGTTTGGTGAGTCTGTGACATTCAATCCACCACATATGGTTTCTCTCAAATCATCTAAGCAATTATCAAGAACTCAGTTTAATTCACAATTCATTTCTTTGATGCCCACACCAGCATGAACCTGGCCCAACTCACTCACTCCTTTCCTACTTTGCAATTTGCTATTCCCTTGGCTGTATCTATACAACTGCTCTTGGGAAGCTCCTTGCCTGCAAACAAGTTGAAGGCAGATGAACTAGCACTAGCAAAAGAGTCACACGGTGTAGCTGCAGAACAGATATTCGTAATCTGAGCTTTTCTTGAAAGATGCTGCTTTTATTCATTCATTTCCTCCCTTCTTTCTTTTTTTCCTTCTTTCTCCCATCACTCTCCCTGAAACTTGCTTCTCATGGATGGTGCAGTTGCCCTCCACAACCAGCCAGAAGGTATCTCCAAATACCACTTCAGGCTGGGAGCAAAAGGCGCAGCACAAGTCCTGGGTGCACCATCAAGGCTGAGACACTGCAGAAAGTGGAAGACAGCAGAGGTGGTGTCTGCAACACTTCACTCCCTTCCTTACAGCACTGACTGTTAGTCAAAAAGATGACAAGTAGCTTTATTTGTGAAATTGGTTTGGAAACCTTTCATCACATTCATGAATATTCCAGCGGAGAGGGACAACTCTCTGCACACAACCTTGAGTACTGCACGTGAAAACGGAACAAGACATATAATGTTGATTGAGATGGAACAAAGGGGATTGAGAGAGAAAGACAGAAAACTACGAGACCCATAAATAATCTCTGACAAAACAGTTTTAATTCACCAAGCAAAGGAAGATTTACAGAGCCAAATGAAGCTTCTAAATGGACAGATGTGATTGAAAGGGCAAATACAGGAAACAATGAGATTTGGGCCAAACAAGGCTTGCCTAACTTTGCAAAAGGCTACCTGTGTGTTCACAGGTTAGCTGCTGTGTGTTCACAGATCCCATCCAAAGGTTTTACTGGCTGCAGACACACTAAGACAATGTTTATCACTCGGAAAAGGCTGAAACGCTTTATAGGATGAAGTAAGAGTTTGCAAGGGGTTGCTATAGAGGTCCAGCCTGGAAAAAGAAGATGGCAGCAGTACTGCCGGTGTTGGAAACCCTTCAGCAACACTGCAGAGTGTGAATGAGCTTTCTGCCTAAGGAAAATGGAGCATATATTATAGGCAAGTTTGTAGCAGACAATACAGTGGGAAGATACATTTTGGGAGATTACTGGAAAATGGTGGGAAAGAATAGACTGATAGGTGGGTTAGGGTTATGTTGAACATTTGATCTAGCCAGCAGTCTGACCTCTGTGGGAACAAGACAGTGGAACAGAAGTTTTGAGACAAGTAAGCTTTCGACAGGTTCCAATTCAAAGCTGAGAGCGCTTCACTTTTCCACAGACTGGAGGTCTGGGAAGGTCCTCTTGCTCTAAGACAGAAACACCTTGATCGTGTTGGTGTCCTTTTCCTCCAGCAGTCATAGGAGTAGACAAATAGGCCACCCTCACAACTTTCAGGCTGGGACAAGAGACTCCTAGCCCTGCCAAACTTGCACAGATATATCCAAGAATAAAAAATGTATCTGCTAATTCCAAGGGTAGAAATTCTGGAAAGGTGTATTTCTATTCTTTGATAGGATCAGTGGACTGAAAATAAAATTGTATGGGCAATTAACATAACTGGGATGTGTTCAAGGAGGTCACAGCTTAGGAAGACCTCAACAGCCTGTGAGACAACGTACGGTAGTAAGGATGGCAGTAGTGTCCAGGGGGAAATCTGGGCTTGGCTCACATTCTGCACCAGTCACTGAGGAGCAACACTCACTTGTACATACAGGTGCTGTGGATAGCAGATTTAAAAAGATATCAAGAGGGCAAACTGGGGAGGTCCCAGCTCACTGGTGTCTAGCAAATGTGTCAACCAGCCACAAGAAGGGCTGGCAGAAGACCTGGGGAACTACAGGCCTGTCAGTCTGCCTGGGAAGATCATGGAACAGATCATCCTGAGTGCCATTATGCAGCACATGAAGGACGCCCAGCCAGCACGGGTTCATGAGGGGCAGATCCTGCTTAACAAACCCCATCTCCTTCTATGACAAAGTGACCTGCCTGGTGGATGAGAGAAAGGCTGAGGATGTTGTTTACCTGGACTTTAGTGAAGCCTTTGATACAGTCTCCCATAGTATCCTCCTGGAGAAACTGGCTGCCCATGGCTTGGGTGGGAGAATTCTCCCCTGAGTTAAAAACTGGCTGGAGGTCCAGGCCCAGAGAGTGGTGGTGAAAGGAGTTAAACTCAGCTGGCATCCAGTCACAAGCGGTGTCCCCAGGGCTGGTTCTGGATGAGGGGATTGAGTGCACCCCCAGTAAGTATGCAGATGACACCAGGTTAGGTAGGAGTGTCGACCTGCTGGAGGGTAGAAATACTTTGCAGAGGGATCTGGACAGACTGGATCTATGGACTGAGGCCAACAGGATAAAGTTCAACAAGGTCAAGTGCTGGGTCCTGCACTTGGGTCACAACTCCACGCAGCCTTACAGGCTTGGGGAAGAGTGGATGGAGAGCTGCCTGGCAGAAAAGGGCCCATGGGTATTGGCCGACGATCGGCTGAACAATAGTCAGCAGTGTGCCCAGGTGGCCAAGAAAACCAACAGCATCATGGCCTGTATCAGGAACAGCGTGGTGAGTAGGACTTGGGAGGGAATCGTCCACTTCTACTCAGCACTGGTGATGTCCCACCTCAATAGCAACGAAGCTGGTGAGGAGTCTGGAGAATAAGCATTGTGAGGAGAGGCTGAGGTTGTCCACCCTAGAGAAAAGGAGGCTGAGGCAAGACTTTATGACTCTACAACTACCTGAAAGGAGGTAGTAGAGTGGTGGGGGTTGGTCTCTTCTCCCAGGTCACAGGCCATAGTACAAGAGGAAATGGCTTCAAGTTGCACCAAGGGAATTTCAGATTGGATATCAGGAAAAACTTTAACACTGAAAGGATTATCAAGCATTGAAATGTGCTGCCCAGGGAAGTGGTTAAGGCACCATCCAGGGAGGTATTTAAAAGACAGGTTGATGTAGCGCTTAGTGACAGAGTTTAGTTATGTTTTTTATCAGAGTTAGGTGGGTGGCTGGACTAGATGATCTTAAAGGTCTTTTCCAACCTAGACAGTTCTAGGATTCTATAATCTGTGGGAAAATTGCACAGGGGTGGTTCATTTCAGAAAAGAAAAGACTGAAGATGGATGTGGTAAAAGCTGTTCATTAAAAAAAAAAAGCTGTTCTTTCTTTGTAGAACAGCCATTAACTGTTGGTTTTGTCTTTGTGAACAGGACAAGATATCAGGAGCATTGTTTTTTGATAAAGAGAGCTAAGATGGCCTCACAGAGACAGAGAGGCGGACCCCCTTTGGCACTACAGAACAATTTTGGTTTCGCTTTTTTGCAGGAAAGCAATGAATGTGCTGAAAGATCTTCAGCATCCCTTGGCTTTTGTGTTCAAGATCTGGTAAGTTTTCAAACCATATCTGCATCACTTTGTAGAAAAGAAAAAAAAATGGGATATGTACCTCAGGTGTTGTTCATGTGGCTGTGCTCAGCAGCTGCTATGTTTTGTGGCACTGCAAATGCACCTGGAGTTTGAAGGAGGACAATTTCTTTCCTAAGGAGTGGGAAAGTGGGATGTAAGAAAGTGGTTGGTGAATTCAGGGAATCGGTTACTGAAACCAGATTGTTGCTTAAGACATTCTTTCCATATTGCTAAAAACACCCGAGGTCAACTCAAAACCTGAATCCTGTGTGTGACCTGGGTCAAGACAAGGCAGTTGGGACAGATCTGCTTAAAGAGGGCACCTGGAACAGGGTCTCTGGGAGGAGGAAGGTGTAAACACAGAGCCTGCATACAGAGGTCCAAGGATGTCTCATCCTGTGCGGAGACTTACACTGACTTCAGCGTTCACATAATGAAATGCAAGGAAAACTATGACATGGTG
>VZTM01014226.1:0-24546 GCA_013400555.1 Jacana jacana
GTGCAATGTGGTGACAGGGCAGGTGTACCTCCAAAATGAAGATATTTTGTGTGTATTGCAAAATAATAAATTAAATGTACTTTTTACAAAAGCTTATGAGCTAGTGAACAACTGGTCTGCAAAACTTTAGTCAAAACCTTGCTCACATACAGGAAATTAAGTATTACCCATGGTTTTTTACCCTTGTGTGCAGTCTCCACACTTCTACACATGAGCTTACAGGCTTCCCAAACAACCTGGGCTGGCAGGTTTAAAAATCATTCTTGTTATTTTTACATCAGCGCACAGAAGAATTAATTTTGATGGTTTTAAGCATACTTTTGCAAATACGTTTATGGAGAAATGATCACGCTAAAGTTGACAATCTGATTACCTAGTTTCAAAACAACATAAATTAAAATGGCTGCACTAGCATACAAAGCCTGTGTTACAGAGATTTGTAAAGGAAAAGCTGAGTGAACTTTAATTACATCAGCATTTCCCATGCCGCTGTATTACTGACAGGTCTATTGCCTTTTGCTCCAAGCTAGGATTATAGCTTTACTCAAGGGCCTTCTGTTTGAGAACCTCCAGCATAAGCTTTCTATGACAAAGTACGTCAGGAAAGCGCCTAGAATTGCACTGTCTAAATCAGCATAGCTCAGTGTTTTTCAAAATGAAAATCTGGCATCCCATGGGAGTCCTGATCTCTTTCTAGAGCAAGCTAAGTCTAGCAATGACATAAAGCAGGATACAGTTCAGAGATACTGGGAGCGGGAGCCATAAAACAGCTAGATGAGACTGGTAGTATTGAAAAAACATTAAAGCAACATCACAGTTGAGAAATCAAGCACTGAAAAATCAGGACATTCAAGTGTTATGATTACTTCCTCACTGCTAGCTCAGACAGCTTGTACATAGCCTACTTTCATTGGCATAAATTAGACAATTAAGACAGAAGCTTGGTCTAGGTAATACTCTGAGTCCCATCTCCAGCTGCTACAAAACTTCCTATCTCCATTAAAGCCACTGCAGCTCTGCTGATTTAGATCAGCTGAGAATCTGGTGAAATAGTCAGTATGTTGTAGCAGTCATTAAGTGGCTGAGTTAGAAGATGCAGAAGCTGCCAGAGATTTCAAAATACTGATTCTTTCTTTTCTTTGCTTAGCTTAGAAGTAATTGGGGAGGGGGAAATGCAAAATTGTGAATGTTTTAAAAAGGTAAAAAACAAACTTTAAGAGCATCCAGTGCCTAATACTTCTATGGATGAAACAAGCAGCCTTCCTCACGCTCTTAGTGATAATCATCATAAAGAGTCACTAAAGGCTACAAATTTCAAGGAAGAGTTGACACCAAATGGGTCAGTGGGAATTAGAAAGGTGAAGTTGAACCTTGTAGATCTTTACAGCGTAATGAACTCACTACTTACACTGCGCTTTCAGGGATTTCTTTAGACTCGGCTAAAGCTGTTGAGATAGCAGCTTGATGGGACTGTATGACAGAGAAATGAGAAAGGAAAATCAGGAAATCATTTCACCTTCTTGACTCAGTTTCAGCTGCAGCCTGTGCACACGTAAATTCTGCTTCCAGGCAGCTTTAACTCCAGTCATTCCTTTGAGGTCATTAAGGATTTTCATACCTGTAGGAGAGCCATACACACAAACACAATCTGCACATATTCTTTGCACATCTCTCCACCAGGAAAGCTCTAGTGAAGCAAGAAGTTTTCCCAGCAGAGATGATTCTCCTCCAGGCATGTGCTGGGGAAAGCCAGTAGGTAGCTGCAAAATCAAACTCCTTTTCTTTAGCTGTGTAATATACCAATTTCTACCTCATAGAAGAATCTCAATACACAACTAGCAAAAGCTACAAAAACCCCATACCCTCTTGTAGGCAAAAACTTAAGTAAATCTGAAACCATCTGTAGTTAATGTGCCTCATTTAAAAACTGAAACAGCATTTTAGTTATTTCTTGTGGAGATGTGGCCCTGCTCTGTGTTTTTTTTCCTGTAGTAATTAAACTGTGGGTTTAATTAAACTGTGAATGGAGTTAAAGGATAATTTNTCTCATTAGCCTCACTTTTGTATCTCATGCCACGGGGGCAGACTTCTGCTTCCCCCTGGGTCTAGTTTCTTGAGCTTTTCCAGCAAGCTTGTCTCAGTCTACTTATTTATTGTAAAGTTGTAACATTTGGATGGAAGTTCATCACCTTAAACCTTCAAACTTACTCCTTCAAACAAGTGCCCACTCCCTGGAATTCATATGAGTAATAAATCCTTGCTTTGGGGACCAACAGAGCCAAAACCTCACAGAGCATCACTGTGGGACCAGCAAATGAAAAAAAATCGAAGATTAAAAGTCCATCAAAGGCCACAGTTTCTTCCTTTGCCAGGCAGAGCTCTCTCAGTTCTGCATTAGCACCAGGATAGAGTGAGGAAAACTCAGGCTGTTACAGAAATTTATAAATGAAAAGTGGAAGACTTACAAGGGACTGAATATTGGCTCAAGCCTGATAGAAATCACATTCTAAGACTCCTGGAGAGTCATCTGTAGGCTTGGAAGCAACCGGGACAACAAAGAGTTGAAGAACCCCTTTTATTTTTCTTATCTATCATATCAAAATAAGAGGATCTCCCTTTCTAATAATGCAAGTTTCCTGATCTTGCAGTCTGAAATGAATATAATTAAGAGAAAACAATGCTCTGGAGGAGTACCATGCTCATACCATAGATCTGTAGATATGATAAATAATCAGAACGAAGCAATCAATGGAAGAGAACTTCCCAGTTTTAATCTTGGTCTCTGAAACGTATTGTATGGACCACGTTTCCCCACTTACCAAAATTAAACCCCTCTGAGAGCAGATCTGATCTGAACACAGTCCTGATGCTGTGGATGTTCTGGCTGGCTGGAGTTTGGGGCAAGACAGGAGGAGAACTGGTAAGGCTGCTGCCAGCCCACACAAATCTCTGATATCTTCGCAACAGAGAGCAAAGGCTATGAAGAATCCCACTGTAAAGAGAGCAGCTGAAAGGTGAATTAGAAAGACCTTGCTGACTGGTCCTGAATTTTAAGAAGTATTAACTAAAGCAGCATTTAGCATTTCCTGTATTAGTATATTTTTCTTTCCTTTGTCCTCCTCTGTCATCAGATCTGCTCTACATCAATTTCATCCTCCTTTTTCTCCCTTCTCCTCTACTACAGCCTTTTCCCCTCTGTTACTTTCAGCTCTATCACTGTTTCTTTTCTGCTTTTTTGTCTTTCCCTCACAGGTTATGAATTCTTATCTTTCTTTGGGAAGCTCAAAACCTACAAAATACTGCTGGGTTTATTCTGCGTCCAGTATTCCTCTGCAAAGTCCCAGGAAAACCCTCAGTGCAAAACAATCAAATAAAGCTATAAAAAAAAAATAATTTCATTATCTCTGGAAACAAGATATGTAGAAAACTCTTGAGGGTTGATGGTTTAGGGTTTTGTTTGCTTCTTTTTGGTGTAGGGATGTTGTTTTATTCTCTATTTGTGCATACAGGCTCTGCGACTACATTGAGTAGAGCTGTTGTTTCCCTGCTACAGCACTAAGGCCGAAAGCATTCACTCAGGACCGTTAATAACCCCGCTCATGGTAGTCTATGTCTGTCTCTCACATTGCACCAGGGCTGCTTTTTCTTGTGCATTCTGCCACAGCCCATCAGAACTACGCCTCCTCCGGGCTCCATGATTTTTGTCCAGATAGAGACACAAACTGGCAGGTATCTGCCCTCATGTTGCTCAGTAAAGAGCTGAAATTAGCAACGCTCAGACAGCTGTAATTCGGAACCATCATTACAAAGATGTTTGAGCCTTGTTGATAGCAGGTGTATGACAACAAAGCAAACAAGTTAAAAATGGGATGGCTGTAACTCAGGGGCCCACAGTGACATCTACTGGAATGATTCAGTTTGAAGTACCATTAGAAGATGTTAAAGCATACAGAAGAGCCTTTTTTTCCCTTTCAATATCAAAGGCAAGGAAACTGATAATATGAAATTATCTATAATCATGAAAGATGACTGCCTGAGTGTAAGGCAGGCTATAGAGTTCTGAACCTGGCTCACAGTGAAAAAAAGAATACTAAACCCTTCAGTGTGCCCCTCTCCTACCCAGTTGTTTTCTGAACACTGAAGCCTAAAAAACCAAGACCCCAAGCACTCTTGCAATGCAGTCAGAGATAACGTGTACACAAGCTGGCATGTTCTTTTGATAGTTTCATTGAGAGCGCAGCTCCTGATCAGAGTGGGAACGTCGCCAAGTTTCTAACACAGTGAGAATCCTTCCAAGTTTTCCCAACCACAGATTTTTTTCTTCCCCTTCTTCAAAGCAGAGTGTTAAAATCCTCCAAATCTTAATTGACCGTCTTGAGCATACTCCCTGAGCATATCAACCACATTTGAAAACTTGGAACTGCTTTTCAGTAGCAGCGGTTGTAATAGGATTTTAACAATACTAATTCCATTCAGCAGTTCTGCCTCCATGGCCTTTTACCTAATTTTTTGCCTCTGCCGTTGTTAACTGAAAGGTCTTTCTTTAAAGCTGAAGTGTGACACAGCATTAACAAGCAACAACTTTGGCACTGTGGGTCAGGCCTTTTCAGGCTGAGGTAAGATCAGGCACATACAAGCGAGATACCTTGATTATCCTGGTGGGGAGAACATGCAGTCCATTTTAGGATACATATGACTGTCCAGCCCCACCGTGGAGATTGTAAGAGGAGGCCTGCTAAGTCAGGATTTTTTATTTTTCAAACAGCAGCCTCTAAGAGAAAAGAGAAGCTGGTAGTCAATAACAAAACCTAGGAAGGATGACAGAGAAGTCCATGGCTAACCACGCAGGATTCATAGCAGCCATGAGGCTGGGCATCTTTAAGCTTCCAGGAGGTGGCAGCAGGAGAGAGAGAGCAAAGGAAACTGCAGGAGAAAAAGGCCTCACCAAAACTGGAGAGGAAAAATAGCTCTTTGAGAATTCCTTGTAAGAAAAGCAGTAATAGGTCTTAAATACCTTTCTATATCAAAAACTTGCAGAACCATATCACTTTTCTTCCCTTAAAAATGAATGTGAAATAGGAAAGTCAGCAGAAGTTGACTCATGAATTTTTGAAATCCAAATTACTTACTTTTTAAATTTTAGGTACCTTATTACAAAGCGTTGATCCATCTACTGCCACAATCAATCAAGTTTGCTCTTCACCTAGGCATGCAAAACCTATCATTACAAACATGCTGTTACCTAGGGTACCCTCAGCTCTATAATATGTGCCAAAACCATCCACAAATTGCAAGGTAAGACAGCTGCTATAATAAAAAGTAGTGTCAGGATGGAGCTGGGAACATGCCTGGCCCATCCAGCAAGGAAGGACACAGGAAGCAGGCAGCATGGGGAGCCTCATGTGGCATGTGATGGGGAGGTTCAGTACTCTAAGCTATGAGGACTTGCCTGAAGTTAAGTGTATATATAACTCAGTTTAACTCAGTTGCTTAAACCACCCACATCAATTTACTCAGCCCATCTGAAATGCTAAGGAAAAAATAAAAAAAAAGATAGAACACCTCAGAATTACCAGTAGACTAGTGGTTACATCATTCACCCAGTATGCGTGCGACTGTATTTCAAATCACAATTACTCAAGACAGGAATAATTGCATTTCTAAAGAGTTTTATCCTATTTTGGAATTCTGGAGACTTCAACTACATCAAGGTCAAAGCAGGAAAACCTGCCAGGAGGGAGACGTCACCAGTATGTAGGACATCATTTGTGGACAGCTGAGTGACAATTCAGAACATGAGTTGCCTGAGATGACCAAAAGGGCAAAAGGCATTTTAAATTACAGATTCAAAGGCAGCTTAAAAAAAACAATTTGATTATCATGTCCTTGAGTACTGTAGATTCAAAACTGAACAGACACACTATAGCGCTATTCAGTTAAAAAATGGAAGCAGGGAGGAAAAAAAAACCACACAAAAAATCAAGCAAAAAAAACAACCCACCAGACAGGACAGCTGTCTAGATATTTACATAAACAGACTTGGACCAGGTTTTCTGCTTTAATTTCATCAAAGAGATGTCTCACTCATGGAGAATCTGTCCAAAGTTTTCAGACTGTATGAAATACTAACAAATTCCTGTTTATTTGAATATGGGAAGTAAGAGCTTTTCAGTAAATTCTAAATCTGCTCCTAATTCATCGGTCTGTCCTGCAACTGCCAATTATAAAAACCAACATATTTGAGGATAAAAATGTAATGTTTTGACTTTGATGAGACTATTCATGTAATTGAGCATGTGTTTAAGGGCTTTTCTGTCTGTAGTACTAACCACAGATGCTTTATTCTTTACTGTTTTATTGGAAAAGAAAACAAGCACTAATACCAGTTTTCATTTTTCTTTAAGAAATTTTAATATTTGTCTTTTCAGAGGTGTTTCCCTGGGTTTCTCAGGAAACTTTAAAATTTGATGAACCTGCAAACCAGGATTTTTTTTTTTACTAGATTTAAAACCTGACAGAGAAGGGTTAGAGTTGGAAGGGACCTTAAAGACCATTGAGTTCCAACCTCCCTGCCATGGGCAGGGACACCTCCCACTAGACCAGGTTGCGCAAAGACCCATCCAGCCTGGCCTTGAACACCTCCAGGGATGAGGCATCCACAGCTTTTCTGGGCAATCTGTTCCTGTGTCTTACCAGTCCCAGGATAAAGAATTTCTTCCTAGTATCTCATCTAAGTCTTCCCTCTTTCAGTTGAAAACTATTACCCCTTGTCTGTCATTCCACTCCCTGATAAACAATCCCTCCTCATATCTCCTGCAGCCCTCTTCAGGTACTGGAAGGTTGTTATAAGGTATCCCTGGAGGCTTCTCTCCTCCAGGCTGAACAACCCCAGCTCTCTCAGCCTGTCTTCACAGGAGACATGCTCCAGCCCCCTGGTCATTTCTGTGGCCCTCTGCCAGACCCATTCCAACAGGTCCATGACTTTCTTGTGTTGAGGACTCCAAAGCTGAACCCAATACTCCAGGAGGGGTCTAACAAGAACAGAGTATATTTAGTATTAAAAATAAAAGCCATGGGATTTCTACTAGGTGGAGTAGAAATATCACGTTGGATATTTTTATGTTTATGGAAGATCTGGGGAGATGCTTGCATATCTGGGGTAAAAAGCACCTAATAGTATACTGCAGCAATACAGCAAGTTTTAGCTTAATGTTGAAGTGATCCAAGACAAAGCCTTCCAAATCGATGAAGCTAACTGAGCTAGTTCTATTCAAGTGATCTAACGGAAAGTTAACTATTTTGTTTACTTTTCCTTGAAGAAAAGGAGGTTTTGTTGTTTTGTGAAGTTGGGTTTCTTTTTTTTTCCAAAATTAAGAAAAAATACTTGAAAAATTATAAAAATAAATTGGTCATATTTTTCATTGAAAATTACAGAGAAAATCTGCTAAACATCTCTGACAGACCATCCTCAACTTATATCAGTTTCACTGCTACAATACACCTCAGCTGCGAACATCAGATTAAAGCATGTTAAAAGCTCGATAATGTTAATATTAATTAATTTCACTGAGACCTGAATTGATGTTTATGTAGATAGCACTGAATTGAATTCTCATTTGGTTCAAATCTTGGATCCTTAGTTGAAAGTTCTTAATTGGTTCAAAATTTTCAGGTCCTAAGTCTGACATACAGAATATGTCCCATTTTCTATTTATTTTTTCAAATTTTATTCTTTAAAGCTATAGGTACTAGGTTTATTTTCCAGAATATACATAGTATGCTTGTGAAAGTTGTCCTGAATTATTTTAAAATTATTTTACAATAGTAAGAATCAGTATCGCTCACTAAAAAATGAACACACCTTCATTTGTTATAATTTCTAAAATTTGAGATTATGCAACTCTTTCTGAGTTATTGTTTGATCAATCTGTTCAATGTAATAAAAATAATGGTCAGATTTTCTATAACATCTTTTAAATTCTATATACTACAAGAGGAATTTTACATAGCTGTAACCAATGGTTGTAATGTAAGGGTTTTTGTTTTCTTCAAGCCAAAATGACCAGGATACAAATACTTCTTTGAGTCATTGTAGTAATTTCACTGACAATCTCTATTAACACTGTGGAAAGGATGGGTTTTTAATGGCAAATCATCATCCTCTGACTCAGAGGATACAACCAACACTCAATGAGGAAAATTATGAAATAGCGTGGAATATGAGCAAACAAATACAGAGACACAAATTGCTTATCAGTAAGAAGAGGGAGGAAAAGGCATCTTTATGATAAAGCACTATTCTGTAAAAATATTAAAGTCATTTAGTCCAGCTGACAGATCTAACGCCTCAAAAGAACTTCAAAAACTTCTCACCTAGAAACACAGTAGTGCCAGAAACTCATCAAATGGGCTTTTAAGAAGTCATGCCATCCGCTATGTTAACACTGTAAATTTTGATCACTGGCTTTACATCCAACGGTTTATTAAGTGAGTGAACTGTTTTCCACCTTTCCCACCAGCCCTACAGCATGAACTTATCCTATTGCCTTGCCCATCCAGAAAGATGGACAAGATGTGAGGGACATTCTCTAATTAGACTGGAATGTCATTAGCTCACCTGGAAATTACTTAAGGCATATAACATGCAGGATAAGGTAATTATCCCTCTTTTAATAATTTCCAGCTCTCTGAGTGCTGTTGTCATTCCTTCACTATGCTTCACAGCAGTTCAAGCATTCTCCTAGGAATTCCCTGGCCCTGCCCCCTTGCAAACGTTAATACAAGTAGTAGAAGGAGGTGCTTCCTCACTGCTTAATATATACACAGATTCAAATATCTGTTCTACTTTGCAACTATTAAGTAATCATACCCCTTTATAGAATTAGTGCCTCAAGACATAGCAGCAATTAAATTGATGCCATACAATTCTCTTCCTTGATGCCATGCAAAAAAGCACCTTCTTCCTGGCCAGGCCAGAGCATTCCATCAAAACTTGGTTATTCAGTGTTAACTGGTATGTAATTAGAAGTCTTCTCTGTTTATGCCCACCTGCAAACAGCTGGTGGCTCTCCTTGTCAGCCCACAGAAGCATAAGCCATTGCCGTGGAGAATTTTATCCAACTAGCGTACAACCCATGTATCCAACTGGAGTTTGGCCACAGATCCCTCTGTAACCTGGTAAACATTCACACTCTCACAAAATTTCTAATTTTTCTCATGACAATATATACAAACATCATAATTTCTGCCAAAAAGTCACAGAAGACTATCATCCAGTGTGATTGCCTACTTGGGCAGGACAACCCTAATAAATATCTTCTGCTTTTACTGACATATCCCTTGCCTCCAAGCACCCAAGCATTAGGCATCTCCCAGGATCACTTTGACATAGCAGTGATGCTTTTAAACCTCATAATTAAAAAGCTACTACAAAGACCTACATTAAACTGATTTGCTATAAAATTGACGAATTACAAAGGTGTAAAAGTAGATGATGATACTGTATTACCAAACACGTGTGACCTGCAGAAATAACATAAACCAAACCCAAACTCACCCTTATGCATTAACACCTTCTTTTGCTAAATTATCAATAACACAGGAACCTTAGTGCCTCACTGTTTAATGTGACCACACTTAAACACAAACCAGTCTGCTAGCTGTTTAATTAGCAGTAGAACAGGCATAATAAATTAAATGCAAGGCCCTAACCACCCCCAGCAACTCAAAGCTTAGTTATTCACATTGTGCCACAGCGATACTCTTCAGACTGTTTAATGTGTGGAAGAGGAGGCTGAGGGGAGACCTCATCACTCTCTTTCTACTTGAAAGAACATTGTAGAGAGGTTGGTGCTGGTCTCTTCTCAGAGGTAATTAGCGATAGAACAAGAGGGAATGGCTGCGAGCTGCAGCAGGGTAGGGTTAGGCTGGACATTAGGAAAGAATTCTTCACAGAAGGAGTGGTCAGTCACTGGAATTGGCTGCCCAGGGAAGTGGTGGAGTCACGATCCCTGACTGTGTTTAAGAGTAGATTGGATGTGGTGGATATGGTGTAGGCGAGAACTGTGTAGAGTAGGGTTTATGGTTGTACTCAATGATCTCATGGGCCTCTTCCAACCTGAATGATTCTATGATTTTATGATTATCCCAGAAATTCATTCTTTCATTTATAAACTGCTCTCTCAAGCAATTACTCTGGCAAAGTGCAAAGAAATCAATAAATCATGGCAAATAGAGTGGCAGGCACCCTTGCTATAGAAGGTGGTTATTTGATCATCCCAATTCTTTACTGAATGTTGCTGATTTTAATCTGCATTTTATAGGGTAGCAGGCTGTTCCTCCATCTCTGCCAGGGGAGCAGGGATGTAATTTTGAGGTAGATTTATGAAGAAACAACAATCCTCGAATAAGTTACAATTTCATAAACCTTCAACCAGAAAACTTTCATTCTATTTAGCACACATTTGAAGTAACCTGCTAGGATGGAAGTGGTGGAGGCACAGCCAGCTACTGCAATGTACACAGAAAGATTACTCCAGTTTGTAAATCATGACACAAAAAGTATACATAACAGCACAAGACCTCTCTTAATCATATAGAGAGCTGTTCCAAAGACTCCCTCTGCTTCATTATTTCTTTTCTCTCCCCCTTACAAGGCACTAATCCCCTCTAGAGCCACTATACATTTTTTTCCCATAGATTTCTGTCTTCTCACTACACACAGATGTTGCTGAAGCCTACAGAAGGAACTAAACTTACCCCAGCTGTACTATTCCAGAAGATATTCAGAATCAGCTACTTATAAAACAGTTTGTAAAATGCAGTAAAGCTCAGCAATAAATATTACTATCAACATCCTTCAATTTTTGCCCTCAGACATATCAACTGTCTCCTGAAGTGGTTTCTGATTCAAAAAGGATCTACAAACCATAAAGAGTAGAACTAACATATTGCAGTCCAAACACATATAAAGCTTCACAATGATCAAAGACAACAATGCCAACACTTGCAAAAGATGTTCTTTAAAACACTCTGTTTCTGACACTCAAATTCTTTACATCAACAGCCTTTTTTTCCAGCATAAATTGTAAGAACAACATTTTAACTGGTGTCATATGCTTGTAGTACAGTTTGCATTTCCTGCTTTATATTATATTCTCTTCTTCCCACAAGTACTCCTGTAGCCCTTTCTTGAATGCAGTTTCTTGCTTCACTTATAGAACTCAGGGTTATAAAGAACACTTCAAAATGAGGAGTATCCTCTAAAACCACAACCAGTTAATGCTGTGCTTCTGTATCCTGACTCTCCAAGTCTCTTCAGCATTAAAGACATGTACCAGAAATATTTACAAGACTTATCCAGAAAAAAAGGGAAAAAAAAAAAAAAAAAGAAAAAGGAAAAAAAAAACACCTTTAAGGTTAAAAATTTTAAACTTCTGGCATGAATTAAAGAATCTTTCCCATCAAAACAGTACATTTATACAATATTCACAGATACGTTCTCATCAATTCATAGGGCACAGTCCCAGTTATACTCAGACTGACAGCAACTCTCACAACAGAATGAGAACAAGTTTTTCCTTCTAGATTTTAAAGAAGGGCCCAATTAAAGTGGTCTTGCTGAGTTGCCAAACACCAACAGCTAGAGTAAGTCATCCGGTCATTTCCATGTGGAGTCAAAAAAATTCACAGATGCACTAACACATGTGTCTGTCAAAAAGTATCCTGTTCCATTTAAAGTTTTTTGCCCAGGGAGCAATATATCCTTTTATTCTCTTTGTTTTTCTTATCCACCTGATCTCATCTACCTTTATATGTCTTTGTTTCATAAAGAAATTTCCAGAGTCAGGTGTCTTTCCCCCACACAGGAGATTTTAGTAACTTTTTAACTTTCTCTTCAGCATATTAATATTTATACACTGTATTTATAAATTTAAGAAGAAAATCTCAAAAATATGCTGCTTAGTCATTGGGGATGAATAGCATGACTCATAAAGACTTAGATGGCAACAAATGTAATACGAATCGTGCACTGTACCAAATGTTCTCTTATCCAGGATCTAACAATCCCCCAAATTCTACTTTCTGTGAAGAATGAAACAGCTCAATGTGCTTCATGTAGCTTGGGTTATAAGGCTGTTTTAGTCATGGTGATTTGGTTAGTTTCCAGGATCGTGTACACAGGGCACATTGATGAGCTTCACAGATGTCTCTTCATCCATTTTCCCAAACAATTTTTGATGGTCCATGAACCTGGGCACCTGTGAGTCACAGTAAAGTCTGCTCACAGCTGAATGATGACGTACAGAGATTCCCACACAGCTACCAACCTGAAAGGTTTGGTTTCACTCAACATAGATTTTGAATAAATCGTTTTCTGCATTTTCAGACCTTTCAAAATACTGAATTCCAGTGCTATAACTATAAAACCATCCTTTTGGCAAATGTTATTTATCCCTGCACAACTCATTAACACTTCCCCCTAGTGGTTTAATTTTGGACAAACAATAGGTCCAATTCTTACTGCTGCTCAGGCAATGTTACAATGGAAGCATAGGATCCCCTTCAGGGTCTGTAGGTCATACATACTCTAACAGGGGTTCAGATTCTGAAGTTATACTCCTACCTCTAAAGGCTGCCAAGGAGCAGACCTTTGACTACCTGCACTGCTTCACTGTTAGTTCGATTTTAGACCTGTTTTTAAATGCACCGAGGAGCTCTCTAGAGTGTGGTATCCAGGGAGGACACTCAGCAGGGTTAACATTAGCCAGTCAACACCACTCAGCCTTAAAGGCAAGAACTCTTATCTGACTTTCTTTCATTTAGCAGAAACTAGCCTTTCATTTAGCCATAACTATAGGGACATTCCTGGGTAGGACACAAGAGCAGAATGGATTGAGAGCAGCCCTGAGGAGAAGGACTTGGGAGTGCTGGTGGACAAGAAGCTCAACATGAGCTGGCAATGTGCACTGGCAGCCCAGAAAGCCAACTGCACTCTGGGCTGTATCAAAAGAAGTATGGCCAGCAGGTCAAGGGAGGTGATTCTGCCTCTCTGCTCTGCTCTGGTGAGACCTCACCTGGAGTACTGTGTCCAGCTTCAGAGTCACAAGAAGATCTTGGACCTGTTGGAACAGGTCCAGCAGAAGGCCACAGAAATTATCAGAAGGCTGGAGCACCTCTCCTGTGATGACAGGCTGAGAGAGTTCAGCCTGGAGAAAAGAAAGCGGCTTTGGGGAAACCTTATAATGGCCTTAAAGTACCTGAAGAGGGCTGCAGGAAAGGGGGGAAGGGACCCTTTATCAGGGAGTGTAGCAATAGACAAGGAGTAATGGTTTTCAACTGAAATAGGGAAGACTTAGCTGAGATACTAAGAAGAAATTCTTTATCCTGGGACTGGTGAGACACAGGAACAGGTTGCCCAGAAAAGCTGTGGATGCCCCATACCTGGAAGTGTTCAAGGCGAGGCTGGATGGGGCTTTGAGCAACCTGGTCTAGTGGGAGGTGTCCCTGCCCATGGCAGGGAAGTTGGAACTGGATGATCTTGAAGGTTATTCCCAACTCTAACCATTCTATGTTTCTAAGACCAGTCTTTCATTTTGCTTCAGTCAAGACTTTAAATCTTTACAAAATGCATACAAGAACAAAACCTACAGTTTTGTTAATTTGTGATAAAAGGAGACAGAGATCCATGAAACATCTTTGAGAAACCACCTGTGCTGGTTGCAAGGTCTTCATGCTCAAAGGAAAAAGCCAGGGGGCAGGGGAGAAGGAAGTGGTTGGATGCAGGTGAAGAAAATAAAGGCTCTGAATGAGTGGGATGTTATTTGGTTGGTTTAAAAGATGGGACAGAAGATTAATTACATATCCAGATATTAGCTGCTACCACCTTTTTATCTACAGCCTGAAAGGCAAATATCATTAATTTTCTTCATCACTTTAGCTCCAAGTAGTGAATTAGCTCAACGTAATTCTTGCAGTCTCCCTCCCCCATCACTATTTCTTTCTCCCATCTTGAGCACTATGTTAAAAAAAAACAGGGTAACAAAATAGACCAAACAAATTACCATAAATGTAGAATCCTTAACTGCCAGAGACTTTTCATTCACATCACTAATTCAATTGTTTCACACTAACTATTTGCCTATTCTAGAGCTAATTTAATATCTAATATGTTGGTGCCTGAATTTTCAGATTTAACAGCAACAATCAGTAGAAGACCTTTTTTTTCTTTTTTCTTTTTTAAACAGAAAGATTCTGTAGCAGCTGTCAGAAGATCTGTGGTGTCTAAGATCAGTTTCCATGGATATAAATAATTAGCTACATGTTCTCCTCCACCAGCACAGCTTCCTGGCCCAGTATGATTAATTCTTCACTGCCAGCATACATCACAGGCAGAAGTACACCTTGCATTCATTTGAAGAGGAACTTGGACAGAAAGGGTCATTTTGTGATCCTATGCCACAGTTTTTAAATCGTACCTGCTCTCCCTGCTCCTGTTTATTGCAAAACCCTTACTTTTGCCATATCTTCCATCTATCCTTGTATTTTTAATGATGTCCACAGACCAAGTTACACAGTTTATCATATCCGTTCATAATTCAAGTCAGTTATATGGCTAGTGCATAAAACTTAATTTCAGTGGTTATCCACAATGAATACCAAGTGAAATGAAAAGGGTATATCCATAACTCATTCCCAGGAGCCTCTACCCAGTCTTTCAGGCCTCTATTTCCAACCACACCACTTTGTGAGGATAAGTAACACTTCTTAACTTCAAATAACTGTGAACTACATGTGTAGTTCAGCTAGCGATGAAACATTGGTCTAACCTTACCTAATTGGCAAAAGAGTGAAACAGACTGAAAAGACTGATGCCCATGTAGAATAAAGTGGAAGGATTAGAAGACTAAATAGGTTTCATTTAAATAAATATCTAAAGCAGAGGATTGTGATGAAAATCTTTATATCCTGTGCACAGATGAGAAGGAAAATGAAAAGCAGACAATTGGACAGCTTTTTATTAGAAAAATTATTAGAAAAATGGGAGAACTTCAAAAATGCTGCCCAACTCCAATCTGTACTTTTATTTCTTTCCTTTTATACGAAACTCGAGGAGGAGGTAAAAGTCTGAAGTTAAAAAAATTACAAACTTAAGATACAGAGACAGAGGGGATCATACTCTAGAAACAGACACACACATAAACAGGATGTTAAGACTTAAAAGATAATTAATTGACATAAAATACAGTATTAATGTTCATAAACATCAGCTAGATACTAAATGCTAAACTAATAGTCATAGACAGGATTTTAAATGCTTTGTCCTCCAATTATTTTATAAGGTGCTGAGACGAGCAGTTTTCTAGGAAATTTCAGTACTGAACATGCTGCTCAATACAAGGACATCTGTTTGGGAAGACACATTTGGAGATTCAAGATACAAGGCAGACAGCTTCAAGTCAACCTGAACATCGACTGAATTCAATTACTATTAAGTAGAATGGTTTCTGAACTTTTCTATCAGCTATAAATCTGTTCATTATAGAAAAAAAACCCCACACAATCTAGAATAACAGAAGTTCCTCAGGAGAGGCATGGCTCTCATTAGCACAAAAAATATCATTTGGCAATTAAATAAAGAAAAATCATGATTTGCCACAGAAATCGGGAATTAGTGGTCAAGAACTGTGTTCTGTTCCTTTCTTGACAAGAAAAGCAAACAATATATTTATCAGTTTATTATACCATAACGTGTTATCAAAAAAATTAACAGAATAAGGTTTTGAAGGGGAGGAAGCAGGAAGTTAAATATTATATGAATTTGTGTTGAAAGCCTGGGCCTAATGAACTGAGCAGTTTTGCTACTACTAAGCTTAACAAGGGCTGGATTTCACATAAATTTTATGTGAAACTTAGTCAAATTTCACCTGTGGCTATCTATGTGTATAATCTATAGCCCAACTGAAAGACTCTTACAGATTTTGGATAAGAATCAGAATAGCATCTTAGTTTAGGGTTTTGTTTGTTGGGTTTTTTTTTAATTTTAAACAAAATAAGCAAACAAAATACCCCAACAAAAATATCAGAAAGAATGAAATCATAGAATCATTCAGATTGGAGACACTTGGGATCATNCCAGTCTCATTGCGTGCCTCTGTACTCGCTCCAGCACCTCAATATCTCTCTTGTGTTGAGGTGCCCAGAACTGGACACAATACTCAGGGCACGGCCTCACCAGTGCCATGAATGAGAGACAATGGAAGTGAGCAACACCTAAAATTCCAGAAATTATAGGCCACTTATTTTACATTGCAATGTCCATGGTTTACCAGTACTCTATGTCACACACTTGGTTTCATTCAGTCCCAGAACCTAATAGAAGGAAGGAAGTCTGGATATCTAAGTGCAACACCAGGGAATGGAAAACCTCAAGCCTAAAGAAACCCAGCTGATTGCTTCCCTGGGTACACACTTTAACTTTATTCTTATTAAGGTTAACTGTAGAATGTGTGGTGCTCAGGAATGGGAGCAACGTATTATGTGTAAGGATGGGCCTATGCAGATTAAAATTAGTCTGGATTTTAATTAAATTAACAGCCTTAAGTAGGTTACTCAGCTAAGAAAGGGTGATATCACTGTCTTCAAATTAAATTTCTGAAATTCACCTCAGTTGAAATTTCCTGTATGGGAGCTGTGAAGGACACCACACTGATTAAGAGTACAGCCAGTTTATTTTGGAATTTAAAAACCCTCCAATTATGAGGCTTCAAACATAGAAAACAAAGAATGCTGAGGGCAGTCCACAGTGCATCTGACAATGATGCCAGCATTTAGTGCAGTAATTAAACTTTTGCAGGGCTCACTGAATGCAGTATAGCATAAACCCCATCAGTGATTCCCATACCATCTGTAGAGTATCTACCAGGTAACACATTATCCCAAGGCGGCATCATAAGAAATACATTATACACATGCATACACCTGAATCCCTTGCTTTTAAAGCCTAAAGATGCACTCTGCAGGGTAAAGAGCAACTCAAAATGGAAACAGAGGGAAAATGTAAAGTTTCTCCTTAGAGCTGCAGCACTATCCACAGCTGTTTATCTACTATCTGGGAAACCAAGGTCAGAACCAAAACCAAAGAGATAAAAGTCAGGGTTGTCCTAAAAAGTCACTCAAGTGTGCTATACTTCACAAGCACTGAATACAGACCTCACAGCAAAATGTTTA
Source organism: Jacana jacana (assembly GCA_013400555.1). Lineage (NCBI taxonomy): Eukaryota > Metazoa > Chordata > Aves > Charadriiformes > Jacanidae > Jacana > Jacana jacana. The sequence goes on from VZTM01014226.1 coordinate 17,230, forward strand.
TGATCTAAAGGATAATTAATTGCTTAAGCCACATTCTTTTGTTCTCCAATTGACCATTATTCAATAAACTTTTAATGCAAGTTGATGTAGGTAAATAGCTGTAGCTAAACATCTTCTCACCTGATCCAGGAACAGGCTGATTTCATCAGTCAGATTCAGTCATCACAATAACATCAAACACATAGATTGACCCCATGTTTATGAACTTCAGCTTTCCTGAATACTTGCATACAGCCGTAATTTCTTCTCACTTCAACCACTCTTCCCTGGTGATTCTTTCTTGAAAATGAAAGAAAAATAATCAGTCCAGTATTTTGAACAGCAAGAAAGTCTAAGATATTAACTGTTTGCAGCTCCTGCTTCGAGGGAAAAAACATGAGAGAATGAAATCCATATAATAAATTATTCCATGTAAACCACTGAATTATGCTTATATATTTTCTGGGGTTTAATTTATATGGACATTGACCAGGGAAGCTATTTATACAGGAACATTTTCATACTGTCTGCAATTTACATGCCATCAGTTTTGCTGTTGACTTTGAAATGGGAAGTAAAATAAGACTGACATCTATGGTATGCAGATCAGGGTGTGTTGGGCAGTCCACAAAAGAATTGCTTATCAGACTCTCTAAAGCTGTAAAAATATGTTAATTTTTTCCTGGGACTGCACATACTGAAAATGCTAACGGTGCTAGTGCCACCTCAGAATAAAACAGAGATTTTGAAGTTAGATCATGAGATAAAATTCTCCTCTCCTAACACTACAAGTAAAAATGTGAAATTTTGAAATTATTTGTAATCCTGTGGGACAGAATATTGTCCTACAGTTGTTTATAAAAGACAAAAACCCCTGAGTAAAATAGAAAAAAAAAAATTCTCCTTTGAGCTGCTCAGAGCTGAGCCTGCCATATCATATGCCTGTGCAGTAGGAATCAGACCGTTGTTTTAAAAAAAATATAAGAGTGCTTGAACTCTCTTTTGAAACCAGGGCAGCACTTGTTACATCCTCACTGTCAATAGGTTGATTAATTTCTCATTGACACAAATGGCTCGAGCAAACTAAGGATGGTTGGTCATTTCCTGATGACAAGGAGGTTTTGAACCCAAAATTATGTTGAGTGTAACCTGGCTTTGAAACAATTCTCGAAGGAAACTTGATAGGATATATTGTGTACCCTAAACCCAAGTCCAAATATGAAATAGCACTGTAAACAAATCTGGCTATATTTGAATGTTAAAGCATTCACAACAGAGAGCAAAGGATGATTATTTGTAGGTTACATCTGAGGGAGTAAGAGAACAGAGAAGTTAGGGCCAAAGACAGCCAAAATTATACTGCCCAAAATGTAATACACAACTCTCTGGCTGGATAGAACAATAATGAGAAAAGGGGAAAAAATATCCTGAAAAATTGGCAATACACTCTCAATTCACCAATGCCAGTGAGTAACAGACCTGAAAATAGGATGCCCAGGCATCCTAACTTGCACAGTAATGCCTAATACTGTGAACTTGTTAGCCAACTTGCAGAAGTATTCGAATCCATTAACGTTGCTAGTTACTGGTTATCATTTCAGGCCAAAGCAATGCATGCAGCTACATATTATATTTGCAAATCTATCAAGAGGAGATAGATAAATAGGAGTCTTGGATAAACTGTCTTCAGTGACTTGTGCAGCATATTAGATATCCTATATTGGAAAAGCAGTCCTCTCCCTACCTGCAGCCAGTGAGATAACACATAAACCAGTACTTTAATGTAAAACAAAGGAAAATGGATACCTTAAAGCACTTTGAACAAGACAGGTACAGTGTTTGAGACAAAGATCATTATGATGCAGATTTATTTCCTCCAGAAACTGGGGCACAAGGAGATGAGAAAGACTACAGTAATGAGAGGTTACCAAAAAGCTACTGCATTAGTAAGTGGGCATTTTCGTTGAAAGCTCTTACATCACTAGATTCAAACCAAGCCTGCTCTGGTCTTGCCTCCCTCGGCGACAGTGGTTTGAACTCCATTGAATACTGTCTATGTTTGGGATAGTGAACTGAATTTATAATTAAATATATTTATACAACCGTACTTAAACAGATGTAGCAAAAAGACCAGAGAACGGAAATCATTTGATGCATACAATTTAACCTGGGGTTTGTATTTCAGGTATCAAATACTCAAAACAGTACTCGTAGCCAGACCAGCCAACCCAGAGAAGAAATGTGTTTGGGTAAAATATATTTTAGTAGATTCTCCAACTTGACAGGTGCAGTAAAACTATACTCTACCTGACAAAACACCCACAAATAAGATTAAAATTAAATAAGATTAAAATTAAAAGTAAAAAGACAGGGTGAAAGCTAGTTAATAAATAGTTAATTATTACATTTAAGCCCAGAGTGTAAATCAAGCAATTTATCTTTCAATCTTGATGCTGTTTATCTGTGCACCACTAGAGATTTTCAGATGTTTTCTTATTAAATTTGTTAACAAAACAGCATCTTGTCAAAAGTAATGCAGGTTTTTAATGCAATGACTCATCATTTTTTATCACCTAATAATAATAGCCTGAAACTGAATACAAATCTCAAAATTCACCTTATGATAAAAACTCCACAGCAACATAGTAAGGAAGAAGGTAAAACCACACATTTTTCATATTATAAGACATTTTCTAGCCCAATGAACATATACAAATAACTATTATACTAACACAGTTAAAATGTTGCCATTTAACTACAATTCATGTTCTGCAATATATTTGTCTGCCACTTGGTTGGCCTCAATACAGTTTGGTCAATAACTTCATCAGGAAGCTATTTGGCATATAAAATATCATTTAAGTGGGGGTAAAAAAAGTTGTGATCCTTATAATATGTATATTTTTATATTTTAAAAAACCCACTTGTTATTAAGATGCTATATTGTTTTATAGAATTCATAGCATGGGTGCAACAAGCTGTAAGGTTTTTAATTTTCAATTTATATTTCAATCCGAATGCTTCTGTTGTAATTACAACAGTTTTTAACATAAGCCCAACTCCATGAGGATATACACTGCTATATAAATGCACAACTTCTGCCTTTCAGTAACATTTTCATAGGGAGCTAGCAGTAAGAGGGGAAAATAGATGGAAACAAACCCAGAAGATGTATTTTTAAATTTCATTACCCTAATATATGCTGTCCAATAAACACACAAATCACAGTTACAAGGATTCAAATAGTCCAAGGTCGCTTTTTTATTTTTCCTGAAACTAAAAGGGAAAATCTACAGTATTTTAACCTCCTGTTCTATGAAACAAAATTATTGATGGTAGTGGAAAGAAAGTTACTTCAGAAACTCTTCAAAGAATATATTTTTGTGGAATTTATCAAGTCACATTATACATAGCATTAGCATAGGTTCGTGTATGTGTGTGTCCTGGTTTAGTTTCCAGTCAGGGTACATGCTTTTTGTTCAATAAGCTGCAGAACCAATCGATAATTTTCATCCTTTCTCTTAAACCAGAATATAAAACACCGCAAGTCTTGAAAATAAGTTCTCCTTATAAAGCACCCACTATCTCTTCAAAAAAAGCTCCAAGATAAAGCTTAGATGAATTTTCAAAGAGCAAGCTGTGAAAATTTACCCAATGGGTAATAGTCTTATAATACATAATTCTTCTATAATTCTGATTTTGATTTATATTCTCAGCTGATAAATCATAAAAATCAACACAAGTTGTGACTCAAACACAAGCACAATGTCTTTGTGTGCACTTCCAAGAAAACATACGGAATTTTAAAGAAAGAACTCAGCTAAAATCTACCCATTTCCCTCAGTCAAATGTCACACACACTAGTCATTTTTGCTGAGCTTGCACAGAAACATCTTTCAAACTATTTGACAGCATGATGCAATTCAAGCGTATTCAATTCAATTCAAGGTATCGTTTAAATATTTACAATACGATTACTTAGATAAAGTTTCAATCATTTCTGTAAGCAATTTCAGGGGGGAATCAAACTTGGAAGAGCCTGGAAATTACTACAGTACTACGTGTCCGTGCTTGCAGAAATACTGAATTTAACGTGCAGCATGAATCATTTTTAGCCCTGCTAAGTTGAAATTGAAAGAAGTTATCTAGGATTTTTAATCAAAGCATTTTTTCAAAGGTGCAGACCACTCCATAAGCCAATAAATAGTCTGAACAGGCAAAATATCAAAAATCAAACTGCTTCAGCATAAGAATGTACAGCCTGCTCAAATAACAATGGCTCTTGCACGACTCAAGTATTCAAACCTACCTCCAAATTCTGCAATGCTCATATTTGTGCTGGGAAGTTATCTTTTCTATAGCCAATTGCTTGGCTAGCATCAGCATGTCAGATGTACAATTTCCAATGATGCACTTTAGGACCACCTGCTTGGCTCACATAATGTAAAAATCCTCTGATTTCAAGTCTGATACAGTCACCTTATATAGGTCAGGAGATGCACAAGAAAGCATATGAAGTAATAGAACATAAAAAGCAACAGATCCAACCAGTCTACTTCACAGGGGACAATACTGATTTGATGTATACAAGTTTAAGTCAGAATCTCTTTATAAGTACATAATAATGTATCTTCCTGGCAAAAAGACTAGGTGCCCTTGCAGGCCCAGACTGCTCAACAGTTGCTGAAATCCTCCAAAGAAACATCAGCTTAGCTCTGCTGACTCATTCCAGCATTTGATTTATTTCAGCTGGCAATAAGAAGGGATGGAGTGTGTCTGTAAAAGGCAGAATTTGGCTGGGCAGCTCACAGATGTGGAAAGCCTTTAGTTTGTGGGTTACCTTGTTATTAACCAAAACCGCAGCACTATCATCCACCTCCTTGGACGCCGTGCTCTGGTGCAGCAGCCACAGAGGTGTAACTCCAGCCCAATGGCAGGCAGGGTGCATGGAGGTTCAGAAGAGCAGCTGAACTCTGATGGCACACCTTCCAAACCAACCCCCTGTTTGCACTCACACGTTAATTATTGTTTATATTTTCCTCTAATCTGCATATGTATTTTAAATGATCCACCAAAAGTGTGCTCTTACAATTAAGAGTAATCTTCAATTACTTCCAGCCAGTGTGTAGTCTCGCCTGCCAATTAATTACAGAGTTCATGAAAAGTGTTTACGAATTAGGCAATTGAAAGGCTAAATATCAATTGAACACAGAGGAGTCATCCGGATAAGGCAGGAAATAAAAATGCCCTAAGGTAATTTATGTCTTCGTTCTTGCGTCCACAACTGAAGATTGACGGGAACAGACTAAAAACTCAATTGGCAAATTTCCAGGGTGTCAAAATGGTGTTTTTTACATGATAGGTCTCCACAATTTGTAAGATTTATAGTACATTCCAAAATACGAGGCTCTTAATGGCAACAATAGATCAGTCCTTGTTTTACAAGTTACAAATGCTTTTTAAGAGCCTGTTTCCTAGCAGTCTTTTGACTTCATAACAGCTGTAATTAATGTTGACAGGAGCTGTGCTCCCTAATTTTTCATGCTTTGTAGCAAGAAAGATGTACCATTGGTGATCTAAAAGTTAGAGAAAAAGGGGAACTTGTTGTGGGAAAGTATCTGGGTCATTAAGTTCAGTCACCTACAAATACATTTTATAATTGTTCTGATTAACTTCTCATGTTCCTTCTTCACAGAGCCCCAAACAGTCTAACCGGAATTGCTAGGACTGTTTCTCTAATCTCAGTTTATACCCACTTGCTTTTGTGCCAACGTTGTATCCTGAATTAATAAGGTAGGATTTTTTTCAGAAAAGACAATTATATTGTGGAATTCAGTGCCACAAGATGCTGGAAGTATAAAGGGATAAATTAAAAAGTGTGGATTTACATAAGAAATATATGAGCTCAATATCTGAATAGATACATTAATGGAAGTCCATCAAGGGCTATTAAAAATCCAAATATAGTTTGGTGAAGTTTCTGCACTTCAAATTGAGACTGTCAAGTAGGAGAACTCTGCACTTGTCAGTTCCCATATTACTGCCATAATATAGCTCCAATACTAGCTACTAGCAAAGAAAAAGCAGTGGGATAGAAGATAACCCCTAGACAGTCACCAAACAATATATTTCATGTAAATATACATCAAGCAAAAGCCCTCATACTAGTCAAAGATTCTTTTCCACTCATTTATTTTTCACTTTATCTAAACCACAGAAAAAAAAAAAAACTTCCTTTTAAGTACTGAAATATGACGAAGGTCTCCCAATGCAGTCACTGCTAGAAGCTGGCACGGAATACAATTTCCTTTATAAGAAAATTAAGGACAGCAGTGATTAAACACTTTTTCCCCTTTCAAGGAACTCTTAAAAAAGCCTCTAGATATTAAATAAGCCAAAACCAGGTCCACGATGCAACTGTTCAAAAGCGATACCTTAAATAGCAGCCTTTTGATTAGCCTTGGCCACATGAAAAAAGTTTTCCTTTGGATTAATTAACTTTTTCAATCTCTATAAAAAACACCGAACGTTGCTTGATGGCACTTGATACGACAGTAACAATAAGACCAATCTGTACTTCTCTTCCACGCACTCTAAATGTATCGCTATGGAAACATTTATCCCTTTACCCCTTTTCTGCTGAGATTCCTTCCCTTGACTATATCCAGATCCATACAGCTGTTGGCCTGTATATTTTCATAGCTGCTGAGGGAGAGACTGACAGGCTGTAGGAAAAGAGACAGGATGCTTATATAGCCTGGAGCAATATGTTTATGAAAATCCCCTCACAGCCAACTGTGGCTCTCCCGGACTGAAGCAAGCTTTCAATGTTGCCCCTAAACTATGATCAACCATAGATTTTTGACAAGTATCAAAACACATTACCACATAGAGTTAGCAGCCAGGCAGAAAGTCCTGCCAGAAAACCGTATCTCCTGGCAGATATTCTGCAGCAATGCCTTCTTTATAATTCAATGGGAATTTGTTCAGGCAACAGGTGCAAAGGCAGTCTCTGAAAAACTAATTGTACCTCAAATCTCCAAAAAGCAATACATGCTTCTCCAGAGACCAAGGTAGGCGAATGATTAGGCTATGTCAGGATTAAGGAATAAAGGCTGTTTTCTCCTCTCAATGGATATGTTTTATTGTCCATAAATAATAGGATTGTGGTTATTGGGTTTTCACAGAAAATAAAATACTAATGGACCACAAGGGCTCTCTAACTACGGGTTTCAAGGAGCATGTGTGCTTTCAGCTGTTGTGTGGAAATGCTACCTCTAATGGTAATACACCAAGACCAAAATACTGGTTTCCTTAAAGTCTTCCTTCAAACCCAAG
>VZTM01014229.1:0-21533 GCA_013400555.1 Jacana jacana
AGATTTGTGAGGGTGAGAAAGGGCTACTGTGTTTTTCAAACAAAGGTAATGAACATCCAGCCTCAATTCATGAGCTGAACAGTAGTTTCTGAAAAGATTTCTAAAAGATTCACTACATAGGATATATTGACACTCCATTTTATGTTTCATATCCCTTTTTTTTAGTAAATTAAAAGTTTTAGTAAGCAAAAACCCATAAACTAAAGAGCTGAGTAAACTAAAAGGTGCTGGGGTTTGTGTTTTGGTTTTAGTTTTGTTTGTTCCTTTTATCTATTGTGTCTTCCTTCAACTTTTGTACATGTTTTCTTGGTTTGCCTGAATGCATTGCATGTTACTTAATAAGTTGGTGGAAATACTTCATTTGCTGGGGTTGTGCAACAGAAGCAGTTTAAAATTGGGGCATGTGATATTATGGTTGATGAGCAACAAGTCTTCACAGGGACAAGAGCTGGTCCTGCAGCAGCTGCCAGGAGATGGCGCACGGGCAGAAGAAATAACAGAGGATGCTACTTTATTGTAGACTTTTGGGAGGATGATACTGTGTTGTGACTTCGAATCAAACTAAGAGCTACATAATTTAAATTGATTAAATGGTTTTCCTGAACTCTGCAATGCAAACTTGAGAAAGGTGGAATGGTTTAGTTGTCTGTTCAGTTAGTAAATCAGTAAGTAAATCAGCAGTAAATCAGGTGTTCATAAGAATAGGAAATTTGAAAGGAAGCTCCTCAAAATAAACACTGTGATCTTTATTAAAGGCAATATATTTCCCAAGCTTTGCTTACTCTATTCAGATCACTCCTGTCAGCTTCTGTACATAAATTGTTGTCTTCCAGGAATACTTTTCAGGAAGCAGTTTTGAAATTAATCCATTCCTGTCTCCCCACTGGGGAGTGTGGGAAGCAGAAGGGGAGCAGCTGAGGAGGGTGGAATCATGGTTAGAAACTACCACAAGGCTCCCTCTGACTGAAGCTTTTGTTGATTTGGTTTATATTTCCCTTTCTCCCTTCTAATTCTTCAAGATGGTTGACTCACTTAAAATAAAAATGCATGTCAGATCATCCATGCGATCCCAGGAGCTGTTAAGTGTTTAACATGTATCCAAAGTTCAACCTGGGAATTTGGACTTGGGTTTCTGCAGAACAAGGCCCTTGCGGAGTACCAGAGATAACAAAGTCAAGGGGGCTTTGCTCTTTCTGATCTGGCTATAAAGTAAACATAGGCTTGTAAGGGATTGCAGCCCTACAAACTTCCTCAGACACCTCCAGCTGCCAAAAGTAGGTTTAAGCCAAGATTTACAAAAACTTACAGGCCTACCTTTAATTTATATCCAGATTTCCCACCAAGAAGCCAAATTTCTTGTGCTGTGTATCCCACAAACCATCTCAAAGCCTTCGGTGGTAGTTAGCTCATGGGAAAGGCGTGCACTAAGGACTGAGGAGGAGTTAATTTTACATTTTCTGAGCACATGTGCCTTGGATTCCATTTTTGAGCCCTGGAGGCTCTTGTTCATGAATCCCAACATTGGTATCTGGAATATGGAACATGCTTATGTTGAGATGAAGAGCATCAGTATTAAAACCTAGAAGACATCTAGGAAATTTGAGTGTATTATCAGCATGTAACATGCACACCTATTTGATTTTACTTTATTAAGTAAAAATGTTTTGGGTAGTCTAATAGTAATTTCTTAATGGTTTTACTTATATTTTATGTATATGCATTGATCTGAGTTAGATTAACTATGAATAATTGTACATTAGTCCTCCAAATAGATGTGTTAGTCTTTGTTTAGCCTTCTTCATTTTTACTGGTTGTGTAGTCTTTAATCTGGTTTAAGACATTTAAAGTTTTACTGACAAGGGGTTTTTTACTTTTTTTTTCTTCTTTTGGGGATGCCTAGGTAATGACAGTTTAGCTGTGCAGCACAAAAAATTGCCTTTTGGAGAAGGAAAATCAAGGATAAAGAAAAGTCTCCTGAGTCTCCACCAAATCATTGGTCTCTGTCTAACTGGCCCCAAGTTTGCTCTTCTGACATCCCATCCTCTCTTAATGAGCCTCTTTCTTTTCCAGAATTGACAGTGCTAAAAGTGCTTTGGAGAAACCTGCTTTGAAAGGTTAGTCTCATTAGCCCATCACACTATTTTGGAGACAAATTTCTGAATTCCCCTCCAACGCACTCTTCCTGTGGTGTACATCCCTTGTCACTGTGCTATCGGATCAGCAAAATGCGTGTAGTCATTTGCCAGAAGAAGTAAGGGATGCCTTACTAGTCTTGAGTAACCTGCTTGTTGGCCAGAGGGGTAAGTACAGCAAGACTAAACGTCCTCAAAAGCTAAAGCGAACTTTTTGCACCTGAGGGGCCTTGGATTGCCTTTCCAGACACTCCAGAGGCCTCCATGCACCTGTCTGTGCACCCTTAGGCACCTCTGAGTGCCTATATGTGAATGCCTTGAGCATTCAGTGTGCCTTTCCGTGTGTCTCAGAGGGCAATCTGTAGAGCTGAGAGGGATCTGGATGCATTTTGTTGTGCCGATGGAGCCTCCAAGTGCCTTTCTATGTGGCCCAGAGACATTCTAGTAGCTTCCAGTGAGATCTTTCTGTGTTGTCCAAGGGCCAGCTTTTCTGTGCACCCAGGGATCTTTTGAGTATGTTTTGATGTGTCCCTGAGGCTTCCAAGTGCCTTTCTTTATGGTACAGGGATCTCCAAGGGCCCTTCTGTTCATGTCAGCCCTTCCTGTAATTTTTTTTTGTGGCCCCAGGCCCTCCAAATTACTTTCATCTAGACCCATGAGCCTCCTTGGGCCTTTCTGTGTGTCCCATGGGCCTCTGTGCACATCTTAGTGAGACCTTTGGGCCCGTAAGTGCCTTCTGGTGTATGTCAGGGACCTCCCAGTGCCATTCTCTGCTTCCCAGAAGCCTCTGAGTGCCATTCTGTGCAACCCTGGGGCCTCTGAATGCTCCTCTGCACCCCATGTACCCCTGAACGCCTTTCTGTGCTCCTCTGAGTGCCTTTCTGTGTCACCCAGGATCCTCCCCCAGCATTTCCTAGGACAAGGTTGTTGAATAGCAAGCACCAAGAGCTTGGGCTGGTTTTGAAGAGGTGCCTCGCTTCACATGCCAGCCTTGCTCTCCCCTTTTTTAAAGCTTGCCAGGTTTTGTCTTTAACCTGTGGGATTTTTCTGTGTTTTAGTCAGCTTTGTTCAGTTAAAGTGAACTAAATATTTCTGGGAACACTTAAGTACTTCCAGGAAGTAGATAACTAACCAACCTCTGCAGTCCATAAGCACACCTTAGTTTAATAAGTCAACAGTTACAGGAGATTATTGCACAATTTTGTGCTGGTGGTGCTGAGTCTGCATGTCTCACAGCAATTTGTTCCATATCTCACACTGTGGTGTTTCCTATTCCCATACCCTAAATACGTATATTTTTGTGGAAATGTTTTCTGAAAATTAACTGTTAGTGGCATCTAGCAGGGAAGGGTATTTCAAATAGCAGACACGCTCCAGAAATATACGTTCTTTGACTCTTTGTGTCTTATTCGTTACTCTAGTTAGTGGGGTTGGTCGTCTTGGAAGTTGAACCATAGGTACCATTCTCTGTAGTTTTGGAAAAATCTAGATTGCAAAACATAAAAGTTGAATTTAATATAAAAATCACTGCTGAATGTAGTTGTTTGAGTATTGATAAAGTTCAGCACTGTCATTTAAATGAGAGGCGTAAAAATCTTAAAAGTGAGAAATTCCAATGCAGTATTTTGTATTAATGTTAGTGTTATGCATTACACAGCATCTTAAGAACTTCCTGTCCTCTCCAGCAGCCATCAAAATGGAAGTTCATCTTTAAGCACATGAATGCTCTCACTGAATGCACATGTAAATGGTTTAACTGTTTTGCTGGACTGGAACCAAGGACTCAAGATCTCACAGTAGTAACCTCTCAGGAAGAGGGAGGATCTGCAACTGACACAAAAACCCAAGATCAAGGGGATCCTGTACCTTCCCCACACCAGGCTACAGGCAGTAGGCAAGTCCATGCTCAGAGTGGCAGGTGAACCCCCTCCTTGCCCACCTCACCTTCCCAAGTGTCTCTGTGCAACAGATATGAGGATCTGGATGTTGAGTAGATGATGTGAGTGACTACACCAGAGTTGTTGCCAAGGTCTGAAATGCCCACCATCAGTATTATGACCACATCCACAGGAAGAAAAGATGAGTTATAGGTGTGGGTGGCCCCCTTCTGAGTGGGACAGAGGGTCCAATATGCTGTGCAGACCCTCCTCTTAGGAAAAATCTGCTGCTTCCCTGAGGCTCAGGTTAAGGACACCACTAGGAAACTTCCTAGCCTCGTGATGGGAACCTTTGGAGATCACTGAGTCTAACCGCCCTGCTGAAGCAGGTTCACCCAGAGCAGGCTGCACGAGAATGTATCCAGGAGGGTTTTGAATATCTCCAGAGAGGAAACTCCACAACCTCTCCAGGCAGCCTTTTTCAGTGCCCTTTCACCCTCAAAATAAAGAATTTTTTCCTCATGTTGAAACGTGTGTTCCAGTCTGTGCACATTGCCCCTTGTCCTCTCACCAGGCANCAGAGTTGCTTTCCATCAGGTCAGCCCCCAAACTGTACTGGTGTGGGGGGTTATTCCTCCCTTGGTCCAGGACCCTCCACTTGTCCTTGTTGAACTTCATTAGGTTCCTCTCCGCACAACTCTCCAGCCTGTCCAGGTCTTGCTGTATGGTGGCACAGTCTTCTCATGTGTCAGCCACCCCTCCCAGTTTTGCATCATCAGCAAACCTGCTTGAGGGTATACTGGTATACTGTCCCCTTATCCAGGTCTTCGATAAGACTGGACCCAGTACTGACCCCTGGGGAGTACTGCTAGTCACAGGCCTCCAACTGGACTCTGTGCCACTGATCACAACTGTTTGAGCTCTACCATTCAGCCAGTTCTCAATCTGCCTCATTGTCCACTCATCTAACCCACATTTCTGAAGCTTACCTATCAGGATGTTATGGGAGACTGTATCAAAAGCCTTACTGAAGTCAAGGTAGACAATGTCCACTACTCTCCCCTCATCCACCCAGTCAGTCATTACAGTTATAGAAGACTATCAGATCACTCAAACATGATTTCTCCTTGGTGAATCCATGTTGACCACTCCTGATAATCTTCTTTTCCTCTACATGCTTAGAGATGACAGCCAGGATGAGATGTTCTATCACCTTTCTAGGGATGAAAGTGAGGCTGACTGGCCTGTAATTTCCTGGGTCCTCCTTCTTGCCCTTTTGAAGTCTGAGGTGACATTAGCTTTCCTCCAGTCCTCAGGCATCTCTCCTGTTCTCCATGACCTTTCAAAGATAATGGAAAGCGACTTTGTAATAATATGTGCCAGCTCTGTCAGCATTCATGGGTGCATCCCATGAGGGCCCATGGTTTTGTGGGTGTCAAATGCACTGTTGTCCTCTGCATCAAGAAACTTATAGATTGTGAAGAGCTGTCTCTGAAGAATAGCCATGAGCAGATTGAAAACTTATGGGTAAGAATTGGAGACCAAGGCAACAAAGGGACCTTGTGGTTGGTGTCTACTACAGACCACCCAATCAAGGGGAGCCTATTGATGAAGCCTTCTTACTCCAGCTACAGGAGGCATCATGCTTGCAGGTTCTTGTCCTGCTGAGGGACTTCAACCACCCTGACATCTGCTGGAAAAGTATCACGGTGATCTGTAGGCATTCCAGGAGACTTCTGGGATGCATTGAAGATAACTTCAGGTAATACACAGCCCTATGAGAGGGGATACTACACCAGACCTGTTGGTCACCAATGCAAGAGAGATTGGAGGCAGCCTGGGCTGCAGTGATCATACACTAGTAGAGTTCACAGTCCTGAGGGATATGGGTCAGGGGAAGGGTGAAGTCATGACCCTGAATTTTAGGAAAGCCAACTTCCAGCTCTTCAAGGAGTTAGTCAATAGCAGCCCCTGGGAAACTGCCCTCAGAAGCAAGGGAGCAGAGCAAGCAATCTGCCTGGACAACCAGATGATCAGGCCCAGTCAGCATGGATTTAGGAAAGGCAGGTCCTACTTGACTAACTTGATCTTCTATGACAGTGACCCACTTAGTGGAGGAGGTTAAGGCTGTGGATATTGTCTACTTAGATTTTAGTGAAGCTTTTTACACCTTTTCCTACAGCATTCTTCTGGAGAAGCTGACTACTCACAGCTTGGATGGGCATAAACTTTGCTGGGCAAAACGTAACTGTATGGCCAGGCCCAAATAGTAATAGCACCCTGGCTTGTATCAATAATAGCACGGTGACCAGGACTGGGGAAGTGATTGTCCCACTGTACTTGGCACTGGTGAGGCCACACATGAAGTACCATATTCAGTTTTGGGCCCTTCGCTACGAGAAGGACATTGAGGTTCAGAGAAGGACAACAAAACTGGTGAGGGGTCTGGAGCACAAGTCTTACCAGGAGTGGCTGAGGGAACTGGGATTGTTTAGACTGGGGAATAGGACACTCAGGGGAGACCTTATAGCTCTCTACAGCTACCTGAAAGGAGGTTGTAGCAAGGTGGGGGTTGGTTCTTCCGCTAAGTAATACGAGATAGGAAAAGAGAAAAAGGCCTCAAGTTGTGTCAGAGGAGGTTTAGCTTAAATGCAAGGAAAATATTATTCACTGAAATGGTTACTAAACATTGAAACAGGCTGCCCCAAAAGTGGTTGAATTGCCATCCATGGTGGTATTTAAAAGACATGTAGATATAGTGCTGAGGGACATGGTTTAGTGCTAGGTTAACAGTTGGACTTGATGATTTAAAGGTCTTTTACAATGAAAATGATTCTATGGTTCTATTATTCTATGATTCTAGAACAGAACTGGCAAATCTTTAGGGACACTTTCAACTGATCACAAGAGCTCTTGATCCCCAGGTGTAAGAAATCAGGAAAGGAGGGCAAGACATGGGCATGGCTGAGTTGCGACCTGCTGGTCAAATTATGGGGCAGGAAGGAAATGCTCAGGCAGTGGAAGCAGGGACAGGTATCCTGGGAAGAGTATAGAGACAATTCCCAGTCATGTAGGGGTGGGATCAGGAAGGCCCAACTGCAGCTGGAGCTGAACTTGGCAAAGGATGCAGAGAAAAATACAAAGGGCTTCTACAGGTATGTCAGCAAGAAAAGAAAGGAAGTGTTAACCCCACAATGAGCAATACTGGCAAACTGGTAACNCTTCCGCTAAGTAATACGAGATAGGAAAAGAGAAAAAGGCCTCAAGTTGTGTCAGAGGAGGTTTAGCTTAAATGCAAGGAAAATATTATTCACTGAAATGGTTACTAAACATTGAAACAGGCTGCCCCAAAAGTGGTTGAATTGCCATCCATGGTGGTATTTAAAAGACATGTAGATATAGTGCTGAGGGACATGGTTTAGTGCTAGGTTAACAGTTGGACTTGATGATTTAAAGGTCTTTTACAATGAAAATGATTCTATGGTTCTATTATTCTATGATTCTAGAACAGAACTGGCAAATCTTTAGGGACACTTTCAACTGATCACAAGAGCTCTTGATCCCCAGGTGTAAGAAATCAGGAAAGGAGGGCAAGACATGGGCATGGCTGAGTTGCGACCTGCTGGTCAAATTATGGGGCAGGAAGGAAATGCTCAGGCAGTGGAAGCAGGGACAGGTATCCTGGGAAGAGTATAGAGACAATTCCCAGTCATGTAGGGGTGGGATCAGGAAGGCCCAACTGCAGCTGGAGCTGAACTTGGCAAAGGATGCAGAGAAAAATACAAAGGGCTTCTACAGGTATGTCAGCAAGAAAAGAAAGGAAGTGTTAACCCCACAATGAGCAATACTGGCAAACTGGTAACGACAGATGAAGAGGAAGCTGAGGTACTCAACATTTTTGCCTCAGTCTTCACTCACAACCTCTCTCCTCACACCTCTCAAGGGAATGGACCGTAAGAAAGGGACTGGAGGAACAAAGTCCTTCCCACTGTAAGAGAAGGTCAGATTTGTGACCACTTGAGGAACCTGAACATACGTAAGTCTATGGAACCCAATGAGATGCATCCCAGAGTCCTGAGGGAATTGGCTAATGTAGCTGCAAGGCCACTCTGATATTTGAAAAGTCATGACAGTCAAATGAAGTCAGGTAAGGGGAAAAGATAATTAGCAATAGAACAAGAGGGAGTGGCTGCAAGCTGTAGCAGGGTAGGTTTAGGCTGAATATTAGGAAAGAATTCTTCACAGAAAGAGTGGTCAGGCACTGGAATAGGCTGCCCAGGGAGGTGGTAGAGTCCCCATCCCTGACTGTGTTTAAGAGTAGATTGGATGTGGTGTTGAGGGATCTGGTGTAGGGGAGAACTTGTAGAGTAGGGCTGATGGTTGGACTTGATGATCCCAAGGGTCTCTTCCAACCTGAATGATTCTATGATTCTATGAAATGGTTATGGTTATTTAAATGTAACCAGGATGTAGGAATGATAAGCACAACTAGTAATTTTACTGAAAGGCTGTAGATTCTTTGGCTGGGTGTGCACTACAAGTTGTAGCCTAGAAGAGTATGGATGGGCTTGAATACGCCACTTGGAATAGTCAAGGCAATCGGTTGTTTGAGCCAGGATTGTGGAAGGCTACATTAGAAGTCTTGCAGTATGGGTGAAAATCTTGCTGCAGCTTCTTCACGCAGCAAGCCAATGCCTATGATAAAGTGTGTCATATGAAAAGTTCACTGTAGACTCCCAGGCATTGTCACGCTGTGGCTGTAGCCAAGAAAAATAAGTGAACTGCATTGGATTTCAAAGGAAACTCCATCAAAGCACAGGTATTTCTTGGGAAGCCCTATCATTTTAATAAAGCTAAAATGAGTCACCACAACTTTCTTCATTAAGTTGATGTTTTGTATCACTTCCTTTTCAAATTAAATGTTTCATTGTTCCAGTTGCAAAACAGATACTACACCGATTATAGTCAGAGGACCAGATCTGTAGCGCTAGTTCCCACAGCCTAACACTTCACTCATATTGGAAGAAATGGGGCTAACTGTACGGTACTGTGGTCATCACTGGGAGCAGGCAGGCAGTATTTGGTCATAATAAACATCACTGGACCAACTTATTTGTCGGTCACTCCACCATCTCACTTGATTTTAGGTATCTAAGAATTGATTGTGTAAGTGTAAGGTAGTGTTGTGGGCTCCTTCTTAGCCCTGGAGAGTGATGTAGATGCCTGGGAGCTGTGCTCCAGCCGCATGGAAGAGGATATGTTGTCACTGCTGACAGAGGGACCTGGGATAAGAGTAAACTAAGTTTTGGAGAGCCACCATGAGGTAAGACAAACTCTGTCTGCATGGCAAATTTAGTTGGGACAACTATTAGATGATAGAAGACTTTAATTAAGCTGAGTTGCTGGGCCTAAAAACCAACATGTTGGTTTTACATGCCCTTCTTTTCATTATCAGGCTTCCCACTTTAACCACCTGAATAAACTGTGCTTTCTCCTTCCACGACAGAAATCATGAACTCCCCATGTACATGAAACCATCAGTGCCCTGCATAACCAGTGCAGGCTAGGATCTGGGGCCATGTGAAAAACCTGTGCCACACTGGAAAACCCCCGAGAGCTGGGGCACCAACAATGATACTTTCTCTAGTTATTTTACCAACCAAGCATGTTACTTGGTTTTCTTTTGACTCGCAATAACAACTTGTCCGGTTGTTAAACCTTTTCTATGATGTCTGGTTAGTATTTGGTGGGATTCTGCTGAACAAGATGAGATTGAGCCACACTCATCCACTTTGTCTGTCAGCAGACTGGAGTGTAAACAGCACAGTAGTTGATAGTGTCCTAGCACCAGTATTTACAGAGAGAAATAAATAAGTTGCTAAACCTCAAACCATATATCTTGTCCAGTCCAAGAGTCCATTTTGGGCAAGGGTGCCAAGTGTTTTTGTGCCGGTGGCCTTCTTTTGAAAGGACAGGCTGTTTGAGAAAGACTCCCTCCGTCTATTTGTTCCCACCATTTGTTTTTAAAAGCAGACTCAAAGGTCTCCACTGCCTCATGATGGCAGCAAGAATGTCTGGGAGGGAGGGGCAGGGATAGAGAGCACACCTAAATTTTCCCAGTAAAGTCAGGTCATCTATCTGATATTTACCCTACACATATACTGCACTTGCACAAGCCATAGGCATTACTTAATAGGCCTGGTGCAGGTATGGAGCGTGGACAACAGACCGCACTGTACACATGGTACTCCAGCCAAGGACATCTTTGGTGGAAAATGGCCCTCCATGCAATGCTGGCATCTCCTTACACTAGAGGGTGACATTTCCACTTGAAGACTGCAGGTACAATGTGGGAAGGTCAATCATGAGCTCACAGGGCTAATGCCATTATCAGTCACCAGGTATCAGAGGAAGATTATGAAGGTATGCATCCTGTGAAAAAAACAGAGATTGTGCAAGCCCATCTGTGTTGCATTATTATTATAGCTGCTGGAAAGTAGTGATGGATACAGCCAGGAGCCCCTCTACAAAAACTAGAGCTGAAAAGAGGTGGGTGGTGTTAGCTAATCTCCAAACAGTCCAATCATATTTGCATTAATATTCATTCTTTGTACATTTCCACAGGAAGCCCAGGAAAACTGCACACTTTTCTCTTTGGAAGTCATGTTCAGCTCAAAACACATGAGCAGGGTGAGAACTGCAAATATCGGTGAGGAACCTGCAAAGAGTGGTAGTTTTTATGAAGATAAAACCAACCAACTGAAAAAAAAAACCAGCCTTAAACTTTCAAAGGGTCTGAATGGAAGCACCTTCTGAAAAAGGATGAGAGCAGAGTAACTGCATTTAACTAATTTCTCAAATGCAGTAAATAAAAACTATTTAAACACATTTCATGCTAGCTCTTTACAACAACGTTGACCTCCATGTAAGTAAATTATGCTCCTGTGAAAATTATGAAATAACAAAATATCAGTCACAAAAATTATAGGATGAAGAAATGAATCCATAATTTCCTTCCTGCTTCCAAGCAGAAGAGCTAAAATGCCTCCTCAGATTTAAAAGTGTCCAGAAATAGCCGGACAACATAAGATTGCTGGGTCTTTTATTCAGGCGCTGAGGCAGCTGCTTCAAAGGTAAGAAGAGGAAGTTTCACAATGAGAAAAATGTGCAAGCTATGCTTTGTGAGTGCCTCTTCCTGGTACTGTTGGATTAAATCCCAAAGCATAAATTTTCCAAGGTATTTCCTTTTTTGTGGTTTGTTTTGGGTTTTTTTGGGTTTGGTTTGGTTTGGTTTGGTTTTTTAAGCACTAGCCACATGAGGGCAGTAAGCCCCAGTTTCTACTGAAAGAAGTATTTTTTTTTCTTTCAGGTTCTGAATGGGCTGCACGAAGTTCAGTAACAAATGCACCTGATATTTGCACACTAAGGACCTAACATGAGACAGTGCAGTACCTCACCATGTTTTCAAAGCGAATCAAATTCAGGATTCATGAAAATAAGAATATTCATTAGAAATATTACAGCCTTTTCAAAATGGCGTTGTTCTAGAGCATGTAATTTTTTCACATGTATTCTTTCTACAAAGTCGGTTTCATGTATTTGTTTCTAGAACCAAAAGCTGCCTGCACCAAGTTCATGGTTCAAATCGTATCAGCTTCCCAGAAAAGCTCCCTAACGTCACTGGCAGAGTCATTAACACTTTGCTACAAACATTAAGTCTGCATTAAGATCTCCTGAGAAACACTGTTCTATTTTCATGGAGTTTGGTAGAAAGCAGTATTTCCTTGAATTCTGTGATGTTTCACGATATTGCTTTTCTCCACTATTCTTAATTTTAAATAATTCAGAAAAGTACAATCTTTGAAGGAGAGATGCAATTTCAGTCCTTCCTCTGACCAACTTAATTTCTTCTATATTGTCATATAGAAGAACAGTGAGACTTCTCAGCCCTGTATGCCTATAATGCCTGCCCTATATGCCCTATAATTCCACATAATTATGGCATTCTTATCTTAGCTATTTTCCCCTGGATCCTTCTGTTCCTCCATTAAGCTGCAGGAAAATAGTTATGTGTGGTGGAATTCTAGTCATACAGCAGGTCGTCTGTGTGATTGTTAAACTCATTAGCTTCCCAGGCACAAATGCAAACTAGCCTTACTCTTACAATGAGAGTGTAAAGCTCCAGCACACAGACCATGGCCCTTTGCAATAGTCATTCCCTGGCTGAAAATGTTTTGAAAAGCAGCCCAGCAGATATGGCTTACCTAGAAAGATGACCTGCAGGTTAGTAAATAGCCCAGAGAGTCATGTATACTGTATTTTGTTAGGTCCTGGAAAACTTGTTTACAAAACATATTGATGATCCGTGTTTCCAGTCACCTTTCCTTCTCTGCTCTCAGCTCTTTATAAGGTTTTGACATGTGCTTTAGATACGCATGGGTAGAATTTGTGCTTGGTGTACAACCACAAGACTGAGCAGAACTACACTGAATTGAACTATTCAGTCAAAAATAGGGACAAAGTTCACTGGATGCTTACATCATTTCAAAGAGTCAGCAAAACAGCACAAAAGTACTTGGTTTACTTTCTGCTGCCTATCTTGATAGGAGCTGAAGTTAATGTTGGTAAATAGGTTACTCAAACATTTTACTTTCTGTAACAATTTTTATTACTCATTAGGATGGTTTGATAAATATGAGGTCATTAAACATGACTAAATACTTTAATTTCTCCAGAAACTGAAAAATGTTATGGTGCTTTTCTTAGCTATTTACCCCTAGAGCCAGTCTTTCACCTGCTAATATTTAGGTGAAGAGTACCACAGACTTCACTGCCTCCTCCACCAAGTGTAAACCACTTTTTCCAGACTTGTTTTGCTTTTATATATGGAGATACGTCGATGCACTCCAGAAATACTTAATTATAAAGATAAAAAGGCAATACATTTTGCCAAATAAGCGACGAAGACAGACGAACATGACAAATTGTTTGTCCTGGAGGAGGATTCCTCATGTAGGGAGGAGAATAAATACAAACAGTACAACAGAAGACTATAGAATAAAACAACCCCCAAACTAACCTATGAATCTGGTAATTCTCTGACCATTAAATAATCTTCCTCTCTAATAAGGCCTTAGTGGTGAAAACTAGCCATTGACTTTGTTGGTGTTGGTGTCTGTTTCTGATGGGGGGGAAAAAGGCCCAAAAAATCCTGCTCGTTGTCAGAGATTCCATGGGCGATGATGGAAGATTTGGGCTTCCAATTTAAACATTTATGAGCATTAACCAATGGTTAATGGTTTGGCAGCTACAACTTTGACCATGATAGTTCGGATTATCTGTTGTAAAACTGTATTTAAAGCACAATATTGGACCGTCTGCTAACTAGTTCATCATTCTACACTGCTTTGCTCTTGGAGAACCAGGGTTGTTCAGAACGTTCCCCCTTCCCCCCTGCTTCCTAGCTGTCTTAGGCTAGTCTGTTACAGGATCTCAGTGTAACTGAGTGCTGCCCATTGTGGGTACTGTTCGTGAGCATCTGACACTGCTTTCACAGCTGTGCTGCCCCCATTGCCCCCCACAATGATCCTAGGGGCCACTTGAGAGGTTATGGCAATGTTTGTTTGCCTTTTAAATGCATATTTCCTCTCTTTCCAGTAAGGATGCAAGGAGATTCAAAGTGTCGTTGCCAGCAAAGGCAACAGGGCACAATAGGAGCTGAAAAGGAAGAAAGTGAATGTCAGAATTCTGCAGCAGAATTCATACAGGCAGAGTGAGGAACTAAAAACTTTATGTAAGGGTTAGCACCATGAATCCACAAAGAAGCTGCAGTTTTTGTTGCCACAACAAGCACACGAGTGTGCCAGAGTATCTGAAAACGAAGACGCAGAGTGTGATCAGCAAGATTCAGCAAGGCCAAGTGCTGGGTCCTGCACTTGGGTCACAACAACCTCATGCAGCACTACACGCCTGGGGAAGAGAGAGCTGCCTGGCAGACAAGGAGGACCTGGGAGCATTGGTTGACAAGCGGCTGAACATGAGCCAGCACTGTGCCCAGGTAGCCAAGAAGGCTGACAGCATCCTGGCCTGTAGCAGGAAGTGTGGTGAGTAGGACTCAGCAGGTGATCATATCCCTGTGCCCAGGACTGGTGAGGCCCCACCGTGAAGTACTGTGCATCAAAGTGGGCAACAAAGCGGGTGGGGGATCTGGAGGGTAAGTCTTATGAGGAGAGATTGAGGGAGCTGGGGATGTTCAGCCTAGAGAAAAGGAGGCTGAGTGGGAGACCTTATTGATCTCTATAGTAACCTGAAAGGAGGTTGTAGGGAGGTGGGGATCAGTCTCTTCTCCCAAGTCACAGGTGATAGGACCAGAGTAAAGGGCCTTAAGTTGCACCAGGGGATGTTCAGATTGGATGTTAGGAAAAAATTTTACACTGAAACTGTTATTAAGCATTGAAACAGGCTCCCAGGAAAGTGGTTGAGGCACCATCCCTGGAGGTATTTAAAAGATAGGTAGACATAGTATTTAGAGACATGGTTTAACGACAATTTTTATCAGTTAGGTTGATGGTTGGACTAGATGATCTCAAAGGTCCCTTCCAACCTAGACAATTCTATGATTCTATGATCAGGGGCTGAGTGTGCAGAGTTAGAGGCCGAACAGTCATGGCGAAGCACAACACATAGAGCATCATGCTACAATGGACCTGTCCTCAGCAACAGCCTACACACCACTGCTGCAGGTGAGGAGCTGCATCAGTAACCTGGGTGTACAGGGTAACTATGCAGGGAGATTTTAAGCTGCTTTTCTTCCCATATAAACATTGTTCATACCCAAGCTGCCTCGCACTTGTGTTCTCATGTCCTGCTCCCATTTCTGGAGGATTTTTCTCTCTTCTTACACACTCAGCACTCTGCTTCACTTAAGTTGGTGGTACTATAGAAGTTAAAGTAAGCAGATTGCAAATAAATTATGCTTTATTATGGCTGCAGATAAAGAAAGATAAGAAAATTCAATAGAAAAGGTACAAAGGTAGATTGTAATCCTGTGTGTGCACTCAGCTCTGACTGAAGGTGAGACTTGCATATGCTGCACATCTACAGAGCCTTAAAGTCTCTTCATTATGGATCTTACATCTGAAACAAAGTTTATGGAATTGAGCTCATATTGCAGCTTGTTTGTGGAAATCTACTGGTGTGATAAGAGAGCAACTACAGTACAGATTGGTTTTACTTTGGCATAAACTTTATAATGAAAATGAGGCCTCTTTCAGGACTTTGCGTAGTTAAAATATCATTTTCTTTCCTGAAACAGTGGTTGGGGAAGAGTCTTTGTAAAGAGTAGCACCGTGGATCTTAGTTTGATTGCTGTGACTATGGTGCTCAATACAGGAAATTGGTTTGGAAATAGCTCTGGCACTGATGTTAGATGCCAAGAGAAGCTTGGTGAGGGCAGGGTTGGGTCTTAACCAAATTTCCTGTATTTTCTGGGAGGTATTCTGAAAGGTAGAGAAGAAAATCACAAAGCACTAGGCAAAGGGAAAGAATATGTCCTCACACAGCTACACTAATCACTAAAGAAAGCATATCTGTGTGAGCATGACAATTACTATGGAAAATGCCACAATGAAGTGTGGATGTGCTTCAGTCACAGATGACCTGCTGGCATTTGAAGGGAAAAGACTACACTGGTACAGCAATGCTACGTAACCAACAGTCCTAGAGATTGTTGTGATGCTTTGGGGATTTATTTTATTTATTCAAAAGCTATGAAGAAAGTGGAAGGTGAGTCTTTTAATCCACTAATCTGGAGGCATGTAGTCTTACCCTATGCATTTTTTCATTCTGTCTAAAATGGAAAAAACATATGAAATACAGGGAAGTTCTCCTTACTCCCCACCTGCACAGATGGGCCTTCTCATGTGCTCTGCTTATCTGGACCTATGAATACCATTGAGGAACTCCTGCTTTGTCGCTAAAGTAGAGTAGCAAGGAATTGAACTCACTTCCTTCATCTTAGGCTTGGTCTCTAAACAGCAGTTCAATCTCTGGACACAGTCCGAGAATTACTGTAAGGAACATAATTGGTACACTAGAAATCATGGAAATATTGCAAATAGTTACAAATAGTTAATACTATTGTCCTCGCAGGCCTATGTGGGTAGCAAACAGTTCTGTTTCCATACAGTAGATGGCAGTAGGAAACAGCACATATAGTACCTGTCGCCCAAACAAGCATAAAAATCTGCAATACAAACCCCTTTAGTTATGCCTCGCCTTTGAAACTGCTAAAGGAAACTGTGTTATCCGTTTGAGAGCAACTGTTAGTCTGAGTGACAGATTTTCTACTGACAGTGGATTACTTTAAATATTTTACAATGGACACAGCAGTGTCTTCCAAAAGACAGGTCTTTCAATCTGAACAACCTTTCAAACAACCTCTAAATAGAACTCTAACTTTTGCTAGAAATGATCCTGTGTGTATTTTCAGACCAGAGAATATTCTTTCTCGAAGTTTTGCATAGTTCATAGAGTGTCACAAAGACAACCACTTAGGTTGCAACATTCACTGTGGGTTTTTCTAATATACAGTGACCTTTAGCACTGTGTTTTTGTCTTGTTCCCTTACCTTAGAAATCTTCCACCTACGTACTTTCCTTTCAAAGCTTGGCCAGGCCCCATTTTACTACTGTTAACATAACCTCAGGTACACACTGTAAGTCTTGTAAGTAATGTCCTTTACACCCAGGACGTCATTTACCTTCTCGCACCCGGGATGGTATCAAGAGATCCATATTCCTCACCCAGCATGACTGTAAGGACAAAACCAGGAGTCATAAAGATGCAAAGAGAAAATAAGTGAAACATCATAAGAGAGATGAAAACCAGGAGATGTAAAAATCCACGTGTGGGACAGATCTGCCACTTGCTGTGAATGTTCCTACCAAATAGCCTCCTGACATGTTTTCTGAGAGCAGGGTTCTCTACAAGCTTGCCAGGAAGGACCACCTCATCTATATGCCATGGCAGTACTATTCATTTGGCTCTTACTGGTCAACATGTACTAAAAATAACTTGGAGAGACATGGAATTGCTTGGAACACGGTGTTTTGAGTATACAGATGTCACCTAATTTCTTTTGGACTCTTCTGCCAAAGACACTCAGGCACTTTTAGAAGATCTTAATGGGTTCTACCTATGTCTACTTGATTATAAATTTAACTTTTCCTGAAGAACTTAGGTACATGCTAAGTTTATGGACATTTTAGTCAGCACCTATCCTCTTCTCAATGGACATTAATTAGTGCTCGTGTTCACTCGGTCCCCTAGTCATCTCTTCCATGGTGATGCTACAACAGGTAAGATTCTTTCAGGTGTATATAATAGTAATACCAGACACTGTGAGCATAAGCTAAGCTACGGAGAATTCTTGCATCAGATCTGGGGAAGTTAGGTGGGTTTCACCACCTGAAAATATCTCATTGTGTCATTTCTTAAGCAATAATATAGTACTTGTTAAATGGCATTTATGAGTGTTTATAAGGTGTCCTGTTTTGAGGTAAAACAAACCAATTTTCTGTTCAGTAGTTTTACTTTTTTAGCTGGGCCTCTTCTAACTAACTAAAGTCTGAAACTAACAGCACATTGTTCAGAGAGTGTTTTGTCTTACAGTGATAAGACCTGATTATACCAAGGGATGGTGCAAAGAGGCCCTTGCTTATACTTACTGCTAGAACAACCAAGGTCAGGGAATTTTGTCAGGTGACCTAAAACTGGCCAATTGGGGTATTCCATCCCATCCACATCATGCTCAGTAANTGACATAAGGAGATGGTAAAGTCTAACAAGTTTGACAGAGCCTTGGAAAGGTACACCTGTTTATTTTTATTTATAAGCTCTAAGGAAAACCTGTGACATTCTGAGTAATCATTTTGCAATTCCTTAATCAAAGAATTAAAACCAAAATATTTGTCCCACTCCAGAAAAATTTAAACACTAAAAGTGAATAATCAGTTCTAGAAATGATATTGCTTAGGAGAAGAGTATTTATTTCCCCAAAACATATTTCTGCTGTTGCAATCACAGACACCGTATGTTCTCTGCTAGGTTTGATAGCCATGGGATGGGCTGATAACTCTGTTGACAACTCTGTTGTCATGCGAGGTTAGTAGTATCCATTTTAGCTGGTTAAAAAATGCAGGGCAAGACATGGCAACTCACTCTCTCCTGCTTCAGTATCTGTTGTGTTGCTACTGTATCTTCATGAGAAAGTATTTAAGAATGGATAACGATCAAGCCAGATGAAAGTCAGAGACATTACTGGGCTTGTTGTTACCCAGTGTAACAACAGTGGCTGCGATGGCTGACTCATAGCGGTAAGGCTTGGGAGACAGGGGTTGTCTGCAGTAATGTGCACTATATAGTTTTGCAACACTTTGTTCTTGACCAAAAAATCCTATACCCTTCTGGACATTGCATTTTGTAAGGACCTTCACTTTCCTGCGCCATCGCACAGCAAGGTAAATGTGGCCGTTTCGCAGGTGTGTGCGCACACATGTGTGTGTATGCATCGTCAGTGCCCTGAGCAGAGCCCCCCGTCCTGGGCTTTTGCCTGCCAGACACCTGGGCCTGCTTAGACACAGGGGGCAAGTGACTGGCCTTGAAAACCAGCCATTGGGGGAAGTTGTGTTGCAAGGCTTCAGCGGGGCTCCCAGCTTTGCTTTGGAGTAGCTTTTCAGCTGAGGCTCTCATCCCGGCTGCCCTCCTGCAGCTGCCTCCCAGAGACCATGCTCCCTGTTGATCCAGACCCTAACTCCCACTTGGTTTTCCAGCCTGACAAACTTGGACTTGTCTCATGGCTGAAGATGTGCCTATTGATGTGGCCAACTCTGTTACTGTCACAGGACCTGTCCTGTTCACCTTGCTCAAGTGCCAAGGGGAAGGAGGGCCTGCCCCGCGTGCTCTGCTCTCACTCTTGTATCCCTGGCATGCACTTACCTATCTACAAAAAGTTACGTGTTTGAGCTGTTTTTCAGTTTGCTTACTACTGATTTGTTTTGGCACTCAAGCTATCAGTGGCAAGTTGCTGCGGGACACTGACCTACCTGTGCTTACACCCTAACGATTAACCAGGTACCTTCATTTTCAGATAACATGAAGGCAAAAAAAATGGATGATTGTGATCCTGCTTAAAATTAAACTGCAGTGGTGTTTTGAGTGGCCGGCACACTGGGAAAATACCTGCTCAAACAACTGAGACTGCACCCGATATATTTGTGCTCTGAAGGTCTTGAATAATTCAGTTCAGATAATAATTCAGCAGAATAATTCTGTTTCAAGACAATAAAGAGAATCGCTTGTCTATAATAAAACTGCCTGACTCAAGCGACTTGAGAAACTGCATTAATTCAAGAAAATACACCAAATAGAACAATGCAAAATCATACTGGGGATATCCAGGTTTCCAGACCAGATCCAGGTTGAAGGTATCATTAAAAACTGGCATCGTGAAAAACTTAAAAAGTAGAAAAAAGTAAAAATAATTAAAAATAGGTATACTGGATAAGAAAAAGCTGCTGCAAAAAAGCCTTGTTGCATGTACGGGAGCCGAGACCTCTTGAGGGGCTGGGGTAAGATAACCAAACATATTTAAGAGCTATGTATCCATTGTGATAAACTGAAGTTATTTCAGTCTGCCGAGGCACAGAGAAATGTGATCTGTCATTGATTATTTTCATTTCTTTGTATTACAAAGATATTAATTACTAATTGATGCTAGGGAGCTCTTACAGCACCAAGCAAATAGATGTCTCTGGACATGCTCCAGCACCTAAATGTCCTTCCTTTAGCAAGGGGCCCAAAACTGGACACAGTACTCAAGGCATGTTGCCACAATAAAAGGTGCACAATGTCCTGATTAGGGACATTCTCACAGAAGTATGTAACTTGCTCCTTGTGGGGTAATGAGTGAACAGAGCCTGACCTAGGTGTCTGCATCAGATCCACGAGGACGAGTCAGAGGATTATCTGTAAGTCTTATATTAGCCAGCTAAATAGAACTAAGTCAGGGTTGGCTAAGCTGCAATCATTGCAGCTTTATGGAAGGCAATACTTTTAATGCCTTTACTAAGGTTAGCTGCAGGAAGTTTAGAGTCATGTAAGTACCCTACCTTGATGCTCCCTAACTCATGACAGCTTGCACAATAATTTGCAGAACAAATTAACACCAACATCTGTTCCCAGCTGACTGATGCCCTCCTGATTACAGCATAGATGAAAATGTTGACTGTGGACTGTGATAGGTACAAAACTCCTGTTAGAATGAATGAAAGCAGATGTAGTTTATTTTTCTAATATTTCAAAGATAAAAGGCCCCTGGGAGAGTAAAAAAAAACAAACCACCAAAACCAACCAAAAACCCTAACAAGCCATTTTGAATTGCTTTTGTGCATAATGAAAAACATACAGATTATTTTTCTCTTTTTGTGCTTAATTACCGTATTGTAACTGCCCAGATAACATTCCTAACTGGTATGGCTAAATATATGTAGATGCAAATGCTCCTGAATCTGGGGGTATAGCTGGGTTTGTAGTTGTTTTATTCTTTTCTTTCTCCCCCTACCTGCTAATATTAGTAGATCTAAATCCCTCTTCTTCCTCTTCTCCTCCCCTTGCTTTCTCCAAGGCTTTATATTTTCTTCTGAATGAATAACATTGTCTTAAAATTGCATCATTAGGCACAGAACATTAGGAGAATTCCGATGAGAGGCGGGTGTTTTTTCTTTTCATTGACATTGCAAGATCTTAAGGGTAAGGGAGAGGCTTAGCATGTAGTGTCCATGCTTCTGGATTTGGTCATATGTTTGTGTGCTTCGGAGCCTTCAGCCACATCCTGGAAATTGCAGCAGGCGGGAGTGCGTGGCTGGGTGGGGCTGCCCACAAGGGAAAAATGTATGAATCCCAACTTGTACCAGTTTAAAAAAGAGCCTTCCTACAGATACCACCGCAGCCTGCCAGGCCATGGCCGCTCTGGGGACAGGGCGCTCTTCCCGCTGTCACCACACTGGAATCAAAGAGAGCATCCAACACCCGAGCTCTCACCTCTTGAAAGTCACCAGCCCCTTTTAAAAGCGTTCGTTTGAAGTGAGTACTTTTGCGACTCGCAGGGACATTCTGCCCCAAGACTGACACAAATGCTGTTGTTTGAATTAGCTTCACGGCTCTGCATGTTTTTTTAAGAAGGCGACCGCTTCAGCTGAGCTGCACGGAGCGCACTTACTTCCTCCGAACCCCCGCAGCTGCTGGAGCAGAGTGGGTTGGCTGCACCTTCCCGGGGAAGCCATCTTGGCTGCACGGCTGTACCCCGAGCAGGTCCCCCTCCACCCAGTGCTTCCCCAAGGTGCGCCTTTTCCCCCCAGAGCCTCTCCTGCCAATCCCTGACGCTTTCTTCCCGGAGCCGGCTGCGAGAGCGCGGACACCCACACGGGCTAGTTTCGGGAATCGACCTCCTACAACCTCAGGCTCC
>VZTM01014229.1:21538-35510 GCA_013400555.1 Jacana jacana
CAGCCCCCCCCCCGCCCCTTCCCCCTCAGGTCCCGCAGGGGGGCCCTGCCCCGGGCTCCGCGCCAGTCACACAGCTCACAGAGCCCGCCCAGCGGTGCCCACCTCCCTTCCCGCCGCCGCTCCGCTCCGCCAACGCGGGCCGCGCCCTACGCTTCCTCCCTTGCCCTAANCGTGTTCCTCTGCGTCCGGCTGATTCCCTGCGGGCTGCCGCCCCGCTCCCCACCCTCCCGGCCGGGACGCTCCCGCAGCGCACAGCCGACCGCGGCGCGGCTGAGGGAGGACGAATTGAGGTCGGGCGGACGGGTTCTGTTGGTCTGGTTTTGGCTTATTATTATTTTCATTAAGGCGAGCACGAAGTTCTGCGGTAAATGCCCGAGTGCGTCGGGTGCTGTGTCCTAAGTGGCGTTTACCCCTGCTGAGCGAAGGGGTGAGAACGCGTAGAGGGGGGTGGGAGCGGGGCTGCTCCCGGGCGGCGCCGGCGGGGGCGGGAGGGTCCACCCGGGCGGGGGCGGGAGCGGCCTGGAAAGCCAAGGTGCCCTTGGCATCCTGCGTGCGCTTTCCCCGGGCTTGAGGGTTAGTGCGTTACCGCCGCAGATCAGGACGCTCGTGTGTGTGTGTGTGTGCGTGTTGGCGGTCGGAGGCAGAGGGTGTCGGACGGGGAGGTTCGCTAAATCTTTGAAGGCGACGGCATGGGCGATGGGCGGCCGCTTTGGCCCATTACCAGGGCGAGCTTTGAGCTCTGAGCCGCAGGCAGCTTGGTGTCAGCGGTGGGTTTGCAAGTGTGCGTTAACTGGCTCAATAACGCCGTCCCTGTGCGAGAAGGAGTAGTCCTTGTGCCCGTGTGATTGCAGGCTGCGAAACCTGTCAGAAACGCAACCGCTGCGAACTGCTCTTGAGATACAACCTTTTCTGTCCGTGTGTATTTTGCTCATGACACAGGCAGCTTTACTGGATGAGAATGCTAATTAGACTTGTTGCGAAATGTAGACGGAGGTTTTTGCAGCATCCCGGAGCTCCGTTTTCTTGCTTTGTTTTTGCACAGCTTTAATATTTCCGACTGCTTCCTGGTTTAAATAGAAAAATCAACCTAAAATATGACTCCGGTTGTAACAGAGCTGTAGCGGTGTCAATGAAACTGCAGCAGGAACCACCTTTTTTGGAAAGAGAAAAGTGCAAAGCGGGATCCTAACAAATATCTCATTCTTCCTCTTGTCTGGCAATTTGTCAGCGCTTGGGGGACAATTGCCTTGAAGCTCTGCCGTCTAGAGGAGATCACTTGAAGCTCTGCCGTCTAGAGCAGATCACGGCACAGAAACCCACTTGCTTCCTCCTTACGTTTGTAGGAGTGTAGCACCGAGAACGGGGAAGACCTACTGCCTTCATTCGACTTTCCTTAAACAATTACCTTTCCCCAAGGTGTCTGACCTGTTCCATTTCTAGATGGACAGGCTTTGTAATGTGTGAACGGATGTTACAGCAAAAATTAGCTGTAACAGCGGTAGTTGGCAGGTTCTTGTCCTCCCGTGAGCCTATCGATACACTGATATGAACTAGTAATTACCAGTTTACAACAGCACAGGCGATCCTGTAGGTAGGTTCGATGGGGATCTCTAATGAATTAGGAAATGTAATTTGACATGATTACACAGGTGTCAGGCTGTGGCTTGGTTTGAAAAGTAAGTTGATCTAAGGGCTCTTTAAAAACGTTGCGGTGTTACAGCCTTGATTCAAGAGCCTCTTCCAGGAAGAAAACGTTATTCCTGGTTTGAAAAGCCAACCGTGTGACCTCGGCTGAGGCTTTTGAGCGCCGAGATCCGGAACTCTGAAGTTGCACAAGCGGAGCACGCTCCTTTTTGGTTTTTTTTCTCTCCCAGCTTTGAGATACGCTCCGCTGGCCTGGCTGGAGCGGTGTGTGTGTGGGGGGGTGTACCGGCAGCCCCGGGGCGGGATGGGACCCACCCCTTGCAGGCCTGGCCCTTGTTGGCCTGCGCGGCGCTGCGGCGGCGCGACCTTTCACCCACTTCTCGGGAGTGGTCACGTGAGCGGGCGCCCGGAGAGGGGAGGGGCACCGAGGAGCGCCGGCGGCGGGGGAGGGCGGAGGGTGCGAACCCCCCCTCTCTCGAAGCTGGAGAGGATGCTGCCATGTCCCCCCCTACCTACCATGGAAATGGGGGAGCAGGGGGACCGAAGGACCCGGAGCAGAGAGAAAGAAACCCAGACTGAGGGGCGATGGGCAGCGGGGTGTGCACTTGGCAGGGAGGGGGTTTCTGTTCCCGGCCTGCAGGGATGTTCGGGTGTTGAATCCTGGGTATGACTGGTTTTGGAAAATCTTGGGTAAAAGGCGATTTAAGCCTGTATTAAAAACAAAAAAAACCCAACCAAACAAAAAAAAACCCAACAACAAACAACCCCCCAACAACAAACAAAGCAAACCCCCCCAAAACCCACACCATAAAGTGTGTTGGTTTATTTTTTTTATTATTTTATTCCAAAGCCATTATTGATGTCCTGCAGCATGCTGCATCATAGCCCTGAACTCCACTTGTTCAGAGAAACACGGTCTAAATGATCTAAAAAGAACCCTGGATTAACTTCAAACTGAATGGTCTATTTTCAGCCTTTTACATGCTGAAAGACCTTAATTCAGATTCTTTTAACCTTGTACAGTAAATGAGCATTGAACTACTGTGGCAGTAATACAATCAGCTTGCCTGTGGTCACTGAACACTGTTGTGCATCTTCTAGAAAGTCCTAAGATGTGACATGCGTGTCTTGTAAACGCCTTACCATTCCAGAAATATTTGTTGCTATAGGGAAGATAACTCTTTGCTGCATGAGCGTAGAAACTCAGAAGTGCAAAGGGAGAGAGAAGGAATAAAACCTGTAGAATCTAAATCCCTAGGTTTTTTTTTTTTTTTTTTTTTATAGCAGTATTAAAAGAAATTAATTGTTTCTTGCGGTTGGAGGAGGTTTCTGCATGGTATGATAACTATGCAGCATTTTAGTTCTGTATGCTTTTCCCTTCCAAAGATACCTGTTGCTCTGCTTGGGAAAGAATAACAAAATTAGCCCAGGATTCCAAAGGAGTTGCCTACAGAAGATGTAGCTGATATTCACCCACGGGTGATCCTGGAAAACTGCTGAGGACAGGACCTAAACTGATAGTTTTGTCAGTGGGAAACAAGCTCCTTACCCATCCAGATTTCAAACGGCCTGCTTTGGGTGCAGTTTACAGTAGGTCTCAGTGTTCCTGTATCTGAGCAAATACATGTATTCAGTTCTCCACCTTGGTATGAGCCACAGCATTTGTTAAATTTTTAGATGTGAGAAATCCTTTTAAACCTTTGTGATTCTAAGGGGCCGCAGCTGTCATCTGTAGGTGAGGGTGGGAAGGATTGGAGCCAATGACTAGCAATAACCAAGGATGAGAACTTGAAATGTACAAGTCAGACAATGGCTGTTGGAGGAGAGACTTCTGTCTCTTTTCAAGTGGCTTATAAGCCACTTTGATCATGGCTTAAACATTCCTTAGACAATGCCATTGTAAATGATTTAGTATTACTCTTCCTCTCACCCATCTCTATTCCTATTAGAAACCTGAGTGCTGTTCTAAACTTTTCTAAAGTTTATTATATAAGTGATTCTAAATTTTGAAGTTGGAAGTTTATTTCAATAAAGGAAGCAAATAATTCTTCGAGATTAGATTTCTCATTGTTTGGATTTTTTTTTTTCCTTCTAAGCTTGCTAGTAGGAACTTGGCAGGAGTCAGAAGACACCACCTATGTGCTAAGATGCTTCTCATTGCTTTATTGGTGGTACCTTGTGTCTGCATGAATTTACGAGGGCTTCCAGGTACTTCCGAATTCAGAACTGTCATCATACTTCAAGATGCAGTACAACAAGTCCTTGTGCTAAGAGCTAGACCGTGCTGCAAGCCTGCCCATCATCTATGAACAGGCTGCGTTTTGGGTGCCAAAGATGTCTATCTGAGGGTTCCTACAGCATGAGACTTGTGGGATAGTATGTAGCAGTGTTCACAGAGAAACTGTATGTAGCAGTCACCGCTTTTTCATGGAGACTGCCAACCTTTGATGACCAAAGTAGAATAATTGGGGATAATTGTTTTGTGAGTTTAGATCAGTTAGTGTCTATACTGTATACAAAAGCTAATCTATAAATAGATGTAAAAAATCTGTTGAGGTAGCTTGCAAGTGAGAGTTATTGAATTAAGTCTTTTCCCAAGGTTTCAGCTATTCTGGGTCATGTGAGTAAGATTTCTCTCCAGTTTCCCTCTGCATTTGTTAACTTACTTTCTTTGCAGGAAACGGAGCTATAGTTGTGAAACTACATCTTAAAAATATGTCTCTGTTTTCAGTGGATGTATGGACTCCTGCCAAGGAGAAGTGGCAGTTGTTGGTTTTTTTTATTCCAAGAGGAATGGGAAGTGTGGAAAAATGGATTGCAGGAGCCAAGCTATGTATAGGAAGCAAGTGGCAAAGATGAGTTCTGAGACATGAGGTGACATGGATAACTCTTTAAAGCAGAGGAATTGGTTTTTGTGAGGTAGAGGGGGTGACTTTACTTTTTTTTAGCATTATCACTTTATCTATGTAAAGCTTATGAAATCTAAAGAAAGGCAAACAACAGCGTTTCCGAAGTTAACTGCTTCAGGAATTAATATCTTGTTTTGTGCAATGTACTGTAACACATATACATTTCATATCACGGTTTGGTGCTTTTTAAGATGCACATGGTAATTTCTTTCATTGTCTTTTAGACATTGTATTCTGTGTGATGTGCTTCAGACATTACCAACCACAAGTGACTTCTTGCACGCCCGACTAAATGGAAGCATCCTGCACATGGGGTCTCTTAGCTTCAGATTTTCCAGAGCCCTCCTCTCCTTCCATGGTTGTACACGGAGCACGTAAGCCCTAACTGAGAGTTGCCAGTTCAGCGTCTGCAACCCGAGGTCATAAAGTCTGTGAGCAGTCTATGAGTTAAACCTCGGTCTCCACAGTGTGAATGTCCCCAAAGTAAAAAATAAAGAGGAGTCTGAGGAGGCTTTTTCCACAGTAGGCCAAAGCAGCATAGTTTTTCAGACAGTCAGGGCTTAGGCCTTGCATGTGTTTCCTTGACTTAAAGGATGACACCCAAGGTGGCAGTACTTGTTTATAACAACGGGAAAGAATGTGGTAAGTTTCGATCGACTGGACAGAGATGGGAAAAGGGAAGAGGAAAAACATCTGCAGCTGTTGCAGCATACTTGAATTGAAGTAAAACCAGAAAAGAGCAGGGAACAGTCAGCTTTTTCCTTTGATTAAAGCCAAAAAAAACCAAAACAAAATTCCAGGTTTTAAGGGGCAAGTGTGTTTTTTAAGACACATGAATATTATGCGAGAACACGGAAAGGAATGAGAATAGCCCCTTCAGATTGCTTTGAAACTGCTGCGCTCCCCCCACCTTTAAGTAAGACTTGGCCAAACTGCTAAGAAAGTCAGAAGCTCTTGTTTCTGGCTCAGTGTTGGGAATGAGGTTAATTGCTATATGCTGTGCTGACATATTTTGCTGACCAGAATGCCTGAAGTTAGTTAGGAGTTGGTGTTTCGGTGTTAGCGAGCTTGACGCCGGCCAGTCCGCGCTGGCAGCCGGGCGCATGCGCCTCCCGCCTCTGCCCTTTCACCTACTTTGCCAGCGGCCACGTGAGAGCAGAGGAATGCAGAGGGGAAGCGCGCGGCGGCCCCCGCGGAGGAGAAGGGAGGTTCGAGGGAAGGGCCTGCAGGAAATCTCTGGTGTTCGGCCATCCCAATTCAGAGCAGTCCTAAAGGCCTGCAGTTTCCTGAAGGAAAAGGATGCGAACAGAAACATCGTACAGTCCTAGGACGAGATTTGTCTGTTTTCAGGAATGGTTTGCTTGATGCAGGATTAATTCTTCCCCTATTGATATTTATTCATTTGGGAATAAGGAATGCTTTCCTTATTGAAGCTTATTTAATTTTATGATCATGCTAAGTTTTCATTCATTAAAATAATCAGGATGACTGTTTCTGGTTAATGCTATTTATAATCCTTTTCTACCCTGGACAGTAGGCGTGCGTGTGCCTAAAAAGGGAAGGGTTCCTGAAATTCTTTCTTTTCAGAAGTAGAAAGGAGGATAGTTACAAATTACCAGGGTGAGAAGTCACAGGAAAATTGTCGGGTTATAGAAACTAATTGCTTTGGTATTTAGGGTGCTGGTATTCCAGAATACAAAATTCCATGAATGAACTGGAGAACCTGATGACCCTCCTTGAGATAAATCCAGGTGCCCGGTTCTCTGTATATGGTTGGTTTTGTTGTGGGTTGGTTTTTTCATCTCAGTCTGAACAGTACTGCTAAACGTGTGATGGATTTTAACTTTGAGTGCTGTACACTTTTGCAAATCCAAGGACCACCGTGTGTTACTGCTGCCTGGCTGTTTCATTGCTGTCTTGCAGCTTTGGTCTCGGGGTTTCACTGGTGATGCACAATTTAAATGAATGAAGGGACAGCTGATTCATGACTTCCTGACACTTGTCTACAGCAAGGCCCCTGTGAATAAGCAGTTGCTACTGGCAGAGTCATTAAGTGCTAACAAGTACAAGCAGTTGGTACTTGGGCATACTGGGCTTGTCTTTAAAGGTTTTGAAAGTGGTGTTCAAAGCAGATTTGGTTTCTTTGCTGTCCTAATTAGACACCCTACATGCCTAGATCAAATTGCATACTGTGTGACATTGTGAGCTTAGGCCAGCCTTCTGGAAATTCAGAAGCCTGATTCACCCAGGACTCCACCTCTAAAACTTGAGCAGTGGCTGATGGATTTGGGAGTTCTGCTAATTACTGTCACCACTGTAGCAGTAGTTGTATTGCAGAGACTGATCATGGCAGGCTGGTCTAGAGATAGGCACTTTAAGTACTGCAAATAGTCAGCAATCTTACTACATCCTGCACAATGGCATTTATCTTGTTAATCTCAGTCTAATGTTCCTTCCCTTCCTGTATTGTTTATTTCCTAAGCCTACTATTACTGCAACATTTCCAGTACTTACATTCCCTAGTTGTCTACTCATGACACCTTTACACTCCTCCTGTGTTCTCCAGAGGACTTTGACATAGTAGAATATTTGCAGAGTAGAGGAGTGCAACTACAGTCATAATAAACTGCTTTTGAAGTGCCCAGCTAAGCTGTGCTAGTTATCCCTCACATGCTGTTCACCAGGGGATTAACATAGATCAGAATTTAATTTTAACTGCAAAGTCTGAGTTTCAGGTTTGCAAAAAAACTGTAAATCTCACCCTTTAGAATTCAAAAAGCATGAAGTAATTGTAATTTCTTTTGATTTTTGCCTAAAAATGTTGTAGTTTGTACCAATAAAAATGTGAAAATAAAACTTGTCCTTGAATCCTGACCTAGAGATGGTATTATGGATTACTCTACCTTTTTGCCATACTTCTAAGAGGGTGGGTTTTTTAGAATTATGCACAGAAGTTTTGGTAATAATAAATGAATCTGGACAAAAGACTTTTGAACCACAATGGTCTCCTCAGGAATATATAGGTTGGACAATTTCAGTTTCATACATAGAGCCTGTCTGCAAAAATCTGTTCTGAGTATAAGTGCTCTAATGTTACTCTGAATTAATGAGTAGGGGTAGCTTCCAGGATATTTATGTAGAAATGCTTGTTATGGAAAGAAAGAAGCTATGAAAATTAGCTTATAATTAAAAGTATACTGTTCAGTTCAACTTGGCTGTATCCTCAGAGTTGAGACATAAATATGTGAACAGAAGCACAGTTACTTTTCTGCTTTAACTTCCAGTGTTTTTTATTTGGGCCTGTTATGCCTGCCCAGTATGATGGTCTTTGTCTATATTGACACCTTTTGATATTTGTTTGGGTAGTTTGACAGTGCTGCATTTTGATTAAATTTCCTCTTCATTTCAAGTTTGTTAAAGTGAAGGTCATTTTTATGACAGCGGTAATTTGGTTTCATCAACTCTACCTAGTTTTGATTTTGCACTTGCCAGAACTCAGAGCCACAGGAGGCTATAGTATCCTGTTGCTATGACTAATTGGCTTGAAATTATCATAGAATGATTAGAGTTGGAAGGGACCTTCAAGATAATTTAGTTCCAACCCCCTGCCACAGGCAGGGACACCTCCCATTAAGCCAGGTTGCTCAAAGCCCCATCCAGCCTGGCCTTGAACACTTCCAGGGATAAGGCATCCACAGCTTCTCTGGGCAACATGTTTCAGTGTCTCACCACCCTCACAGTAAAGAATTTCTTCCTAATATCTAATCTAAACCTACCCTCTTTCAGTTTAAAACTGTTACCCCTCATTGTATTACTACACTCCCTGCTAAAGAGTCCCTCTCCACCTTTTTTGTAGACCCCCTTTAGGTACTGGAAAGCTGCTATAACATCTCCTCAGAGCCTTTTCTTCTCCAGGCTGAAAAACCCAAACTCCGTCAGCCTGTCTTCATAGGAGAGGTGCTTCAGACTTGTGATTATCTTTGTGGCTCTTCTCTGGATTCACTCCAGCAGGTCCATGTTCTTTTGATGTTGGATCCAGAGCTGGATGCAGTACTCCAGGTGGGGTCTCATCAGAGAGGAGTAGGTGGGCAGAATTACCTCCCTTGACTTGATATCCACACTTTTTTTGATGCAGCCCAAGATGTGGTTGGCTTTCTGGGCTGCAAGCACACACTGCCAGTTCCTCTTGAGCTTCTCACCAACCAACACCCCCGACTCCTTTTCTTCAGGGCTGCTCTCAGTCTACTCTGCCCAGTCTGTATTTGTGCAGGGGATTGCCTTGACCCATCTGCAGTACCTTCCAGTTGGCCTTATTGAACTTCATGACATTTACATAGGCCCTCTTCTCAAGCCTGTCAAGTTCCCTCTGGATGGCATCCCTTCCCTCCAGTGTGTTGACCACGCCACATAGCTTGGTGTCATTTGCAAACTTGCTGAGGGCACAAGTCTATCCCACTGTCCATGTCACCAATAAAAGATGTTTAATATTGGTGATCCCACCCTGAGGAGTGCTGCTCATCACTAGTTTCTGCCTGGACATTGAGCCTTTGAGTGCTGCCATCCAGCCAGTTCCTTATTGGCTGGTCCATCACGTCTCTCCAATTTAGAGACAAGGATGTCTTGTGAGATAGTGTCAAATGTTTTGTGCAAGTCCTATCAGATGATATTAATTGCTCTTCCCTTATGCCACCAGTGCTGTAATGCTGTAATAGCCATGAAATTTGGCTCTGTGATCTTGCCAGGTACGAGTGAGACTGACCATGACCAGCCTGTAGCTCCCTGGGTCTTCCTTTTTTTTTTTTTTTTTTTTTTTTTTTTTTTTTTCTTTTCTAAAATTGTGGTTTATTTTCTTCNNNNTTTTTTTCTTTTCAAAAATGGGGGTTACATTTCCTCTTTTACAGCCAGTGGGAACTTTACCAGACTGCCATGACTTCTCAAATACGATGGATAATGGCTTAGCAGCTTCATCCGCTAGTTTACTCAGGACTTGTGGATGTATCACATTATGTCCCATGGACTTGTACACCTTCAGGTTCCTTAGATTGTCTTGAACCTGATCTCCTACAGTGGGCAGTTCCTCATTCTCCCTGTCTCTGCCGTTGCCTTCTGTGATTTGGGTGGTGTGGATAGAGCCCTTCCTGGTGAAGACCAAGGCAAAAAAGTCATTGAGTACCTCAGCCTTGTCCATATCCCAGGTCACCAGGTCTCCCGTTTCCTTTTGGAGTGGGCTCACGTTTTTACTGGTCTTCCTTTTGTCACGAACATACCTACAGAAGCTGTTCTTACTGCCTTTGACGTCTCTGGCCAGATTTAACTCTGTCTGGGTTTTAGCTTGCCTAACCTGATCCCTGGCTGCTTGGACAATTTCTCTGTGCTCCTCCCAGGCTACCTATCCTTGCTTCCACCCTCTGCAGGCTTCCTTTTTGAATTTGGGTTCCTCCAGGAACTCCTTATTCATCTATGCAGGCCGCCTGGCGTTTCTGCCTGACTTCCTCTTTGTTGGGATGCATTGCTTCTGAGCTTGGAGAAGGTGGTCCTTGAATATTAGCCACTTTTCTTGGTTTCCCATGGGGGCTTTATCTCATGATACTCTACCAAGTTGACAAACAGTCAGAGTCTATTCTCCTGAAGCCCAGGCTAGTGAGCTTGCTGCGTGCCCTCCTTGCTGCTCTAAAGATATTGAACTGTACCATCTCATGGTTACTGCAGGCACGGCTGCCCTTGAGTATGACATTTCCCACAAGCCCCTTTCTGTTGGTGAGAACAAGGTCCAGCATGGCACCTCTCCTCTTTGGCTCCTCTATCACTTGGAGGAAGAAGTTATCATTGATGAGTTAATAAAGTTAATATGGCCAGAAACAACTTTAGTGTGCTAACTGAGGTGAAGACTTCAAATACTTTTTGTTTCCAAATGATGAAAAAAAGATTAATTTCTGAATCTCCTTTATCATTTCATTACACATATCATTATGTACCTATGGTATGCTTTTTCTAAATATTATGGATTTGGTTTTCTGCTGTGCTCTGAATTTTTATATATTGTATGTATGCACATTATTGAGGTTTCTGCAGTCCTGCCAAAAATCCTAAGTTACATGAGAGTGTCTTGCTTCCATTTTCAGCTGTTGTGGTTAGAAGAGGTATCTTAATTAACATACTGGACATCCAGACTGAAGTGCAAGCATAACCTGTAAGGAAGAGGCAAGTCTTGTAAGTAAATTTCTCATACTTTGAAGTATTTCCCACAGAAGATACCTTGCTAGAAATGGACTAGCTCCTAGTTCCTTTGAACAAAAAGGAAATAATTTTTTTAAACTTTTCTTCTTCGACAGAACTCTCTCTGAAAATGGCAGAAGCTCACCAAGCAGTAGCTTTCCAATTTACGGTCACTCCAGATGGTATTGACCTGCGAATGAGCCATGAAGCACTCAAACAAATTTACCTATCTGGTGTCCATTCGTGGAAGAAAAAGTTCATCAGATTCAAGGTATTTTAAATTAGTCATGTCCACCAAACTTTAGGGTTATTTAATGGTTTATAGATTATTTGAAGTTTTGTTTAGGCAAAATTTAATTTATTTTCCTTTATGGTGGACAAAGTTCCTTACTGTAAAAGACTTGTGTGGGTTTTAGTTAAGAACAGGGATATTGAGAATGGTAGCCCTGAGTAATGCTGTAAAGACTGAAAGGGTAGAACTTCTTGCTTTATTCTATGGAAGCAAAATTAAATAGAAGTAGAAATTCAATAGGTTTACTTTGTTCTTTTTATAATGCATCATTTAATTAATCTTTTAGCATAATTTATAAATAAATAGTGATTTTTGATATTACATCAATTAGAGGTGTAAGTCTATACTCTTGATTTTATGTATTCTTTACCAAAATTAAATTCTCAAATTAAGGAGAATGTTTTGTGTTGTGCCTGCAGTAGGCAGTTCAAGTTACACTAAATAGTAATGTTTCTGAGAAGGTATTTGATAGAGATCTTTGAGAATTTATTGGTTTGTTTGTGGGATCATAAATAATAAACATCTATTATTTTTTAGTAGCATACTAGATAAGCTACAATAATATCTTAGAAAGCTGAGAAGGACTGCTTAAATGATGTATACAAAAACCCAAAACAAACAACCCAAACCCAACACAAAACACACTACTTGATTCTGGTTTTTAGGGTCTTGTTCAGTAGAATATTTTTGCCATGTATTAATTTAGAGAGGCCTAGCTCAGTGTAGGTAGGTATTATGTTCCAAAGTTGTTTGCTAATTTCAGTACTAAGACTTGCTTATGGATCAGTGTTGTCTACAGCAGAACTTCAAAGTACCTTTAATTTTTTATATCATTGTGACAATTTTCTGGAACAGTCAAACTTAACTAAATCCATTCCCTACTCCTGAGTTAAGTGTATGTAAGAAAATGATGGATAATCTTAATTTTTTTTTTAAAACTAAATGACTTAAATGTGTTGATTTTTGTGTCTTTCCATGGTAATGTGAAGTCAGCCACTTTGGTATGAAAAAATTATGTGAAGGCTTTTCTTTCCAGAATGGAATTATCACTGGCGTTTATCCTGCTAGCCCATCTAGCTGGCTTATTGTAGTTGTGGGTGTGATGTCAACAATGTATGCCAAAATTGATCCTTCTTTAGGAATAATAGCTAAAATCAACCGAACACTTGATACAACGTAAGTAGACTGAAAAGTTTCTGTTCCTCTAAAGGAAATCAGTTTTATGTGTAGCTACTTTTAAAGCTAATCTTGTTAAAGTGTATCAGTTTTTGAACCCTACCCTGACAGAGTAAGCCCAGTAAGCAGATGTATGAGGGTATAAAATAGGTTGTTACACCAGTATTACTAGGCTGTTTTCTGAGTGTTTAGGAGGTGTATTTGGCAACTTCTGTAGCCTTTAAGCTTGCTGCATGAGAGGGTGTGTGGAAAGGAGTTTATGAAAAAGGGCTAAACGGGCATAAAACTTGTGTAATGCCTGCCTATAGTACCATTAGACTCTGTTTTGCAATGTTACGTTCTCTTTAAAACTCAATCTGACATTAACTGGCACATGCTGGCTTTTGTTTTAAATAGTGGCTATATGTCAAACCAAGCACAGAACATCGTGAG
Source organism: Jacana jacana (assembly GCA_013400555.1). Taxonomy (NCBI): domain Eukaryota; kingdom Metazoa; phylum Chordata; class Aves; order Charadriiformes; family Jacanidae; genus Jacana; species Jacana jacana. Next base: position 34,208 of record VZTM01014229.1, read on the forward strand.
TGGAATACTCTTTGGCACAGGGCTTTGGGTTGGCCTTATTGTCACAATGCGGTACTCTCTAAAAATGCTGCTTTCCTATCATGGTTGGATGTTCGCTGAACATGGCAAACTTTCTGCAGGCACCAAGTTTTGGATGGTAAGGATATATTGTCTTCCTGTTACATCTTAATTTCTATACAATCTGTATTCAAAGCCCTAAAAGAAAAGTTTTTTGTTGGTTTTTCCTTGCTTGTACTTTCTGTGTCATGGGACAAGAGGCTGCTAGGTAGATATTTCTGCTAATTACTGTTGTCCTTCTGATGCTATAATTAAACTATTCAGGATGGCCTTGTAGAAGGAAGAGTAAACACTTCAAGAACAGCATCTAAATTTGCCAGTGCCTTGGGACCGTGTGAGTCAAATACCTAGTTTTTCTCTGTGTGCACATCTACAGCTTAAAGAACTTGGGCTGTGGCACCAAAGAATCTTGCCCTCCCCAGAAAGTGCTACTCTAATTCTTTGTTGAAATGTTAGGATTTCTATTTGTCCATTTTAAAACAAACTTTTCACTTGAAGAATTATAGAATGGTTAGAGTTGGAAGAGACCTTTAAAGATCATGGAGTTTCAAGCCCCATGCCCTGGGCAGGGACACCTCCCACTAGAGCAGATTGCTCAAAGCCCAATTATTTTTGAAGAAAACAATAGTGATTGTCCTTTCAATTGATTTATTGGTATGCCTCTGAAATGAGATGGAGAAAAAGCCTAAGGTAGGTAGCTTGTTATGCGGTTCTCTCATGAGGATAAGATGAGAGTGATTTGGCTCCCGTTGATTATTGTGATGCTTTGGAAAAGAATCTTTAAAGGATGTGATAGATATGAAGTGAGAAATGGTACGTGTAGGTATTCCAAGAGATGAAGTGGGGTTTTGTTACTTGGACTTTTGCCATTGTTGTTCTAGAAATAACTGAAGTGCAATAAAATTAGTCTCAGCAGACTCAATGATTAACTGATGAGTATTAGACTATTAACCTGTAATGATTTATTATGAAATATTTCAAGAATAGGTATCCAGAATGGTACACTAAAATAGAATGTAATCTTCATCTGTTACAAATGAAATTTCTAATTGATAGTTTCTCCTGGAAGCGGTATCNCCTGGAAGCGGTATCAGGAGCCTCATGACTCGAATTTTTACAGTACAGGCTCTGAATGGTAAGGCTTTCTGTCAATTGCTTGAAGCTGTAGCTGTCTGGGTTTTCAGCATGTCCTACCAGATAGATATTTTAAAGCTGTTGATATTGCCTTGTCAACTTTAAACAGTAT